>OZ005741.1:148563465-148947855 GCA_963930735.1 Dioctria linearis
ATTTTGGTTATGATGCTTTAGACTGCATCCAAAAATTATGATATCATCCACATAAAGAAATGCTTCTGAATCTAATCCGGCCAAAGCTATTGAGAGCATTCGCTGAAAACTATTTGTGGAAATTTTTAAGCCAAAAGGTAGTCTTTTAAATTGATAATGTCCCTTGTTACTAGAAAATGCTGTTAATGGTCTTGATTTCTTTTCTAATTCTATCTGATGAAAAGAACTTGTGAGGTCTAGTGTTGAAAAGTATTTAGCTCTTCCGAGTTTGTCTAGCACGTCTTCAAGTCTTGTCAATGGAAATTTATCATCTAGAATTTTCTTGTTTAATTGTCTGAAATCGACAACAAGACGCCATTTTTTAGTATCATTATCTGATTTTTTTGGGACGATCAACAGTGGTGAATTATAAGGACTAACTGAAGGTTCAATTATGGCTTCATTAATAAGACTGTCGATCTGAGTGTTTATTTCTGCAATTTGGGTTTGGGGAAGTCTGTAGTTTTTTATATAAACCGGATTTTTATCAATAGTGGAGATTTTTTGATTGTAAAAGTTATTTACCGTTAGTTTGTCACCTGGTAAATAGAAGATGTCTGAGAAGTTTTTACAAATGTCTAAAATAGAGTAACCAACTCTAAATTGATCTAGATTTTCAATATTTAATTCTTTTAGAAGTTTACTGTATCTATTTTTATTTTCTTGCTTGATATTGAAAATGTAATAATTTTGAAGTGGTTCTGTTTTAGGTTTGAGATTATATAAAGTTACTTCTTTGTCTAAAGTGTTTAGGATTTTAACATGAGCGATGCCTTTTGCGGGTATGATGGAATTTGCTATGTAAATTCCATCTTGAATTTCTTCATTTAAAACTACACTATCTTCAGTAATATCGGCTTTTATTACTTGTATTATTTCAGATCTAGCAGGAATTTTGATTTCTTTTAAGTTAGGTACTTTTGTGTACATTAGCAAAGTGTGTTTTGTATCATTAAAAAAGAATGAAATGGTAAAATTATAGTAATCTATCTTACAAGAATTTTTTATGAGAAAGTCTCTTCCCAATATTCCACTAGTCATTATAGGAAATGTGTCATCTACAATATGGAATTCTTGCTGGATATCTTGATTATTTATCTTTATATTTGCACTTATTGTGCCTAGAAAATCTGATTCTGATTGCGTGATACCTTTGATTTTGCATTTATTATGCTTTTGAATTCCATCTCTTGATTTCAACTCATTTATTTTCAGCTCCTGTGTCAATGAGGAATGTTTTATTGCCGAATGATACATTAATGGGTACAGATATGTAATTGGTTAAAATTTTGTTTATGTTATATATTTTTAGTGTGTGTCCCCCGATTCTGTTTCGGGGCCTAGTCCGTTTCCCGACTGGGCCACTTGTATCCTCCTATACGATGTGTTACTGTTTTGACGGATGTTATTTCTATTATATCTGTTGCCATTCTGTTGGCCGTTATTGTGGTGTCTATAGGCTTGTGTGTTAAATGATCGATTATTGTTCCGTTGAGGTTTATTGCGATAATTGCCTCTTGAAACGTTATGGTTGTTATTGAAGTTTTTCCGAGCATTGTACTTAATGGTTTGGTATACATTTGCTTCATGTCGTGGTGTTTCGATTTCTGCTGCTATTTGTATAGCTTCGGTTAGCGGTTTTGGTCTTGCAGCAAAGACTGTCGTCTTTAATTGTTCTTACAGGCCATTTTTAAATGCATTAAGTGCTAATTGATCATTTAGTTTTACGATCAATGACCTATTTTCTTCACCTTGCTCTGTTATTTGTAAGGTGTTCAATTGTGCAACGAGACCTTCAATTTTTGTTGCGAAATCAGTGACACTTCTGTTGGATTGTGTGACCTTTGCTAACTCGGTGTGAATGTTAAGTGGCGTTTTGTTTGTTTTGAATATGTCTCGCAGATTCTTATGGAACGTTTCTAAGTTGGTAGGGGTTGGCAATGTGCACAGTTTGTTCCTTACTGTTGCTGTTAGACGAGTTTTCAAAACAAAATCTAGCAATCTTTTCTTTTGCGCATCCTCTGATAAATCATCATGTAGGAATTGCACTAGATTTAGAAAGTTATCTAGATTTTTACGATCACCAGAAAATTCTGGTATCACCTTCACTGCAGTAGCTATGTCAAAGTTTGGCATATTGATTTCCTCAATTTCTTTATCCAACGTATCTTTTGTTTTATCATTCAAAATTGCAATTACGCTATTGTACGATTTGTCGAAACTCTTCTTGTATTCGATCGCTTGCACTTCGTCTGTTTTTGCTAATTCTTTATATTTTGTGATGAAACTATTCCTTATTTCTTCAACTTCTGCGTTTTTCTTTAGAATGTGATTGGCAGTGTATTGCCTGTACGGATTTTTCTTGAAGTTATCTAATATGTCATTTAATTTCTTTGTTAAATCTTTCAAGCTCATTGTCTATTTTAAACGGCTGCGACCGCTACTTGCTTCTTTACTTGTTTTATTAAAACTTTCTTGAATTTCCAGAATACTAGTAAGCATAAAGCAATAATTGCAAGTACTAGCAGAATTAGTTCTATATCTGTTAGACTCCGATTGCTTTGCGTGAAATTGTTAGTTGAGGAACCTGCATTATTATTTATCAGTATCTCCTCTGTTTGCATTTTGGAAGCCTTTTTACCCATGATGGTATATTTTTTTTTTTTTTTTTTTAACTGATGTGGGAATTGATTCGCAATGAGAACACTGTTAGAAATGGTTAAATTTCTCGAAACTAACAACGGTGGTAAGTGAAATTCCCTTAAAGCAAATTAAAAAGAACAGTTTACAAAGTTGGTTGTTTGATTTGCATTTTGTTTATTATTTTTTTTTTTTTTTACTATAATATATATATATATGTTTTTTTTTATTTTATTCTAATTTGTTATTTTTTATTTTATTCTTATTGTTTCTATAATTTCTTCTATTAAATTTTAGTTCTTTTATTTTCTTTAAAAATATATTTCTTTGCTCCCCTGTTGCTATCACTAGCAAGCGATGATAATTTTTTACTCCGCCCTTATTTTAGTCTCGAAACCGGCTCTTTTCTTTTTTAATGGTTGCTGCTTCTCAGTATGTTGTATCGTATGTCTGCCTCTTTTTCTGTACTCCTCCAAAGTTATTGGACGTGGCCCCGCTGTTGGATTTTTCAACGCCTCCTCTATTGATTTTTTGATAATAAAGATGGGGAGGGGGGTAATGCAATTTTCATCAGAAATCCTCTACGGGCTCTGGTTTTCGAGATATTAGCGTATTAATATTTCAAGTTATTTTTGCTCATGGAAATGGATTCCTGGCGGTGTGGGGTGGGAGGGGGAACGAAATTTTCATCAGAAATCCTCTACGGGCTTTGGTTTTCGGGATATTAGCGACATTTGTTCAAACAATTAGCTAATTGGCAATTATATAATTACTAATTGGCAATTAGCTAATTGGCATTTAGCAGCTTGTTTGGTAATTAGCTAATTGGCAATTAGTAATGTGGTGTGATGCGCTTTACTGGAATTCTCATAAAATAAACAAATTTAAGTAATATCATCGGGGACAATTTTGCGAATTTAATGTTTTTTTGGTGATATTATTTATAAAAGTGATTTTTAGTTCATTTTCTTCTTCAAACATTCGAATTTATATTATTAATCATTCATAATTTAACGATCACAATATGTCCATTTCGTGAATCGAGTGTTTTTTAAATACATATCTGCAATAAAGGTGCTCATTTCGAATCTTTATTGGATTTCATTTTTATTGAAGCAAGAAAGAAAATCTTAAGAATTATACGACTGATTTGTTTGTTACTGGTCGTCGTTATCATCAGCTTTCTTTATTCCCTCGAGGGACTTAGGGCGGAAGCGGTTGCTCTCCATTGGGCTCTGTTTCCTGCGACAGCTTTTTGTTCACCCTACGATCTTCGATTGAAGCTGCTGCTGTGAGAAGAGTTCTTCTCTATGTGAGTAGTTGTTCTATGGGAGTTCTGGATCACTTTTTAAGCCTCCAGGATTTCACCACAGATGGCGCCACCGTCACTAGGTGGTTTGAGTCCATGCTAAATGTAGGTTTGTGTCTTAGCTGTATTGGTTTTTGTCTTGGATACCCCATTGTGTCTTGGGTCCACCATTGAATTATACGACGTCAATTGAGCGTAGAATGTTTTTAAAATCAGCTCGTATGCATGGCAATGTTAAATTGTCTGACCTTCAGTGTGGATTTACTTCTGATAATCCAATCCGAGTCAGTGAAAGTCTAACGCCGAAAAATAATTTTATTCTGCAAAAAGCAATCCAATTGAGGAAGAATGGTAAAATTTCTTCTACTTTTTCAAGAGATGGACTTGTGATGGTGGTTCGAGCTGTGGGGGAGAGAGCAGTACGAGTTACTGACCTTAGCCAACTGTGATGATACCGAGTCTCCGGAATTTTGGAATTAAGGAGTATCATAATGAATTTTGTTTTCTTTTTCTTTGTTTTCCTTCTTGTGTATATACTTTACAATCATTTTAGTTATTTAGTCTCTTGTTTTAGATTGTAGTCTTATTAGTTTTTCTTTCAGCGTTTATATATACCTAGTTATTTTCACATACAGCCATGATATGCTTTAACTTGTTTCTTTCGGTGATTCATTTTGATCCGCTTTGCCGGGGTTCGTGCTGTGATTATGATGGGTGATGCCTTATCTCCCGTGGACAAGATGAGAGCTATTCTCAATATATTTTCAAAGCAGTCCAAGGGCCTTAATATTTGTTCATTCAATGCCCGTAGCTTAAATAATAAGGTATATATCTTGCATGATGTTTTCTCCTTTGAGAATACACAGGCTATTCTCATATGCGAATCATGGCTTAAGCCACACATATCCTCGAATGCAGTAGGTATTCCAGGATTTTCACTTTTTAGAAATGACCGTACTGACCGCAGTGGTGGAGGAGTGGCTATTTATATTCATGCATCACTTAAAGCATCTGTTCTAGCTTGCTCTTCCCAAGGGGCTTCCCTAGAATTTCTTTGTGTGGAGGTCAAGTCTGGAATGGAAAGATGTGCCTTGATCGCGGTGTATTGCCCACCAAACTGCTTTAATGCGGCATCGTGCAATGAACTCCAAAATGCTATCTATTGCCTTGGTCTAAGTTACTCGGATATTATTGTCGGTGGTGATTTCAATGTTGATGGGTTGCGAAGCCAAGCCTCTTGGACGAATTATGTTTCATGATGCAATCAAATGACTTGAAGATAGTAAATCATATGCCAACATATTTTAATACGAACAACCCATCGCAGTTGGATTATATCGCTGTTACCAACGCCGACAAGGTGTTATTTCATAGCCAAATATGTCCCACGAGTAACTTTGATCATGACTTTCTTTACATAACATATTCCTTTGGACTGCGACACTCTGCTGGCTGTGAATCATTTTCCTACAGAGATTACAAGAACATTGACATGGACCTGCTGTACGCAGACTGTATAAACTTGCCTAGGCTGGATATTTTCTCAATGGAGTCGGTTGACGATAAAGTTAATACTCTAAGCAATCTACTTCTGCAGCTTTTCAACCGGCATGTACCACTGCGAAGGCGTAAGATTTCATCTCAGCGCTGTCCGTGGTTAACCAGGGAGATTCATTCGATTATCGCTGAAAGGGATCTACTACTGCGTCAGTACAAAGCCACGCACAACCCTCTAATTCATAGTCGCTACAAGATGGTTCGTAACCTTGTGACCTGTAAACTTCGATCTTCCAAAAAGGCTTTCTATAGCACTAAATTAAATCCTGATCTTCCAACAAAAAAACTTTGGAGCAACATCCGCTCACTGGGCGTTGCTGGGAGAGAAACTCCTCAATGCAATATTGATGCTGAGACCCTAAGTGAGTTTTTTGCTTCTTCTACCCCTATAGCCCCTAATAGTCATCTAGTGGTGGGTGATAATTGTTTTGAGGGTTTTGCGTTTAATTGCATTGATGATACTGATGTTCTCTTTGCAATGTCTGCGGTTAAATCTACTGCGCTTGGGCATGATCTTCTCCCCCCGAGATTCATCAAGATGATTTCCCCCGCTATTTCTGATATTCTAGTACATATTTATAATTATTGTCTTGCAACTTCTCAATTTCCGTCATTATGGAAAAAAGCCCTCATTGTCCCTGTTCCTAAGAAACCTCGTCCTAATGGAATTAATGATTATAGGCCTATTAGCTTGCTATGTTACTTCAGCAAAGTCTTTGAAAAAGTAATGTACAATCAGCTCACCAAATATCTTGACCAGCATCAGCTTCTGTCATCTTTCCAGTCAGGCTTTCGACGTGGACACAGCTGTGAAACTGCCCTTCTGAAGGTTTCTACGGATATTATTGAATCCTTAGATCTAGATGATTTAACTATCCTTGTCTTATTGGATTTTAGTAAGGCTTTTGACTCAGTTGATCACAATTTGCTCCTTCACAAACTCTCGAATTGCTTTAATTTTTCCTCTTCAGCCATCAAGCTGATTAAAGGTTTTCTCACCTGTAGACTACAAGCAGTCAAAGTTCAAGACTCTTTGTCGAACTTTCGGAACTCATACTGTGGAGTACCCCAAGGATCAATCCTAGGTCCTCTGTTATTCAGTCTGTACATCAATGATTTGCCTGAGGTGATTAAGAATGTGAACATTCATCTGTATGCTGATGACGTACAAATTTACTTGAGCAGACCAATTGGGTTACAAGAAGATTGTGTTGCTCGTGTAAATGAAGATTTAACAAGAATTTATGACTGGTCGATAGCTAATAAGCTTCAACTGAATCCTAGCAAGTCTGTGTGTATGCCGATCTATAGAAACCACCTCGAGGCATTAGAGCTACCACGAATTATTTTAAATAACTTTATCTTACCATTCTCTAGCTCTGTGAAAAATTTAGGTGTAGTCCTGAACACTGAATTTACTTGCTGCAGCCACGTTACCAATATTTTAAGCAAAATATATGGGTCCTTACGGCAGTTGAGAGTCTGTGGGTATTTGTTGTCTATCGATATGCGATTGAAACTGGTACGTAGTTTGATTTTGCCGCACTTTATGTATGGCACAATAGTATTTCCCAAGTTAGACTCAGTTTGCCGTCGAAGATTGACAGTTGCATTCAATGATTGTACTAGATATGTTTTCAACTTAACACGCAGTGCCCACATCTCAATGCAAGTTAATGCAGCCCTTGGACATACTCTTGATACCCATTTTGCTCATCGCGACTTGTATTTTTTACATAAATTAATTCATAAAAGGAGGCCACAATATCTCTACAGTAAGCTGCAATTCTTGCGCTCTCAAAGAAGTTTAAAAATTCTTTTACCACGCTGTCATTCTCATTTCGGAGAGCGCTCTTATTTTGTCCAAACTTCACGTAAGTGGAATAGTTTACCATCTAATATACGTAGCACGAACTCAGGCAGAGACTTTCTTGAATTGTTAAGCTCTTTGGAGCCGTATTAGGTACACATCATGGCTGTTCTTAATCCTAATTTTTAATTAGTACATTTTCTTCTTTTTTTACAATTTATATGGTTCGTTTTTTTTTTTTTCATCTCTTTTAGTTTTTATTTCTTTCCTCTCTCTTTATGATTTAATTGAATTTGCTTAATCTTGTTTTTCTTGTTTTCCATTTAAAACAATAATTTTGTATCACTTCTCCTACCTATAGATCTGTATCCAATAAGATTTGTAATCTTTATACAGTTGACCGTAATAAAGTAATATTGTTATTGTTATATTGTTATTTGTTTGTTACTGGTCGACGTTATCATCAGCTTTCTTTATTCCCTCGAGGGACTTAGGGCGGAAGCGGTTGCTCTCCATTGGGCCCTGTTTCCTGCGACAGCTTTTAGTTCACCCTACGATCTTCGATTGAAGCTGCTGCTGTGAGAAGAGTTCTTCTCTATGTGAGTAGTTGTTCTATGGGAGTTCTGGATCACTTTTTTAATCCTCCAGGATTTCACCACAGATGGCGTCACCGTCGCTAGGTGGTTTGAGTCCATGCTAAATGTAGGTTTGTGTCTTAACTGTATTGGTTTTTGTCTCGGATACCCCATTGTGTCTTGGGTGCACCATTGAGTCTCGACTGCGCCCTAGCGGGATTAACCGGTACTACCGGGATGTGTCATTTAGTCTTGACTGCACCCCAGCGGCATTAGGCGGTACTACCAGCATGCTCCCGTACTACGGTTTTCTTGGATAGATATGTGGTGCACCTAAATGTAGGCTTTTTTATTATGATTTTTCTTGAGCGCCTAAATGTAGGCTTTTGGTTTTGAACTAATAATTAAAGTTAATAGTAGGAAATTTTTGTTCATGCCAATGGATTGTAGATGGTGGGTATGTGGGGGGGGGGGATAATAAAGATAGAGAGGGGTGTAATGAAATTTTCATCAGAAATCCTCTACGGGCTCTGGTTTTCGAGATATTAGCGTATTAATAATTCAAGTTATTTTTGCTCATGGAAATGGATTCTTGGCGGTGTGGGGTGGGAGGGGGGGAATAAAATTTTCATCAGAAATCCTCTGGTTTTCGAGATATTAGCGACATTTGTTCGGGCGCAAACGCCATTTCTTAGCCGGCCTTAGCCGGAACTACCAGCATGCCTTGGTTTTGCTGTTTTCTTTTATTAGCGGGAGAGTTCTAGGGAAGTTGTAGATATCAGCATCATTCGAATTTCACAACATGACATCACCATGAACAGATTCTAGAAGATGTCAGTGAGACAGTAGCCGATAATGCCACCATGCTCCGGCACTACGACTTTCTTGGATGTGTTGTACGGTCCTCTTGGATATGTAAAGTTTTTTGCTTTACTTTTGGCTCACACGTGGCAGCATGCTACGGTTTTGGGAACTTTTTGCTTCACTTTGGCCCACACGTGGCAGCATACTACGGTTTTTGTGCCCACACGTAGCAGCATGCTACGTTTTTTGGATGTGTGGTGCGCCTAAATGTAGGCTTTTGTTGTTTTCAAGTGTTGCGCCTGGTTTTGAATTAATATTAGTAATAATTGATTTTTCTTAAGCGCCTAAATGTAGGCTTTTGGTTTTGAACTAATAATTAAAGTTAATAGTAGGAAATTTTTGTTCATGCCAATGGATTCTAGATGGTGGGTATTTGGGGCGGATAATAAAGATAGGGAGGGGGTAATGAAATTTTCATCAGAAATCCTCTACGGGCTCTGGTTTTCGAGATATTAGCGTATTAATATTTCAAGTTATTTTTGCTCATGGAAATGGATTCCTGGCGGTGTGGGGTGGGAGGGGGAACGAAATTTTCATCAGAAATCCTCTACGGGCTTTGGTTTTCGAGATATTAGCGACATTTGTTCAAACAATTAGCTAATTGGCAATTATATAATTACTAATTGGCAATTAGCTAATTGGCATTTAGCAGCTTGGTTGGTAATTAGCTAATTGGCAATTAGTAATGTGGTGTGATGCGCTTTACTGGAATTCTCATAAAATAAACAAATTTAAGTAATATCAACACTTGCTGTAAATATTTAATAGAAAACTTCAAGTTTAAGGTAAAAATATGGTTGCTGTGAGGTGTATTGATACAATTTCTTTTGCTGAAAATAATGTTGTCAAACCAAATTAAATTTCAATATTTATTCACATCAAATTAATTATTTATTTCTAAATCTTAAGTTATAAACTTTTTCCCTATGTTCTATATTCAAAATTGGTAGCAATATAAGTGAAGTTCTATGAGTCCTATCTTGGAAACGAAAGCGATCCAGAGCATATGTCTCCCAAGGTCCTTTTCTGGGCTCATATTTAATTATATAAACTTGTGGAGCACTAGTACTAAACGTAGCTTTCATTGTCACTAATAATTTAGGAATGTTAATAATAAAAAACTAGTTTCACATTATTGATTTTTTTATTTAACGATTATAATAATTAATTGGGTACAGATTAATATTATGGCGAATAAACTCTATTTTAAACGTTCGGCCAATAGAACCTCTATTTATAAGATAAAAATCTCCTGCAGTATTTATCTCCAGTATAGCATCGTCAGTATTTGTGCTGTACCGTGCAGGAAGGAAAAGTTGACGGTCCTCCAATTCCAGGATGATGAGAGATCCAAATGCAGTTTTACATCTTCTGACACCCAGAATCTTGTATTCCTTATTAAATTCCATTTCAGATGTCTTTAGAGAAGGTGGGTACTGCTCCAGCTTCACGAGTTCCTCCATTGGTTCTCCTTGGTTGTTTATCGTTTGAACTCCAAAATGAAACTGATTGCAAATCTGATTCAGCTCCTCAATTTATAGTCATGATTCCAAAACAGGTTTAATCCTGCTTAAATCAAATTTGCAATATCAGCACATTAAGCTGAATGATTCATGTAATTTGATACCACCTGCCTGTAAGCAACCCAATCCCAAGAATTTTACTGATCGAAACGTTTCATTGGAATTCGTAAACATCCTGTTGTAAACAAATTTAAGCAATATCAGCGAATGATTCATGTTTATTCTACTGATCGACACGTTTCATTGGAATTCGTAAACAAATTTTCACATCCTGCTGTAAACAAATTTAAGTGTTATGAATCCACTAAACCTACCATGCCTAACTACCTAATCTCGGATTCATAACGTAAATCAAAACACAAATCTCAAACGCACGTCATGAGTCTAGCAAAATCACGTTCTTACCTTTAATCCCAAAAAAAAGGCATTCCAAATCTTTTAAAATTCAATAAACTTGTTGCATAATCCTAAAATTACGAATTCCTAACGTAAATGCAACAAAGTACTTCCACAAACAATAAACAACAACCATCTGGTGTCAGATATTCTATCCCATTTGGCGCGTGCCTAAAATGAACATAATTTTTTCTACAAATGAAATGTAATATGATCCGGCGCTAGTATTCGCTCAACGTAATGATTCATTCATGAAAGCAATCGAAGAAAATCGTCACCAGACAATTAAGCCCAAATACGTGACTACGTCACCGACCGATCTAAGACCGGCAAAATTACCCAACAGATGCACCTTTGAATGGCTGCACTTCGTTGCATTGGTAAAGTGACATGAAGTTTCATGAATTAATGAATTATGATGACCCTGAAATTTTGTTATGCATGGAATCGATCACCGAACTTACAGAAAATTGTTTTTCGATTCGATTTTTTTTGGAATTTGTTATTTCCGCTCAATTTCCTGATTTTGTTATTCAAAACAGAAAATTGAGCGATCATCAATTTTTCCCTTAGAAAATTGCTGAATTTTAGAAATTTGTGGAGGGGAGTATCATCCCCATGTAAATCAATAATATAAATATGATGCGGTTGAACTAGGAAAATCAGAGAGTATTCTTGAACCTACTAGGAGAGTCCCCCTACCAAAGGTAAGGCCTCCTAAGTATCTAATTAAAATAAATCTTTACCAGTAATAAGTGAAAAGTCGATAAGTGTTTTTCTTAACAAAGTGGAAAGCCGAAACAGAAAATTGTTAATCTATTACATTTAATTATAATAAATTTTGTTTTCTCAGAAAGTTGCGTTTGAATTAACATTTTTGATTATATTGCGTTATACCTAAAGAGGTGTAACAACGTATAACAAAATTTTGGTGGCAGCGGTGCAGATTTTGTGAAGGTTTGTAAGACCTGCAAAAAACCCACAAAACCCAGAGGAAGCAGCAAGATTTAAAAAACAACACGAATGTGCTGGCCCAGAGCAGAATCGCCCCTAAGAATGAGGAGCCCCTCTTTATTGATGGCATATTGGACGACTTCGTCTATTTTTCTGAAGACAGCGAAGACTTTGACCACCTAGAGAGCTACCTGGATGACTCCCTGGAGAGTTATTCTGGAGCATCTGAGCTACATCAGCCCTCCGAACGACAACGCCACGGACGGAGACAACTTGGTGGACCTGCTGATTGACGTCCTCATCGAGAACATCGACCGGACGCCCGAAAGCATCTACAGTGAAAGCCACAGAGACTTCCTGGAGCGAGAGGAAGAAGATACCTGGGACTTCGACACTTTTAATAAAGTGTGGAACAAATACCACGACAATAGGAGTAACGTAAGTTAGATTAATTTTAATTTTAATAAATATATATATAAATTTTGATTTTAATAATTATATTTAAATCTAGGCTAGATAATAAGTTAATCAAAAAAAATCAAAATCCTATATGTAAGTAGACAATGTAATATATATATATATATATACATACACTCTACTTTTTTTTGTCTCAGACCCAGTCACAATTTCTCTTCTCCTCTGGTCTAAATTTCTATAGGTAAAGGTACTCTCTCCGGTGTTAGAAATTTTTCTACAATTCTTTTAACATCGACAAACTCCTATATAATTTTTTCTTTTGAGGAATATCAAATAAATTCCTATCAAAGTGGAAGGTAGCAAAAAGGTAGTAACCAGAGCGCAAAGAAGCGTTCGTGACACACTTCTATCAGGGTTAACTTCACACCGAAGGAAACAGCACAACAAAAGCGATCAGGGAATAGCAAAATGGCTGAGCCAGAAACACTCACCCTTAATGACGCCAAGTCATTAATACCCGAATTTGACGGGAATTCTGAAAATTTGCATAGGTTTCTGAACCTATGCGAAATGTTTCAAAGAGAGGACGTAACAGAAGCCTCAAAAGCTCTTTATCTACAGGTGATAAAAGCTAAATTAGTCGGAAGGGCATACGACATTGTTAAATATGCCGATATTAACAATTGGAAGGAGCTTCAAAAGGCCCTCCAAGAACAATAGAATCACGTTCTCGTATCTCTATTCAGAACGAAATTCTATCTCTAAAGCAAAATTCTAAAGAAGAAACTAAAGAATATGCTTTCCGAGCACAAAAATTATTGGCTCTTTATAATGACGCCACTTCCAGCCTCGCAAACGAGCAAACCCTAAAGAATCTCTTATTAGAAGAGAATAAGAAAATGGTGCTTAGAGCCTTTGAAGACGGTCAAAAAGACGATTATATCCGTCTCCTCACTAAAGCCAAAAGCCATACAGAGCTAAAAGACTCTATGAAATTCGCTATGGAGCAGGCTGAAAGAAACAGCGCTTTCAGTGAACGCTTCAATAGCTGTTCTAAGTGTCATAAGAAAGGGCACACTGCAGAAACTTGCTTTTCGTCCAAATCAAGAACAGAAATCCCCAGACTCGTTTGCTCATACTGCAAAACCCCCAACCATCACGTTCTAGAATGCAGAAAGCGACTATTCCAGCAACAACAGTACAGGCAACCTGTACACAATTTTGCGCCCAGACCGCAACAATATCCGCAATAGAATAGAGCTTTTCAATATCAGCAGCCGACTAGAGCTCCCCCACGCCAAAAACCCTCTTTTCCGCAAAACAATAGGCCTCCACAGCAATCTACATACTTACCACCTAACACGAATAATCCTAATAGAAATCCCAATATTAGGACCGCGAGCAATTGGAAAAATTCCAAAAAGCAAAGACCAACAAACTCCAGAAATATGGAGAAATCGGAAAACGGTCTTCGGCGAGACGAGTTAGCGGAGTCTCAGTCTCGCCTAAATCAAATGACTATCTCAGCAGATATTCATCCCAACCAACAAATCTACCACAAAACTAAATCTCCCCTTAATAAGTGATCACCATTCGCTAGTAGTGACGATCGCTAATTTAAGTACTGCATTTCATACTAGCACTTTTCTTATTGATACAGGAGCTGAACTATCAGTCCATAAAGACACTAGAGCACTAGGTGATACCCTAGTAAAAAAAAGAGAAAACATCACTGTATCCTCACTAGCAGGAAAACCCTTGTCTACGCTAGGAACAGCTGAATGTAATTTTAAAATAAATGGTGATATATTCACGCACCGTATTCACATGGTAGAGGGAAATTTTAAATTAAAATACGACGGTATACTAGGGCACGATTTTCTTGACAAATTTTCATGCATAATCGATTATAGCAACAAATCACTAATATTAAAATTACCCATTAATCAAAATGTGGATTCAAATAAGAAGATAGATACACTTATCGAGTATGGAGGTTTGAAAGACCCAAGCTCAGAGGTATCTCCTCAAATAAGAGCAGATAACAGGTATGGAGGTTTGAAAGACCCAAGCCTAAATAAACAGACCCCTTCAACGAAAGGCGAGTCTCATCATATTCAAGCAAAAACAAATAAATTAAATAAACAGACCCCTTCAAAGAAAGGCGAGTCTCATCATATTCAAGCAAAAACAAATAAATTAAATAAACAGACCCCTTCAAAGAAAGGCGGGTCTCAAAGTAATTCTACAAATAAAGAAAGTAGAGCAAATGAATGCAATGCCAGCAGTATTAAAGTACCGGCTCGCACTCAATTGGTAGCCAAAATAAGAATATCACAAAGAGGTAGTTTTCTTTGTGAACACCAAGAGTTGAGGTCAGGATTGTTACTTGGAAGTACACTCATAGAACCTGATCAAACAGGTCACGTGAAAATCCTCCTACTCAACTCCAATCAGCAAGAAGTTACAATAAGTGAAACAGAAATTCGACCACATTTGCATGAGTTAAGGAATTTTGATATTATTAAATTAAACTCGCAAAAGGATACTATTCAAAAGAGACTCACTAAACTCGCATCTGAGTTAGACCTCTCACACTGTAACGCTGAAGAAAATCAGTACATCCTAAATATTTGTCGTAGGTATAACGACATATTTTATTTAGACGGAGATTTTCTAACTTGTACCAGTACAGTTAAGCACGAAATTCCTTTGCTACCAGGAAAACCTACCGTTAACGTTAGACCATATAGGTTGCCAGAAGCACAACGTAACGCGATTAATAAACAAATTAATAAAATGCTGAAAGATAAAATAATAAGCCCTAGTTCAAGCCCATGGAACTCACCATTGTTGTTAGTTCCCAAAAAACCAGACGCAGCTGGTAATAAGAAATGGAGAGTAGTGATTGATTTTAGGCGTCTCAACGATATCACTATAGGAGATGCATTCCTCCTCCCTAATATAACTGACATTTTGGACCAACTAGGGAAAGCTAAGTACTTTAGTACCTTAGACCTAGCAAATGGTTTCCATCAGATTCCCATGAATAGAAACGATAAGGAAAAGACTGCGATTAGTACACCATACGGGCATTATCATTATAATCGAATGCCCTTTGGTCTAAAACGAGCTCCAGCCACTTTTCAGAGGCTGATGAACAATGTGTTGGTAGGATTGCAAGGCATCGAGTGTTTTGTTTACATGGACGATATAATCGTTTATGGATATAATTTAACAGAACATAATTCTCGACTCCAGCATGTTTTCGAGCGGCTCAAGGAACATAACCTGAAGTTGCAGCCTGAGAAATGCCATTTTCTCAGCAGACAGATAGCCTATCTTGGCCATTTAGTCACTGAAAACGGAGTTTTACCAGATCCTTGTAAGCTCGAAGCAGTCGACCATTATCCAGTACCTCGAAAAGAAAAGGACGTAAAATCTTTTCTAGGTTTTGTCGGTTATTATCGTCGATTCATCCCTAACTTTGCCAAATTGGCCAAACCTCTCACTACTTTGTTAAAAAAGGACGTTCCTTTCAAATGGGATGCTTTTTGTGACGAAGCGTTCAAATTATTGAAGGAAAAATTAACTAATTCTCCTATTTTACAATTCCCACGATTCGACGAAGAATTTATTGTAACGTCGGATGCAAGTGAATTCGCAATCGGCGCTGTACTATCGCAAGGAAAATTTATTATTTATATGGTCGCAAGTTTACTATAGTCACCGACCATAAGCCCCTCACGTGGCTCATGAATTTAAAAGATCCCACTTCCCGATTGATGAGGTGGAGAATCAAATTAGAAGAATATGACTACCAAATCATATATAAACCGGGCAAAGCAAATTCAAACGCCGACGCACTCAGTCGCGCTATACCCGAAACAAAAGCTATACAAGCTATTACTAGAAGTCAACAAAAGACTCAAGACATTAAACAAAATCACGATTTTACTCCGATTATCATAGAGGAAAACCCTCACAACCTACTGCAAACTAGAGGCATAAAAAATAAGTATTTCATTTTACCCATTAATAACAGTACTCAAGAAAAATTGTTAAGAACACATCTGCCCAAAGATCTAGTAATACCAGTCGAAGATATAATAGAACATAAAACCAAGAATAATTCATTTATAATCGGGCGTGTACCTATTCCTACTAGGACTGCAAGCGATAGAAATGAAGTCAGGATTATTTTCAAGAAATTTAAAGAACACATTCCCACTGACAAAACTGTGTCCATTACAATACCCATTATTAATGCGCCAAGTTATCTCGAGTTAAAATTACTATGCGCCGAGGAATTTCAAAATTCCAATAAGAAGCCTATCCTTTTCTTCAACAAAATAATTCAATTGGAAGACCCTGTAATTATCAAACAAGTCATTTCAGATTATCATATCACTCCTTTAGGCGGTCACCAAGAAGAAACAAAAACCATCAATAAATTAAAGAAAATTTATTACTGGCAAGGTATGAATAAAGACATTAAGGAATTCATAAAAAAATGCTCTTCGTGTCAAGTGAGCAAATTAAGACCCAACCAGAAAGTTCCTATGAAGATTACTACAACGAGCAGTAAACCCTTCGAAAAAATTTTCTTGGACATTGTAGGTCCCTTACCATCTAGTTACCTCAACAACAAGTATTTGCTCACGTTCCAAGACGATTTAACAAAATATTCGGAAGCTATTCCATTAAGTAACGCTGAAGCAAATACGGTAGCAGAAGCATTCGTTACACATATTGTCTGTAGACATGGCCTACCTGAAGCTATTCTGACCGACCAAGGTTCCAATTTTTTGAGCTCAGTGTTTACCGAAACTTGTAAATTATTAAAAATTCATAAGTTACAGACAACTCCTTACCATCCACAAACAAATGGAGCGCTAGAAAGAAGCCATCGAACTCTAGCCGAATATCTTCGACACTATGTGTCAAAAGATCCTCTAACCTGGGACACTTGGATCCCCTATGCCATGTTCACCTATAATAATTCCACTCACTCAAGCACTGGCTATACGCCACATGAACTTGTATACGGATTTCATGTAGAAATCCCTTCTTCCATACAAAAAGACCCCGAGGTCACATATAACTATGATAATTACGTAAATGAGCTAAAAGGTCGACTCCAATATTCCCACAAAATGGCAAGAGAAAGGCTTATAAAGAACAAGAAAAATTCCAAGTCTTATTATGATAAGGCTACAAAGCAAAAAACAATCGTAATTGGTGATAAAGTGCTGATCAAAAACCACACTAGAAAAAATAAGTTAGCGCCTCTATGGGAAGGCCCATACGAAGTGATAGATACCACTTCTGCAGAAAATTCTATTGTGAGAATCAAAAATGAAAATAAGAAAATTCAACAACTCCTTACCATCCACAAACAAATGGAGCGCTAGAAAGAAGCCATCGAACTCTAGCCGAATATCTTCGACACTATGTGTCAAAAGATCCTCTAACCTGGGACACTTGGATCCCCTATGCCATGTTCACCTATAATAATTCCACTCACTCAAGCACTGGCTATACGCCACATGAACTTGTATACGGATTTCATGTAGAAATCCCTTCTTCCATACAAAAAGACCCCGAGGTCACATATAACTATGATAATTACGTAAATGAGCTAAAAGGTCGACTCCAATATTCCCACAAAATGGCAAGAGAAAGGCTTATAAAGAACAAGAAAAATTCCAAGTCTTATTATGATAAGGCTACAAAGCAAAAAACAATCGTAATTAGTGATAAAGTCCTGATCAAAAACCACACTAGAAAAAATAAGTTAGCGCCTCTATGGGAAGGCCCATACGAAGTGATAGATACCACTTCTGCAGAAAATTCTATTGTGAGAATCAAAAATGAAAATAAGAAAATTCACAATAACAATCTGAAACTATTCATTGACTAACTCCCAAACATTCAATTCCTCCCCTCAGATCAAAATGAGCTCACTCATCAACTCATTCGTTCGTGGACTTATTGTATTATTGACTTTATCCGTCAGCCAAACTAGTGGAACTCAAGTTACACACTTCTCAGCAACACCCGGAATCTACTTTGAGGAATTCGGAAATGCACAGGTCTACAGCAATACATGGAAATTAGTTATGTATTACAATTTAGACAATTTTCTTTTTGAACTAGAATTATTGCAAATGCAAGCAGGGCAAGCGGAAGACTTATGTCATAATATTACAAAATACTCAGGCAAAAATCACTATGAAAACCAAATAAACACCCAAAGATTGATCCTAAATGAAATAGATCAGATCAACGAAATTTTGGAACCCAAAAATTTGAGAAGCAAGCGAGCTCTTTTGAACGTCATTGGTAGTATTAGCAAATCTTTATTTGGGACGCTGGATGAAGAGGATGCTAAACACTATGATGAACAAATACACATACTAAGAGCTAACGAAGACCATCTCTTAAATACCCCTACCCTTAAATACAGAATTCCAAATGTATAAAATAATCCCCTTACCTACCCTAATTAACGATTCATTCATTTATATAAAACCCACTACCGAATACTTGTTAGTCACACTAAATAGGGAAAAACATTACCCCTCTAGTAGTGAAGATATTACAAAATGTTTGCAAAAAACTCCTCACAATTACATTTGTCAAATAACGCATTCAATCCATAACTTAAATGCGAAGGACAACCAATGTGAAATGGAATTATTAAGGCACTCTCAAACGCCTCCCCTATCATGTGGAATGAACATCTTAAACATTTCCACCTTATGGATACAATTATCCAACCCTAACAAGTGGTTATTCAGTTTGAAACCTCCTCGAACTGTAGATAATATTTGCGGTAACAATATCGAACCAATTACAATAAAGGCAACCGGAATTCTAGAAATATCGCCCAATTGCTATATATAAGAAGCGATGATCAAACGCTCTATGGACACTCCGAAAAAATTTCAATCGCTGAAAAATTCTATTTGCCATCGATCAATCTAACAAACATCATCCTCGATTATCATAAAATTAAGTATAATCCTCCAAATACAATCACTATAAAAAATAGTGGCACTTTTTGAACTAAGCCAAGATATAAAGACCTTAGGAAAGGCTGAAAACGAAAATCTAATTAACGTGACAGCACACGATATTCACCATTATTCCATTATCTATATAACGATAATGATCATTATACTCATATGCGCTATAAAAACAGCCCTACCCTATCTAAAAGCTAAAAGACTTAAAGCGACGGACATTCCGCCTTCATCAACTCAAGAGAGTGATAACGAAAAAGAAAATAATAAAGAAACCACTAAAACTAATAAATTTCCTCTAACCAGAGCGTTACCTTAAAAGAAGACAAGATAGAAGAGAAAGAAAAACGCAAATTTCCCATCATCATAAAAAATGAACATATATACAGGGTGTCCCGTAAGTCGACGTCAAGCCGGAATCGGGTGATAGAGCAAATTATAACAGTTACTAGGAAAATATAAAATAAAATCTAAGTCATGTATTTTTCAAATTATAGAGCTTTCTTTTGTTTCCGACAAAATATACACCCTGTGATGGTTTTTTAGCTCCTGTTGCTACAAATCTTTACTTTTTTTCAATTTTATTTTTCTTATTTAATCCCGAATAGTGCTTATGTAACCTGCTGCTTTAAATTCTAAGCCAACTGTTCCAGCTTGGAAGAAAATGTCACATTTTGCCGAACCAAGAATAGACAGTTAATATGTCACCCAACTTTAACTGACTGTAATGAAAAAAAAATGTACTACGCCAGTTTGGCAAGTAACTTTAAAAGTTGACGCATTCAATAAGGATTCTAAAATGGTATAACACTTGCTACAATATTTCTGAGATTATGGGAAAAAAAAATTTTTTCTTCAAGAAACCCAGTTTCGAAAAATTTCTTTTCACCAAGTAAAAACGATTCTAGTGTACCCAAAGCTTGCCGTAAGACCGTAACTTTAAGATTCTAGTTTGAGTGAGATGGAGAGTCATTACATGAACTGTGAGAGAGACAGATATTGACGCTTTCAAGTTAGAGATGCTAACTTTTAGTTAAATTTAGGATAAATTTTCCTTAAGCTTAAAATTAAACACCAATTATTTGGATGCTAAGATTTATTATTTACTAAAGATGTTCAAACTGCCTTCCTTCAGCTGCAATACAAGTTCGACATCTTCTAAAAAGGATCGGGTTATCAGACGGGCAAATCTTCCATTGTTGACAAATTCAACTGCTTCCGTAATTCTGCAGCTCATGTTTCTGTAAAATTCGGTGAACTATACTTTTGGGCACTGCTGTGCTTTCCTGGATTTGACGTACCAAAGTACTTGGGTCTTCTTCAGCTGCTTGAAGAACTACGTCCTCGTAAGGTAAGGAACTCTTCCTTCACCATGTACTTGGTTGGAAGTCGACCCTCTGTGGGGAGTAGACGATGCACATTTGTAAAAACTCAGTGATTTGACGAGCTAGAGTAACCATATTGCTCACTCACATTTCATGTAACGACTCTCCGTCTCACTCAAACTAGAATCTTAAAGTTACGGACTTACGGCAAGCTTTGGGTGCTAGAATCGTGTTTAGTAGGTGAAAAGAAATTTTTCGAAACTGGGTTTCTTGACGAAAAATTTTTTTTTTCCGTAATCTAAGAAATATTGTAGCAAGTGTTATACCATTTTAGAATCCCTATTAAATGCGTCAACTTTTAAAGTTACTTGCCAAACTAGCGTAGTACATTTTTTTTCAGTGCAGTCAGTTAAAGTTCAACGAATTATTAATTTTATATTGTTGGTTCGGCAAAATGTGACATTTTCTTCCAAGCTGGAACAGTTGACTTAGAATTTAAAGCAACAGGTTACATAAGCACTATTCGGGATTACATAAGAAAAATAAAATTTAAAAAAAGTAAAGATTTGTTGCAACAGGAGCTAAAAAACCATCACAGGGTGTACATTTTCTCGAAAACAAAAGAAAGCTCTATAATTTGAAAAATACATGACTTAGATTTTTTTAAATATTTTTCTAGTAACTGTTATGATTTGGTCTATCACCTGATTCTGGCTTGACGTCGACTTACGGGACACCCTGTATATATTACAAAAAAAAACCTTATAACAAATTATAATTATATTTACTCAAATACTATTAACAAAATTTTTTTTTCCTAAGAATTACATTTACTCAAACTAGAAAACTTTTATATAAGAAACACACATTTTGTTAATTTAAGAAATATATTTACTGAAATACTAATAATCTAAAATACCTATTTACAAACTAAATTTGTACTAGAATCTATTCTACATTAAGCAAATACGTGTTAACCAAAACTTCTATAAGCATAAGTCAAAGAACCTAATAAATTACAGATAGAATCTAGAATATAACCAATTACTAGCCTAAGTAAAATAAATCACCATGTAAACTACAGATACCTAGTTCAACCAACCTAAACTCCGTATAATTTCGATTCTCTTCAAGAATACGAAATTCCTCCTTAGGGGGAAGGTGTTATGAATCCACTTAACCTACCATGCCTAACTACCTAATCTCGGATTCATAACGTAAATCAAAACACAAATCTCAAATGCACGTCATGCGTCTAGCAAAATCACGTTCTTACTTTTAATCCCAAAAAAAAAGGAATTTCAAATCTTTTAAAATTCAATAAACTTGTTGCATAATCCTAAAATTACGAATTCCTAATGTAAATGCAACAAAGTATACTTCCACAAACAATAAACAACAACCATCAGGTCTCAGATATTCTATCCCATTTTTCGCGTGGAGCATTGCAAAGGCCGAATGGCATCACGGTGTACAGATAGAGAGGATGACCAGGTACTGTAAACGCGGTCTTCTCTCTGGACTCAGTCTCTAGTGGGATCTGCCAGAAAGCGACTTTGAGGTCCAGGATCGCGATGTAGTTTGCCGGAGGTAGTCGACTCAGAATCGCATCTATCTGCGGCAGCGGATAGGCGTCCTTCTTAGTAACGGAGTTGACCTTCCTGGCGCCATAACAAATCCGAACCTTCCCAGGCTTCCGCACTAGTACAACTGGAGAGCTCCAAGGACTCTGGGTCTCCTCCATCACCCCTAATGCTAGCATTCGTCGCAATCCTGCATCCATCAAACTCTGTACTGCCGGTGAAATCGGATAAAACCTATGTTTTATCGGAGTCGCTTCATTCGTTTCAATCCTGTTACTGACAAGAGCTGTTTGTCCTAAGCCTAAAGAGGCGAAGGAGAGGAAAAGCTGTTTAGTAGCTTTTAAACACTGTCGGTGTCAGAACTAGCTAGTAGACTTGATGTCACTTCTGCAACTATACTTAGGACATCTAGAGCCAACCCAAATAGACGCCAGAAGTCTATTCCTAGATATAGTGCCTGTGTGAGCCTAGGAACAACGTAGAAACGCACGTTTTGGGTCTTACCACGGAACGTAATGTCCAAGTTCACATGACCATGCACAGTCGTCATGGCACCATTCGCTACTTGTACCTGTGTCCGATACCTCTTCCATTCAACCTCTGCTTCTGCAAGCTTCTCTAGAGCTCCCTGGCCTAGAATACTGACATAGTGTTTTGTAATGTAGCTGCAATTGATAACTAAAGCTAGATTACGGCATTTAGGTGGACAGTGTAGCGGTATGAAAAAATAGATATGTGTGCTTGTGTTTAATGCTGTATTTATTGAATAATTCTTTTGCGAAACACTCAAATTCATAAATTCACTACAATTTAATTCTGTTCATTAATTGCTCGATTGCATGTGTAGTTATTATGTCGTATTTTGGCATATATTCAACTAAATGCAATTTACAACCATTTCTAAAGTTTTCACGCTTTATGCACTTATTTTTAATTCACTTTAAACTTATTTTAACTTAACTACTTAACTATTTTGTTTCGTTGCATATATTCTTAAAATGCCAGATTTGACATGTGTTTAAGTTTATGCAAGAAACTTATTTAAATTATGCACTAATTAGTATTACACAATACTTATCTGAAAATCCAAATCCAACAAAACTTTGTGTCCCTTGCCAGCACCAATTGCACCACTTTCCAGCATATATAATAATGTACCTTGAATTGGCACTTTTTATTAGATGCTTAATTGCTGAAAAATAAAAATTCACTGTCACTTGATCGGATGCTAGTACTTGCATATCTGATCGCTTGAAAAAAAACTGAGAGAGATCTTAGGGATTGCCTCATTTTTATAGGCTTTAAGCGGCCATATTGATATACGTTCCACAAGAAAAATGCAAATTAGGCATATTTTTCGACTTTGCTTGACTTGTATACTTATGCCAAAATGTGCCAATTTCCTTCAACTAATTTATTATAAATTATCCATGAATTTTCGTAACTTATTTTATTAAATATTTCAATTTTTCTAAAAATTGTCAATACGGCGTCGCACTGCCATATCATGACAAATTTCGATGTGGATGTGCCTTCAGCAAAATTTGCCAGTAGAAATATTTAATTTAAAAAATAAAAGAAAAGACAAATCGTACCTTCAGTACGATTTGTCGTGAAAATTACAATATGTATGTACATCGTACATACATACATACTGCGAAAAAAAGCTTTTACGCTTAGAAATGCGCGCCGCGAAAATACATTAGATGTATACGCGCGTCGCAATTTTAATCGTCGTGACAGTGGCTGCTGTTTATAAAAGCATCAAATTTCAAGCCTCCGTCCAACGAAAAATATTCTGGACTTGTTTAATCAAGTCCAGAATAAATGAAAAATTTTCTCAGGGTAAAAATGCAACTATGCATTTCCTACCCTGAACGAGGGCTCTTGTTCGCGACGAAAGTGATCAAGAGCCGAGTTGGTTTGAAAATCTCGTCTAAAACGGAGTAAAATTTAAAAAGTTTCTACGTAAGAGTTGGTTTGAAAATCTCGTCAAAAACGGAGTAAAATTTAAAAAAGGTTCTATGTACGAACGGGATTGCTAATTTGAGTAACGGCAATTAAAAAACAAAAGAAAGGGAATTTAAGAGTCGAGTTTTTGAATAAAAGTAGTCGAGTGTTTTTACAGAATAGGAAGATACACGGCGATTGTAATTAATAAGAGTGGTTTTGAATCTCGGTCTCGGTTGAGTTATAAAAAAAAAGTTAAAATAGAAAAAGCTAAAAGAACAGAAATTTATGACAACAAAAAAATTGTACAACAAGAATTCTGGTGAAAACAAAAGAATTAAAATAAATTAGAAAACAAAATATTAAAAGAAAAGTGTTTTGGATAAAGCCCCTGCCAGAGTCACACGGTAACAAGGTACGTAACAAAATTGGCGCAGCCGGTAGGATAGAGGAATCCTACTTTAAACGAACGAAGTATAAGCGCTCGAAAACCCTCTATCCTACGAATCAAAAAGGAGTTTAGGACGAGATCGAATACTGGGCAAGACACCCTACCCTCCGCCTGAAGTTGAGTCTGGCTTCAGGAGTATTTCGATCTTGTCGGCTCCCAACGCTCGGGGTCGGACAGCTTTAACTGCCTCTGTTTGTAAAACACGCAGCCACCCCCTCATCAAAGCACAAAGTGCTAACGTGGGACGATAGCGGGCTTCATCCCAGCCCAGGAACAAAAGACATGCATAGCCGAAAACTCCAACGCGAAACTTGAAGGAAGAATCCTCAACCGACAATCTGCGATCCGGAGCTGAAAGGGACTTCGAAGTAGGCAACGCGCCCCCCTTTCAGCTTTTATCCAGGGGAATTTAAGAAGGCTACCCCCCCCCGGCGCGAAAAAGAACTTCAACCGAAAAAACCAGCGATCCTGAATTGAGAGGGACCTCGAAGAAGGCAATAAGCCCCCCTCTCAATTTGAACCAAGGGAATTAAGACGGCAGAAGCCCCCCTAGCTGCAAATTTTTCATACGGTGGTCCATGAGCGAAGAAAGCTCCCACCAGGAAACGCCGCAGGAAATCTCACCACTTCAACCAACTCCACAACAATCCTCCTCACCGGGCGACGTACAGGAAGATCCGTCCCGGTACGAAGGAAGCAACGCGGGAGCAACATCCGCAACAGAGGATGCTAATCAAACACCCCCAACAAATTCAACAACAAGAGGGCTAACACTCAGGAGCGGGACAATCCTTACAGGTCCCCACCAAGTAAGAAACACTTTAAATGTAGATATATACTTAAAAACTTTGGAAGAGAAAGTGCAAAACTCCTCCGAACTCTCTGTGAATCAGTGCGACTCAGTAGAAAAACAAATCGAAAAGTCGAGAAGAGAAAGATTGGAAACAATCGAAAAATTTAAAATTAACACAGAAAAGTTCAGAAAGAGCTTAAAGGAGTTTGGAGAATTTTCGCACTCTCTCGGGGTAGATATCATTCAAAATAATAGTGCTAGGTTAAGAGAAAGTGCCATCGAAGACAGTGTCAGTGATTCCACCGCGAGTGAATTCCTTTTAAATTGGCTGGGCGACTCCCTTCTGGAGACCAGCTTAGAAGAGAAGTGCCAAAGTCTAAAATCCCCAACCCAAAGATGGTAGATTACGCTAAAATCGCAAAGCTAACTGCCCATCTCGTTCCCCTATTCTCAGGAGAACAGCGCCTAAAATTGAGCCTTGAGCTCCAAACTTTCCTAGGATGCTGCCGGCAGGTAATCCAGTGCATTTCGGTGGAGGAACTATCGGCATTTTTGCAAATCTTCCCCACCAGACTTCGAGGCGAAGCTTATCAGCTTTTTGCCTCAAATATGCCAACTGCTTTCAAAGAAGAACGGTTAAATCGCACGTACCTGCCTAGGGAAACTTACCAGGAACTGGTAAATAAATTAATCACTACAAGGCAGTATCCTTTGGAAAACCTCACAGCCTTCACGGCACGAGTGAAACAGATGCTGGCACTATGTAATGAAGCAGCAGAGTCCAAATATGGAGCCACGGCAGCACCAGCTGTTAAAATGCAGCTCGAGGACTTTGCCAAAAACGCACTGAAAACAGGCGTAAATAACCCATATATGTGCCAATACCTTCTGACCATGACAGACGGCACGGTGGATGACCTCGTACAAAGAGCACTTGACATGGAACGTCTCCAGCAAACTGCTCTATTCCTGCAACCTTCAGTGCAATTTCATCAAAATGTGATACAAAATTCAATACCCCAACTTAATTCATCAGGTAATCACAGCGTATTTACTCCCGGCATAATGCCATTCGCTGAAGTTCCTCAGACACTGGCAAACACAAATAGTCACATTCAGCAGCCGCAGTTCACACAGGCAAACACATCACTATACATCAAACAGGAGCCGAGATCTCCTAATAAAAATTATAATGTAAAAAATAAAAATAATTATTTAAATAAAATCAGTTGTAGTTTTTGTAATTTAAGAGGCCATACATACGCCGATTGTTTGAAACGTAAAAATACGCCGTACTGTGTGAACTGCAAAATGTATAATCATGACGTGCGTGACTGCAGAAGGAACAACAATAGTTTTCAAAGACCCCAAAACAGAGAGGCACCAAACCAACACCCTAGAGAGCCGCAAAACCCCAATAACAACTCAAGAGTCTATAGCGTGCGTAAAAAGTGCGAATTTTGTGGTCGTTCTGGATATGCAGTAAATAACTGCCAACAAAAACGTAAATGGGAGGCCCGGAGTCAGGGAAACGACGTACAGTCGACCCAAAACTCCCCGGCTCGACTATAAATCTCCCATCTAACAAAATAGGGTCCCCTCAGCAGCCCGATTCCAGTGTCGCTACAGTAAAACTTCCCTTAGACATAGGACTGAACGGCCAAACTAAACTGGTAGTAGACACAGGCGCTGAGGTAAGTATAATAAAGAAAAGCTCATTAAAAGATCTCAAAGAAATTAACTACAATGAGGCATGCACACTTCAGACCCCATTTGGTACCGGAAAGACGCTGGGAAATTGCCAGGGAAACTTCGTTTTCAAAAACAAAATTCCCTGCAAGTTTCAAGTCGTAAAGAACTTGCCTGGCCTTTCCGATGATGGACTTCTAGGAAATTATTTCCTAGCAAAAAACTGTAACGTTGAGGGTCCTAATAAGGCACTAAGGTTTCCTCGCACGGTAACTAATCCAGACGAATTTGCTTTGCCATTAGAGTTGGAAACGGACAAGCTACATTCTGAAAAAGCAGTCGAAGTAAGAACACTTGCGGAAGGGGTAGAGTCTAAACAGGCTGAACTATCCACCTGCAGTGTCTTCAAGGCTTCTCAAACGAGAAAAGCTGGCTGCCAAGCTCCAAAAGAGCCCAAGGAATGTGAAAAAAGCTGTCTGGGCGAACAAGAGACCAATGAAATCAGGCAGCAATTGGTTACCTTTAAGGAACCAATCTGCATACCTGCGCGCTCTCAAATTGTTGCCCCAGTCCCGTTACAAACTCAAGAAGAAATGCTCTGTTTATCACAAGAGATAAGCGATGGAGTCTTCGTGGCAAACAGTTTGCTGTCATTTGGAGAAGAATTAGTGCTGGTTAGTATTCTCAACGCTAACAGTCATCAAGTAGTCATACATAGCTTGAAGTTACAGCTATACCCAATAAACGACTACACCATAGTCCCATTAACGCACACAAAAGACCACAACCATACGCACATTCCCATACCAAATTCAGAGGCAATATCAGAGACGAAGAGACGAAACTGAGTGTCTAAAGCCTGCTAAAAAGGTGCATATAGCTCTTCCGTCCAAAATCCCGAGGCGTAAATCACTATTAAACAAACAACGGCCATATAAGAATGGTGGCGAGTCGCTAAAGCCTATATTAAAGGAGCATATTATTCCACCGTCACACAACACAAAAAATTCTACAAGGTCAAAAAGCAATAGAATTGACGCGCATGAGTATGTCACACAACATAAGGCAAAGACCACACAGGTGTACCAAACTCAGCCGTCAACAAAGCAGGAAGCAAATACCCTGAAACGTGCTAAAAATAACGAAATAAAGCCTCAAAAGGAATCACAAAATCCTCATCTACTTACAGGTAAAAAATTTAAAAGGAAGAATAAGTTAACCGAAGGTTCAGCTGAAAAAACAGCAACCCTACAACATGTACGACTTTTATACCCGGATTATGAGACTCCGGACGACCCAAAGCAATACCCGCGTACTTCTAGGCTAGAGCACGAACTCAGCCTAGACCCTAATTTGACCGCGGAAGAAAAAATTTCGATATCAGAACTCTGCGAAGAGTATAACGATATCTTCTTCCTCAAAGGTGACAAACTCACCTATACAAATGCGATAACGCATTATATTCCACTGGTGCAAGATCAAGCACCAATCAGTCAAAAAATGTACCGCTTACCTGAAACACAGCGGAAAGTCATTAACGAGCAGCTAAAAGAAATGCTAGACAGCGGGATAGTCCAGTCTAGTAAAAGCCCTTGGAATTCACCTCTACTAGTTGTCCCCAAGAAAGCGGGACCTGACGGTGAAAAAAGGTGGCGCGTCGTTGTCGACTTTCGTAAATTAAACGAAAAGACAATTGGAGACGCATTCCCGCTACCCCGAATCGAGGATATTCTCGACCAACTAGGTCACGCAAGGTATTTCACCACACTCGATTTGGCCAACGGCTATCACCAAGTTCTTATAGACAAAAAAGATCGACATAAAACTGCTTTCAGCACAAGCTATGGGCACTACGAGTTCAAGCGTATGTCATTCGGGCTCAAAGGAGCCCCCGCCACATATCAACGCCTAATTAATTTCGTACTAAGCGGCCTACAAGGCCTCGATTGTTTCGTTTACCTAGATGACATCGTCATCTATGGTAAAAATTTACACGACCACAACGAAAAGTTGAGGAAAGTCTGCAATAAGTTGAGAGAGAACAACTTAAAACTGCAGCCAGAGAAGTGCCAGTTTCTACGAAGAGAAGTTGTTTACCTAGGACATAAATGTTCTAGCGAAGGAGCCCTACTAGATCCAAGTAAGACGGCCTGCGTCCAAACATTTCCTGTTCCCAGAACAGTAAGGCAAGTCCAGTCATTTTTAGGACTTGCCAATCACTACAGGAAATTCATTCCAGACTTCTCCAAAATTGTACGTACAATCACAAATTTACTCCGAAAGGATGTTAAATTCACTTGGACGGAGAAATGCCAAGAAGCATTTCAGAGCATAAAAAATACTTTAATTTTCCACCACTTTTGATTTATCCCGACTTCACAAAATCTTTTAATCTTACTACAGACGCAAGTAACGAGGCTCTAGGAGCTGTTCTTTCTCAAGGAGAAGTCGGAAAGGACCAGCCCATTGCCTATGCAAGCCGCACATTAAACAAAGACGAAAGAAATTACTCTACTATAGAGAAAGAGTTATTGGCTATTATCTGGGCTACCAAGAATTTCAGGTGCTATCTTCAAGGCCGGATATTCACGGTCTATACTGACCATAAACCTGTCAAAGGTGTCTTCAATGTGAAAGACCCTATTTCCCGGTTGGTGAGATTTCACCACAAATTATCTGAATTTGATTACAACATCGATTACAAGCCCGGGAAGTACAACACTAATGCCGATGCACTTAGTCGCATCCCTCAAGCATTAAAGGAAGACAGTTTAGGCAATACCTTAACGGTAAAAGCCCTAGTCCACCACACGATGGACTCAGATGTGGAGGAAGACAATTCCACAAATAATAAGAGAAAGAAGAAATCCGCTCATTGCTTCGTCGTGACTCGAGCTCAGAAGTAAACGACTCAAGAGACATCAAATAGCTCCAGTGTGGAGACAGAAGAGCACACGAAAGCGGACCAAAGCGAACTTCAACACACGGAGGCGGAAAAACTAAACCCAGCATCGCTTGAGCAAAAAGTAAGTCCTGGCAAGACACCCGAAGTTATTACGAGCCCCACGGAGATCCGAACAATCTTAAAAGATTATCACGATTCTCCATTTGGTGGCCATCAAGGTGTCATAAAAACTTTCAAACGTATAAGACGCAAGTATTGGTGGACACACAAGCTTAGCGACATTAAAAAATATATTAAAAGATGCCCAAAGTGCCAGACGATGAAAGCATCTCCACAATATAAAATGCCAATGGTTATCACGGACATCGCAGAACAACCGTTCGACAAAGTTTACCTCGATATTGTAGGTCCATTAGAAGAGACCACATCAGGTAACAAATATATCTTGACCTTCCAAGATAATTTAACAAAATTTGTCGACTGGTGTGCAATACCTAATGCAGAAGCAGTCACAGTAGCGCAGGTTTTCTTTGATGAGATCGTTACGCGCTATCGCATACCCAAAAGAATACTCACCGATCAGGGAACAAATTTCCTGAGTGAATTATTCAAAAGAGTATGTAAGCTTCTAAAGGTAAAGAAGTTACAGACTTCAGCATACCACCCACAGTCTAATGGAGCACTAGAGCGTGCACATAGACCCTTGATAGAATACCTGCGAACAATCGTAGATGAAAATCCCAGAACATGGAACCAATACCTACGAACAGCTGCATTCGTGTATAACAACAGTGTACACGAACGTACTAAACATACCCCAATGGACTGCCTATACGGCTTCACAGCGGATGTCCCATCAAACTTAAAACGGGATCCCGAACCCGTTTACAATCATGAGAGCTACAGTTACTATCACATACTGAAGTGTAAGCTCCAAAAATCATATGCCACGTCACAAAGAATTTATTGGCAAGTAAACAGCGCTCAAAGGGGTACTACGATAAGACAATCCGGCCCCTAACTTTCCATGTAGGAGACAAGGTCCTCATCTAGAATGAAAGCAGAAAACATAAGCTTTCTCAAATCTGGGTAGGACCTTATCAGGTAATCGCAATACCAAGTGATGTGAATACCACCATCAAAATTGGTAAACGTATCGTAACGGTACATAATAATCGTTTAAAACCATATTTCGAATAAAAATATATCGTACACAAATGAACCAGGTTAACTTGAAATCACAACTGGAGCAACCGCTGACAAACCTTATGTAATGACCCCGCTAAATGGCTCGGGTATATTTTTCGAGGACCTGGGAAATCTCATGGTATATCATGACACCTGGAATGTCCTCACCGAGATAGACTTGGATGAGTTAGATACCCAGATGAAGCTAGCAGAATATGCAGAGCACTTAGTGCATAAGCTCTGCATAAATGTAACCAACCCAGAAGACCTGTGTAACGTGCAGCAACTACATATACACGCTATAATAGACAACGTACGAAAGTGCACGGAAACTATAAAGGAACTAGTACCAGGAAAACGCAAGGCCAGATCGCTATTTGACGGAATAGGCAGTGCCATGCACTATTTGTTTGGCACTATGGACAGCAATAACGAGAAAGAAATTTACAGCAGGTTAGAAGAACTTGAATCAAATACACAAGCCCTAACCGAACTAGAGAAACAACAAATCAGTATTGTAAAAACTACCGTGGAAAAGATTCAAAAACCGCTGGCTATGTTAATAGACAGACAACAAAAAATAGCCCACCTGATAAACGATCTCCACCATGTGGCCGATGATTTAACTAGGAGGCAACTAAGACAAGAGATTATATCAAGCTTGTTGCTCCAAATCATCGAAGTTGAATATCGACAACAAGCCCTCCTGGATATAATAATGGCTAGTAAAAACAATCATATTCATCCACTCCTAATGTCTCCCAAAAATCTGCTGGAGATATACCGCAAGACGGCCTCGAATTGCCCAAATGACCAAAATTGTCTATCTGTTCTATATCAGACAGCAGGAGCTCAGTCACTCCTTATGCAAAACAAATTGGTGGTGAGAATTACTCTCCAAATTTTTAATCTGCCAAAAATGAGGCTACAACAGATTCAATGCTATCCTGTACCCAAGTCTGCAAATTATTCATTAATTCCAGACCCTGGTTATTCATACATGGCCAAAAGCGCAAAAACTCAGGAATTTCTCTTATTAAAAGGCGATGACATGAAAATTATCAAAAAAATAACAAGTAAACACGTATGTAGGCCGGCTGAACACGCCTATAATCAAAGCGACAACATCCAACGAATGTGCCATTAAATTGCTATACAACCCTTTAAATGAAGTGCCGAAATGTAGGACCAGAGTACAAGCTCCCCAAAAAGACATGCTGATCAAACTAAGCAAGCCCAATACGTGGCTTTTTTCATTTATCACTTCCACGGTGCTACACATCATATGTCCAGATCACTTTGTGATCTCGAAACTGGAAGGACAAGGGATATTAGAGATAACGCAACCATGTAAAGTTCAAATAGGTGACAATGTACTTAAATACGAAGGTCAGAGTAAATATCCACTAAAAATTATTCAGCCGAATCAGTTTCCTGACTGAAATTTTACAAGAAAATCAAAACCACAGTCTGGGGAAAATCGAGATTTTAACGAGAGACGATATCCGTAAATCAATTTATACTCACACCCATTCGCTGGAAGAAATCCAAAACAAAATTATTAAATACCAGGAAAAGGTATTGAGCAGAAACTCCCATATCCTGTCCACAACTTCTCTATCATTCACGAGCCTACTAGTTCTAGCCATAATGATTGTGGTAACAGTAAAATACCTACACCCTGTTGTCATCAAGATGAGACAACAGAAAAATCAACCACAAGGTAACCCCGAAATTTTATTAGAGGGAATCCCTTTAGAAGAGCAAACTCATGCTCCCCAACCCAGTTTACGGCGAACTAGAAGCCTCGATAAAACAAAATCGGTTCAAATAGTGTAAAGGTATGAACATCGACACTGTCAACATGGATCACCAAATCATTGTAAAATTTAAATAAAAGGAGTAGCCCTGGTACACTATATACAAGAAGTATATAGAATTAAAAATAATTAGATTAGTAATACTAAAGAAAAAAATTTGTTAGAATTAATGCTACATAAATATAAAATATGCAAAAATAAAATAGCATACAGTACCTACTAAACAGTAGAGGTAATCAGAAAAGAAAAATAATTTAAAATTAGGTAAATAAAAAGGGCATTAGATTCAATTCTTAAATAGTCGGTAAACTAATAGCTTTAAAAGGAGTTAGTTAAACATAAATCAACAAATAAATAAATAGAAAAAAAATAACACAAAATTATATTAAAACTAAATAATAAATAAATAACAAATTAAATTGTAGTAGAACTAAGAGTAAATAAAGACCTGAAGGGTCAAAGCGAAAAAAAAATGTGTATTAAAATTACATAAGAGGATTAGTTAACATACACAAAACAAAAAGGCAAAGAGGAATAGAATAGAAATAAAATTATAAGTCATACAAAATAAATATAAAAATTGGCGCAACCAATATATATAACAGTAGAAATAAATCAAACATAAAACATTGTAACTACTTGAACAGTAGAAGAAACAACGATAAAAGGATTACCGGACTACTTACGGTAACACAAAAAAATTTTTTTTGGAAACTTAAATTTCGACAATAAAATAATAAATAATAACTATAATTAGGGTCACTAAATCTAACCTAGCCAATAAAATAAAATAAAAACGACACTAACTACTAGGATAAAGAATACAATAAATCTAAACTAGGGTAAAATTAAAAGAAAAAATTTTGTAAACTCGACCGAAACCGCCCGACCAAGTCAACCTAGCCAAGCATAACACAAAAAAAATGGTTAATTAACTAGGCCAGAAAAATTTAATTCATTATCGTGTAAATAATTTCATATTCAGGCAACTCAAAATTTTCTCAGGGTAGTAGTTCCAAAAGTCAAGAATTTATAGAAACAGATCCGGAGCCAACTAGAATTCATACGAAGGGCAATACGGTCAAAATGACACGGTAGATTATGAATATTCATTATCATTTATTGAATCAGCTAAATCGTCACCGTAGATTGCTAGTGCAATATTTTTGTTATCACTGTCCGCCCCAGGTTTTTCCTGATGAGAATGATGATGAAGTTATGAAAGCGCTTGCCCAATCAAAAGAATTGTGTGAACTAAATCAGAAAGAGACCCATAAAAAACAAATAAAAGAGAGACAAAAGGAGAAAAACCGAAAACCAGCCAAAACTAGAGCCGCCAGAAAACCTAAAAGGGAAAGGAAAATATGTAAAAAGGAGGAGAAGTGAAAGTTAATTTTTTATTGTGATTTTTTTTTTAATAATTATTTATTTTTTTTTTTATTTTTTTTTTACAATGGGCAAAATGAAAAGAGAAGAAAGACAGAAAAGGAATAAGCACATAAAAAAGAAAACGGGATGCTCTTAATTCTCCCAGTCCTCGTCGGACTCCTCTTCAACCCCGATGGAGGGGGGGGGGGGGTGGCCATCAGTGTGCGGAGGATGTGTGTGACGGCAGTCTCAAAAACAGGGTGACAATAGGCACAAAGTCCATGCCTGCCTGTTATGTTAAGAGTTCCACCTGGAAAGAAGAAAAGAAAAGGTGAACATAAGTGACCTAGGCGCAAAAATAAAGGTGATAAAAGTACTCACCTCGCACAACCCAGGCCTGTCCTTGGTGGGGATACAAGAGCAAATCCACCCAAAAGGTGCGGCCAGCAACAGCATCCCCCCCAATGGTAAAGGGGCGCTCGCCCCGCCTCAGCAGCACCAGGCGGATTGGTCCCCGCCACCCGGGGATCACGTGGACCACGAAAATAGTGCTGGCCACAGTACTAAGGCCCACCGGGCATCGCCAGGGTATGTTGCACATCTTAATTGAAAGCAACATTTTAACACTGGTGCCTCTCAATTCTTCTGGATATAACACGAAACGGAGTTCTTGAAGATGGGTGACCAATAAACAAGTGGAAGTATGTAAATGACCACAGTCACTCGCGAGAACTGAAACACAAGTGATCCATGAACAAAAATCTCGCAAGCAAGCCCTCACAATTGTAAAAACAAAAAAGTCACAGCCCAGCAAAAATAATCAAATACCTCAGATAAGAACGCCAAAATAACACCCACAACAACTTCCCCTGAGAATTATTCCTCTTCAAAGAATAATTCTCTTTTTCTCAGGGGGAAGGATTGTTATATATATAAAATAGGCCTAAAAAAAGAAAATCTGAAAAAAGCAATAAGTAAAAATATTCCAAATTATAAATTTTCACATAAGCTAACCATGCCTAAAACATGGTTAGCTTATCTATTCAATCAGTGAAGAAAATTGCGTCAGCAATTTTCTTCACATTCCATAAAGTTTAAAACAAAATTATTCCCATGGAAAATTTTGCCTTCAGCAAAATTTGCCAGTAGAAATATTTAATTTAAAAAATAAAAGAAAAGACAAATCGTACCTTCAGTACGATTTGTCGTGAAAATTACAATATGTATGTACATCGTACATGTTGAGTAAGGTCTTGACCGTCTAGATGAATATGTATGGGTGAATGTATACTTGGGTGATTCCGGTGATTGCCCCCGGTTGTTCGTACATGTTGAGTAAGGTCTTGACCGTCTAGATGAATATGAATACATGTACATCGTACATACATACTGCGAAAAAAGCTTTCACGCTTAGAAATGCGCGCCGCGAAAATACATTATATGTATACGCGCGTCGCAATTTTAATCGTCGTGACAGTGGCTGATGTTTATAAAAGCATCAAATTTCAAGCCTCCGTCCAACGAAAAATATTCTGGACTTGTTTAATCAAGTCCAGAATAAATAAAAAAATTTCTCAGGGTAAAAATGCAACTATGCATTTTCTACCCTGAACGAGGGCTCTTGATCGCGACGAAAGTGATCAAGAGCCGAGTTGGTTTGAAAATCTCGTCAAAAACGCAGTAAAATTTAAAAAGTTTCTACGTAAGAGTTGGTTTGAAAATCTCGTCAAAAACGGAGTAAAATTTAAAAAAGTTTCTACGTACGAACGGGATTGCTAATTTGAGTAACGGCAATTAAAAAACAAAAGAAAGGGAATTTAAGAGTCGAGTTTTTGAATAAAAGTAGTCGAGTGTTTTTACAGAATAGGAAGACACACGGCGATTGTAATTAATAAGAGTGGTTTTGAATCTCGGTATCGGTTGAGTTATAAAAAAAAGTTAAAATAGAAAAAGTTAAAAGATCAGAAATTTATGACAACAAAAAAATTGTACAACAAGAATTGTGGTGAAAACAAAAGAATTAAAATAAATTAGAAAACAAAATATTAAATGAAAAGTGTTTTGGATAAAGCCCCTGCCAGAGGCACACGAAGGTACGTAACATGTGTTTAATATTTTCTAAGTGTTTAATTTTAATTATGTGTCAGTTCCAGCATAAATAATTTGCAGGAAATATGTAAATTCTGATAAATTATTCATGCTGGAAACTGATTTGTGAAATGTCAACAAATTGTTGAATTTTATCACTTATAGTTTTACATGTTGCAAATTTATGTAATTTGCGTATGTAAACATCTTTGCATGTTTTGCAAATGTTTAATATGTGCAGTACATGAATTTCGCGATAATTTTCGATAGTTGAATTTTACATGCAATTGTTGTTGTACTGCCAAGAAATTCGTTTCTTGGCAAATTTCGCATATATATTGAAACATTGTAATTGTTTACTTATTTCTTCATTATTTTAATACATCTATACTAATTTATGTAATTTCTTTTAATTTCAGTTTAGTTCCTGACACTGCAGGATGACTTGGAGGAACTTGGAATGCGGAGTTTTAAGGGAAGTATAGATTACATTTGAGATCATTTCTAATGTTCATTTATTTTCTTTCAGGTGTGTTCAACACAGAGTAATCCAGTCTCAGTTCGCCCGAGTAGTCTTACTTCGGCATACGGTCCAATGTCGTCTGGCAACGACACGGAAATGTGTGCCAGTTCCTTTCTTTAGATCGTTTCTTTCTTAGTCTACACTCCAGGTCAGGATAGATGATGTCAGCTAACTCCGCTACTGAGGAGAAGATTCGCTCTCTTACTGCATTATAATTCTTCAGACGCGTGAGTTATGATTTTTAATTTGTTCACAAATAAAAAAGGATTGAATGAAGAAAACAACACAACAATTTAAATTGAATTTTAATTTATTGGAGAGAAGCAAAATAAAAGATTAACACAACCAAACTTTTGTACACGATATTATAACTTCCGACCTGGTTGACTGAAAAATATAAGCTGTACTTCAAGTTTAATTATCTATCTGCATTCATTCCCGTAAACATAAAAGCTTTTTAATTTTTTATCTATTAAGCAGGAATGCATGGGAACGGTTGCATTTCCTGAGTTCTGTTGATTAAGCAAAATTGTCTGGGAACATTTATATTTTATATAAGTGAAAATTTTGCGAAGGTTGTTCTGAGGTGTCATGTTCTGTGATGTCGGTTAAATTTGCCGACGTAACTCCTCCCTCCTTAAATTGAGGACTCTCCTGAGTCACATTATTGATTTTTAATTTTAGTCTGTGTTTACAGGTATGAACTGCGATAAATATTACAATGCCTATAACTATTATAATACAACTACTTCCAAAAATATAATGCATTTTTCTATGATATTTAATTTCCTTAATTTCCTTTATATTTTCCATTTGTGTTAAAATGATATTGTCAAATGATACTTTTTTATTTAAATCTTCAATTTGTTCAAGATAGTCTGATATTACAAAGCTTTGTTTGAACTTCTTTTGATTATTATATATAGTACGATTATCAATTTTTATCGAACAATTATTGAAGTTTAAGAAATAATTACCATTCAACATCATTCTACGTTTGTCACAAGTACTACTGAAATTGGCATTATTTTGATTTTTCACTAATACTACTCCTCTACTTAGTTCTATGACTTCGGATGCATTATTGTATACTCTCATACAATTCTTTTCAATTATACAATTGTTGGAAATTTTTAAATCTTTCAAATCTCTGTTTTGAACATAATCAAAAATCTTATTTTCATACTTTACAATTTCTTGAATATTAAGAGTTAATTCTTCGTTTTTGTCGTCAGTTATTGGCGTTATTAATATTTTCTGTAAGGAAACTATTTCTCTTGGTATTCTAATCACAAATATTATATTATCTTGATTATCTATTGCGGTATCTAATTTAATATTTTGCAGTTTTTGGAAGTCAATATTATATTCCGCAATTTCTTCGTCTGTTAATATGTTACTATGAACGATGCCTAATCTTGCTGACGCTATGTTATTTTGTATATGTTCAATATTGTCCTGTAGTATTTTTAGTTTGAGTGCAAAGTCTGTGTAAAGTACAAGTCCCTCTATTTTGTCTAGCCTTTCTGAAATCATCAGCCTATCTTTTTCAATGACATCTTTTAGCTTTGCGAAGGTTTCATTGAAGTTTTGATTGATTTTGATTTGTGTATTGAGATTATTTATAGCGTTGTGGTTGTTTATGTCGATGACCTTAAGATGTTCTTCGATATCTTGCCTATCATCGTCGTCCATCGTACCATAAATCCATTTAAATGCTGTACCTATGAAATTGAACAAACCACGTTTTTGCCTATGTGGAATTAATGTATTAATTTTATTGCGAATGTGGTTCAACTGGTACTCGAGGGTTAAAGATTTTTCTTTTAGATTTGCCTGTCTTATATTTATCTCTAAACTATCTACAATGCTTTGGATTTCTTTGGGACTTATTAAATGCAATATATTGTCATAATTTTTTATAATATTGACTTCTTCTAATTTAATTTCGGTGTATCCGAAGTTTGTATCGATTTTATCAACCACTAGATGTGCCTGGATTATTGTGCACATCCATAGTATTTGACAAGCTTTGAAGATCCAACTGCCCTGAAAATTTATTTTTTCTTTTAATATTTGAGACATGTATATTATCTAATGTAGTTTTGATAAATTTGAGTTCTTGTTTGTGTCTAACACTTTTATAATTTTTTATGTAACCTTCTTTCCTATCTTCAGAATATTCCTCCCTTTTAACATTTCGCTTATTAATATACCTAGCCTTTTCCTTGCAAAGATTATTGTATATATTTTTTTTGTCGCAATTTCCTTCTTGAATATTTATTGGTTTTTCTTTAGTAGTTGAATGGTAAGTATTGTTGTACCACTCAATAGCCTTACACATTTTTTCTTTGATGTTGAGTTGTTTACCCTCAATCCCTAAGGTTCTAATTTTTTCACTTAGGGTGTTGTGTAAACGTTCTAAATCGGAATTCCCAGTGTGGTTATTGGGTTTAACTAAGTGAAAGTCAATATTCTCATTTTTAAGATAGTCTTTTATATTAATACTTCTAAATTCATTGTCGGTGACTAACTTACGGAATTTTCCTCTTTGTGCTTTGTATTCTCTCAATTTTTCTATAATTGTCTGATTATTCCTATCTTCAAGGTAGTAAGCTGTCGCGAATTTGGAAAATTTATCTATAAATGTAAGAAAGTTAGCTTTGGAATTGGTATAAGTGTCCATATGTACGATTTCCTTAATGTCTTTGGGGGTTTCAGTTACCTCAAATTTTCGTTTAATGGGGTTCCTATCGTATTTAACTCGATTACATGTGTCGCAGTTATTAATGTATTTTTCTATTAGAGTCTTGAGGTTGGGGAAGTAAATAAGTTTCTTTAATCCTTCGTAGTTTTCATTAATTCCTGTGTGTCCTGTCTCGTATTTGTGATATTTTTGGATTTGTCTATATGTTTCGTCTTCGCTGTCCATGTCTTTAGCATGATGTACACATCTGACAAATCTTATGCTTTGAATGCCGTCAAATAATTCTATAATCTTTTGTTGTACTCTATTATAATCATTATCGCTCAATTCTGTGTATATGCCTGTTTTTCCCGGCTTTATGTATCTTCTTAAGATGTCTGATAAGTTGTTATCCAAATCATCTGAGTCAATATATATTTTCCTATTTTTATGCTTTATTTCTAATTCCTTTTCCTTTTTGTTGACTAATATAATTTGAGTTTTAAATCGATTAACCACTGTATCCAGTATGGGAATGTGGTTATTAAGATTTTCCTCTTGTGAATGTATTGTTCTAATACTCTCAAGATCTATGTTATTTTCTACGGAAAGGTCGGAAAGTTCTTCGGAATTTTCCATTTCTTCCTCAGTGTCGTTACTTGAATTATTTGTCTCGACTACGTTTATTTCATTTGTATCCGAGTTTATTCGGCTAAGGAAGTCAGCAACCCTGTTTTCCTTCCCTTTTATGTAATCCAAATTAATATTGTACTCACCTAATTTTAGTAACCATCTATAAAGCCTTGGATTAACATCTTTTCCTCTGGTTTTTGTATATAGCCATTTAAGAGGTTGATGATCTGTTAACAGATCGAAATTTACAACATAGAGATAGGGTCTAAAATAATTTGTGGACCAAACAATGGCCAGAAGTTCTTTTTCGGAGACTGTATAATTGCGTTCATGTTCATTTAAAGTTCTACTGGCGTAGCAGATTGGATGATTATCTTGCTGGAGAGTAGCACCGATTGCAAAGGTACTGGCGTCTGTAACTAATTTAAACCTTCTACTGAAGTCAGGGTATTTTAATATAGGTGCTTCTGTTATAATTTTCTTAAGTTTTTCAAATGAATTTATATAATTTGGGTCATTGGGGTTTAATCTAACGTTCTTTTTAAGGTATTTGGTCATTGGCTGGGCTACTTTGGCATAATCTTTAATAAATTTTCTATAGTACCCAGTAATGCCTAGAAACGACTTTATTTGTTTTGGTGTTTTTGGTAATTTCAGTTTTAAGATATCCTCTACCTTTTTCGGGTTAGGTCTGACTCCTTCAGGTGTCAAAATATGACCTAGGTACTCCGTTTCTTTTGAAAAGAACTTACACTTATCCATTTGGATTTTTAAGTTGTGGCTACGTAGTGTATTGAATATTCTCTTTATACTATTTATGTGCTCATCTAATGTTGTGCTGAATATTAGAATATCGTCTAAATAGACGACATATATTTTATTTATGTGTTCCTTTAGGACAGAGTTCATTAGACGCTGGAACGTTGAAGGTGCATTCTTCAACCCGAAGGGCATTCGCACATACTCGTAATGTCCTAGAGGCGTGGAAAATGCTGTTTTCTTTCGATCCTCTTCTTTAACTAAGATCTGATGGAAGCCTTTCGCCAGATCAAGGGTCGTAAGATACTGCGCTCTGCCCAGCTTGTCCAATATATTTTCTATATTCGGAATTGGGAACTTGTCGTCGATTGTTACCTCGTTGAGCTTGCGGTAATCAATGACAATTCTCCATTTTTTCATTCCTGAGTTATCGAGTTTTTTGGGTACAATCCACAAAGGACTGTTGTATGGGGAGTTGCTTTCTTTTATGATTCCTTGTTTGAGCATATCTGCTATTTGCGTGGATATTTCTTGCTCATGAACTTGGGGATACCTATATATTTTGGAATATATAGGCTTATCGGTTGTTGTGATAATTTCATGTTGAATATCGAAAGCACTAGTTAAATGGTCGCCTTCTTTAAAGAAGAGATCTTTATATGATCTTAGTATTTCTCTTAAATTCTTTTCCTCTTCAAAGATTTAAAGAGATTTTCGAATTCCCTACCCTTTATAACTGTAAACTCTAGCTGATGTATCTCATCTGTTTTATATGGGCAACTATTGATAAATCTTATTTCATTATTGTTAATTTTTAAACACTCGTTTTCCATATCTACGATAGCCCTTAAAGGTTTGAGTAAATTCTGCCCAATTATGGCATCAAAACATTTGTTTCGAAATTTCGTTAACTTCCACATCATGTAAGCATCTTCATTAAATTCAAATGGTAGATTTGTTTTGATTTGCTTTGTGACATGTATACTAGTATTGAGGCTACTGAATTTGATAGGTATTTCTAAGGGTTGTCTTCTATATTTTAATAATTTCTCTTCGTCTAAAAGTGAAGTAGAGGAACCTGTATCGATGAGGCATTTAATTTTATCACCATCGATCGTTAGTTCTACTATTGGTAAGTAAACTTGTGAGGGCTTGAATGAAAATTTACCTCATGTTGGACATGATCAATATCCATACGTTCTACTCTATTTGAGGTATTCTGTCTAGAAATATTATTGGAATTGCTATCAAAGTTCCGTCTGGGTTGACCATGATTAAATTGATTTCTTTCATTTGTATTGTCTTGTCTATATTGTCCCGAATTTTGTCTGAAGTTATAGTTAGGATGTCTTGGGTAATTCAAATTTCTGTTGCCGTTATTAAAACTATTATTATTATAAAAACGTCTTTGATTGGATTGATTTCTATGGCTATCACTGATTTTATTTTGATTAACATGGTTATATGCTTTTGCTTTTTCTCTTATCATTCCTAAGTTATCTAATAAATTGAATGCATCACGTAAATTTGTAATATTCCTATTTAAAATTATCGAACCTAAATTGGCATCAATATTATTTAAAAATGTTTGTAAAATCATTGAATCGTTAACACTAGGACTAAATTCAGTAGGTTTGTCGGCATTGTATTCATACTTCTCGTTTAATTTTGCTAAAATACCTTGCAAAGTTATAAAATATTCTCTTACTTGGTAATTCCTTGCAGAGAGAGCTTGATGATATAACTGATGAAATGTTTGTTGAATCCCAAAGTTATTTATTAATTCCTTTCTTACTTGGCTCCACGTTACGTTGGATCCCAAGGACCGGAGGACATCTAAGGCTGGTCCCTGAATTTTATTGATGATAATTCGTTGGTAGACGTATTCCTTTACTTGAGGATGGCCATCAAACAGTGGAAGGATGGTGTCCACTTCTCTTAGGAAGGATGTCAAAGCGTATTCGCCGTTACCTCTAAATTCATGTATTCTCTGGGCATCTTTCATTAGATCGTTTATGGAGATTGAAATTGATGGTGTAGTTTCTGCTTGTTGTGTTGACCCTGATTGTGTTTGATTGGTTTCGTGTACATTCGTCATTTTTTCACTACAATTATCTGTTATCTGGTCACGATTTTCGATTTTATAGTACACCTCGAATCTATCTGATTCTCTCACTTGTTTTGCTTTTGGCATAAAAAAAAAATTCTCACTCAAACGTTTCAAACGATTGTAATTTAATTTATCGTAGTCACAGTACTTTTCAGCGAAATATATGTAAATATATATTTTTTTTTCACCACAATAGAAATTCACTATTTGTATTATTTTCACTTAAGTTTTTCTTTTTGTACGATATTGTTTTTTTTTCAATTTTCAGTGTTTGTTGCGTTTTGTTAATCTTTTTATTCTCTTTCTTCCAAAAAATTTTTTTTCATCAAACTAGACTTAAGTCCATAATGATTTACTTTCGAATTGCAATGCTTTAGAATGCAATCCTACCGACTGCGCCAGTTATGATTTTTAATTTGTTCACAAATAAAAAAGGATTGAATGAAGAAAACAACACAACAATTTAAATTGAATTTTAATTTATTGGAGAGAAGCAAAATAAAAGATTAACGCAACCAAACTTTTGTACACGATATTATAACTTCCGACCTGGTTGACTGAAAAATATAAACTGTACTTCAAGTTTAATTATCTATCTGCATTCATTCCCGTAAACATAAAAGCTTTTTAATTTTTTATCTATTAAGCAGGAATGCATGGGAACGGTTGCATTTCCTGAGTTCTGTTGATTAAGCAAAATTGTCTGGGAACATTTATATTTTATATAAGTGAAAATTTTGCGAAGGTTGTTCTGAGGTGTCATGTTCTGTGATGTCGGTTAAATTTGCCGACGTAACTCGTGTGATACGGCGTCAGCGGATGTAAAACAGGCTCACGCCCACTCGTCATAACAGAGCTTGGTGGCCGCTTTAATACAGAAATTGCAGGAGAAATCTATTAAATTTTCCGTCTCTATCAGTGAAATATTTATACCATCAGGTGATTTGCTGATATCATCAGTCACTGAATGATATCAGTGGACTTTTTAGTGACTCATCGTTAGGGTCTGCTAATGGAGCGGACCTTCCTCCTTGTTCAAGGCTTGAACTGGAGGGTTCATTGCAGTTGTCGCGCGAGACGTTGACATTGGTCGAGAAAGGGTCGTAGTATCCCCGACCCGTCTCAGGTTTTTCTGTCGGCACTGGCTGCAATTGGGCTTGAAGACTTTTTTGCGTCCGCATCCATAGCAGAACACGATTTGTCTTTCCTGCAGGCAGTCTTGGTACAAGTGACCTGGCTGGTCACAGTTCCAGCAGCGAACGTTCTGAGGTGCTGTAAGAGCAGATATTATTGCAGCTTCCTAACTGCTTTCAGGTGACCTGTGCTGTTTAGCATCTGTCGACCGGCACTCGTCCACCTCGCTGACTCTTGGGCTGCGATAGGTGTTCCAGCTGCACGCTGTCGGGATTCGCTGCTATGTAGCCTGTATTTGAGTCACGAGACTCCACAGTTGGTGTATGCTGTTAGTAGGATGCAAACAGATTCTCTGCTGAATGTCTGGGAGCAGATTCGATTTCACAATCTCTAGAAACTCGCTGGCCGCCACAGGGCTTTGCAGTTGGTCGCGCAGCATAGCAAATATTTCCCCTGCTTTCTGGTTCCTCAGCATCAGTTGGACTTTGACCTTGAGATCATCCTTTGGTACTCCCCATTCAGCTAACAGAGCTGTCTTTACATACTCTCACGAAGGCGTGGAATTCTGCCTCAAGAGAGACCAGTACGAGTCCATTGCTGGACCAGAAAGCAGAGTCGTCATGTACCGAACTAAAAGATCGAAATCTCCGCCGAAGGCCAAGTACGTGAGGGCTTCTACTCTGAAAACAAATTCGTCGACAGTAAGTCGAGTGCTATCGCCACTATATGAGATATTCCATCTCCGGATGGGACTACCAGACGTCGTGATCCTAGGCCCGACGGGATACGATGAGATGGAGCTGGTGGAGGCTGAATAAAATTTGGTCCAGGCTGATCACTAGGCTGAGCAATAGGTGATGACAGTCTGTTAAACGACTGCCTACGACCGTCGTGAAACTCTGGTGGTGGTCTCGGTTCACCCATAGAAGGAGGTGGCCGTGAAAAATCAACTGGTGGCATTGCAGCTGAGATTTTCTGCCTGGCACTAGTTGCCACGTTTTAAGACATGCTTTGTGAAACACATGTCCACAGGCCGTCTTCACTGGCTTCCTCTTGCCTGACCAGTCTCCCTCCTGGCAGATGGACCACTTTTCTGGCACCTGTATCGGTACATCAGTTGGTGGCGGTGGTGTTCGCACTGTAGCCATTGTGTAATCTTTCAGTCGTAAAGTCAAGATCTCAAAAATATACCAAGGGTTTTGAAGAAATGCCAAGAAGGTTCAAAATAATCGAAAGTTCGAAGAAGACAGCAAAGTCTTCAAAGATCGGGATAACAGAAATATTGATTTAAGGCAAATCCAAAAGCTGGGAAGGCTACTACAATTTCATCAAAATTTTTCCCAATAGTTCAGAGGAAATGCAAAAAAATTTAAAGAAATCACCAAAAGTTTGGAGAAATTCTGGTCCCAACTACTAAATTTCAAAAGTGGGAGTACTCTAAACTCAACACTTGTAACAACACAATCGTACAGTCAAAAGATATAATTGTTAATGGTTATGGGACAACTACCGAAAGTCAACTCAAGCGTTCAAAAAAAATCGACAGAAAGAAAGTCTTGAAAAAGGAGAGTTGGATATGTCAAAGACTGCAAATGTTACTAGAGATTCTTCAGCCAGGCAGCTAGCAGTATGCCAACTCCTAATCACTGAAGGTCTCCAGCATCACTTCCATCCTCTGACAACTGTTTCCTTCCTCTTCACCTGATCGTCATATCTAGTTAGTCTTCTAGTCGGACAGAGCCATAAATCTGGTCAACTAGTTAGCTAAAGGCCAAAAAGTCGTCTCAGAGACTCATGACTCTGTCCAGTCATTTGGCCAACAAAGACGTGCCTCCGGGAGAGCACAAACAAAAATGTTTGTGTGAGGCCACCTGCCATTTCCATGGCTGAAGGCCAGCGGGAAAGATCATTTCAAAACGTTTCAAAAATCCAAAAAAAAATGAAAGTCAAAGTCAAACCTAAAGTCGAACTTACAAAAACTTTCAGAAAAACTTTAACTTACTATAATGGCAAAAATTCAAAAATCAAAATAGCAAAAACTTTCATAAACGTTACTTTACTCTACAAAGATTCTCAACAAAAACCAATTAGACCCAGGTCTGCATATAACTTCCACTGGATATGAGACTTGAGGTCAGCCAATTAGCAAAGTGCCAAATGACCATCTGACTCTAAGGCCCAGTCCTCAGTAAAATTTATACTTAGACCACCGAAGTCTAACTGAGGTGGCCCCGCGTTGGGCGCCACTTTGTTATTGAACTATGCTGAGTGAATGACTTGGACGTGAAGTCCCGACTGCCAGCATCAGCTGACAGATCACTCTGCGGACAGCGTTGACCGCAGGGCGGCACGCTAGCTCACCTCGGCTATTGGCGGAGAGTGTGGCCTGCCGCTGCCGGCTGCCACAAATAAAAAAAATCGTGCCTACTTACAAAAAAAAAACAAACGCCGGCACACATTCGGTCCTGAAGGGACTCTTACGTCACTTACCTACAACCATATTGAAGGCGCAGATGGTCTGCCTTCCTGCGTGCCCCAACCACCCAACTGACTCTAAGGGCAGATATTTTCAGAGATCCTTGTACACCTGAAAAGAGAAGCGAAGGAGTGGACCTAATCGACCATCAACTAAAGAGAGAGAGTGAGAAAGGATAACCAAGTCTATTGCCTCATTTCGTTATAAACAAAAATATCATTTATTCCTTTTTTTCTTAATTTCACCCCCGTAGAGGTAGACGCGTCATTATATAGACAGTTCCTTTTTTTATACTGTTTCTATATACATACAAGCTACCTTAGATTCAAACTGTCAACCTTAATTGAGCGAATGTAATGGAATGATTCTACACAAAAAATTGTAAATAATGACAAGATTATTATTGTAATGTAGAATGATAATTCTCTACGTCTACCATTTTGCGGCTAAGAGAAGGTATTATTGAATATAGTATAAATTACATTAATGTCTAGATACATTCAGTCTAAATGACATGGTATTACTAGTGAATGAGCTATATGACACAACTTTAACATCTTAAAGCTATGCGTAATATTCTGTAAAGTATCATTGCATATACAAGAATTTAAATCCAAAAATTTTGCAATAATAATAAATAAGCTGTGGGGCCAAGTCACAAGCTCAGAACTAAGAGGATTTAATATGTAATAACGTACTGGTGAATATAATAAAAAAATTCAATAACTGCATTTTAAATACCTTTGAGAATATAGTGCAATAGTATTAAATACGCTATAGCACAAAATAAGAAATAATATATGTTATCAAATATCTGGAAATATACTAAAAATAATAGTTTCTACAAGCTAAATGCATTTAAAATATTATATTAACATTGAATAAGCTTTGGCACAAAATTCAAGACCTGAGCATTCACCATATTGCAAATCTATAATCCTTAAGCGTACCTCATTTGAGACATGTCTTACTATTATGCAGTAAGAAAGCAATACTCTCTGGACAAAGGCAACCCAAGGGAAGTCTATCAAAAAAGTACTTACAGTCAATGTTCCCGACACGTTGAAGCGCTCCAGCTGCCGCCAAGTACCTGTATGAACGAAAGAATTTGCATCTCTCGAAGAGTTGTCTTGGATGCCATGGGTCAAGAATAGCATTACGCTTATAATTTCTGGCCTAATCAAGGACAACAGTATACTTGCACAAAAAATAGTCAATGATATCACAACTAATGCTCTTTGGAATTCCAATACCTAAAATTAATCTTAAACATAAAACATAAACATTTATTTATTTGAGTACCCCTGCCAACGGCACGCATAGCGCTGGGCACATCTTAGAAAGTTACATAGTAGATTTACATATTAGCAAAACAAATAATAAAATAATGCGAATAACATTAGACTTAATATATAGTACAGTACAAAATACAGAATATAAAAATGTAACAATATAGAAGTAGTAGATTAATGTACAGCATAGTCCTGTGCAAAGTGCATCCGGCAATTAGACCTGCATAGCATAAAAAATAAAATAAGACAAGGTAAAGGTGCAGCACAGATAGCTGAAGCTTCTGAATGATGGATATCTGGTAAACAATCCCAGCCTGGGACCGGAGGATGTGAGGCAACTGAAGTATAAATTACGGAAAACTGGAGACCATATTGACACAGCGATTATTGATAGGATAGAAGGCAGAAGGCCATTACATAGCTGCTGTCAGGAAGTCCAGAACTTCAGATTTAAATGAATTTAGTGAGGCACTGCGTCTGGCCTCATCAGACATACGGTTCCAATATACGGCTCCACTCAGGAACACAGTTTTCCTACCAAACTGCGTACGTACCCTGGGAAGGACAATCCTGTGATTGTTCAGGGTGCTCCAAGTGAAACGTCTAGTAATGTAGTTTGGTAGTAGACCGTGTCTGGCCTTGAATATCAACTTTAGGGTGTTAAATTCGTACATGTTAGCAAGTGGACAAGGGAGAAGCATCTCAAGAAACTGTAGGGGAACATGTGAACCTCGTTTGAGACCAAAGACATATCTAGCGCAGGCCTTGAACGCACGGATTAATTTAGACAGATTACCGATGGAGATTGGGAAAAGGACTACATCAGCGTAGAAAAAAAGCGGTAGAATCAGAGCCGAGAAGAGCCTTGTGCGGGTGAGCAGATCAATATGCTGGGAAGCAGCATAGAGCGAACGCAAACTATAGTATATCCTAGAACAAATTTTGTTTATCTGAGGCTCCCAGGTGAGGCCTGAGTCCATGAGAAGGCCGAGATTTAAGATCGGCTTGGTTGAGAGTGTAATGGTATGGCCTAGAAGATGAATATTTGGAAGATCAAACGATAAGTTAGTGATGTTTCTGAGACGAATTGAATATACGACGGCCTGAGTCTTGGAGGGATTGAGGGACAGACTGTTGTTAGCAGACCACTCCGCAATCCCGGCCAGAGTTGAGTTAATAGTTTCCGCAGCCTCGCTAATATTGTCCCCGGGTGCACCAGAGTATAGCTGGAGATCGTCTGCATATATGTGGAAACGCACTCTGTTCAGAACTGTACAGATATCGTCTATGAAGAGCGAAAACAAGATTGTGGTCAGCACCGCTCCCTGTGGCACTCCATCTGATACCGATCTCATCGCAGAGTAAGAGTCATTGCACTTTACCATGAATTGCCTTTGCATTAGATAGCATTTGAGCAATGCACACGCTGATGCAGAGAACGCAAAACGTGTGCGTAGCTTGCCAATCAGTAGAGTGTGTGGAACTGAATCGAAAGCCTTGCTGTAGTCTAGCAGCACATGAATGACGCAGTTACCTTTGCCGCAGAGATCACGGATGTCTGTGGCAACCTCCAGCAGAGTGGTGCTGGTTGAACGATGTCGCCTAAATCCAGATTGTCGGTCTGACATTAGATTGTTAGTGTCCACATGTATAGAGATTTGATCCGCTATCAGTGTCTCAAGTACTTTCGATATTGTTGGTAATATTGTAATCGGCCTCCATTCGGAGATATTAGCTGGGGAATTATTTTTGGGGATAGGAGTGATCAGACCCACTTTCCAGTGGTCTGGAAACTGCGATGAAGACAGAAATCTATTCATCAGGTGTGTGGTAATCGGCAGAATGTTTGGTAAAATGATTGTGTAAAATTTGAGAGGAACATCATTATATCCAGTTGCATTTGACTTTATTTTCCGAAATGCAGTCACTATGTCAACTTCCGAGACATTACTGAAGCCAAAAACTTCAGTGTTGGTGGATGCCTGGGTGGCACTAGGAACCGTGACATGGGAGCATGGAATGGCCACAGGAAGAGGAGAGGAGGGTACATGCTGCACATCCGCAGTGCTGTCTCTTTGTTCATCTGGCAGCAATATAGAGCTGGGACAGAGATGCTCAGCATATTCGTCCGGATCGAAATCAGGTTGAGCCTTCGCTTTGGAGCCCAGGCCTATGTCATTTACCTTCCTCCAATTAATGACATTCCCCTCCCTGATACCCTTCATCGTATAATTTCTTAATTTAGATCTGATCATGTAGTCGGCCTGCCTTCTCAATAGTTGAAACTCACGATGATTCGCAACCTATTTATCACTTTTCCATTGTCTATATGCGAGATCGCGATATTGACATTTCAGTAGAATTTCCGGGAATTTAAAAATTGTGTCATTAATAGTGCGAATTCTAGTTGTTTTGAGTGGGACCTGCCTCTCAAAAATTGAGCATAGTGTGTCGGAGAAATATTGAGCTGCAGAGTTATGATCGGGGTCGTTGTAAATGGGGGACCAATCAATCCTTTCTAGGTCTGCCTGAAGGGCATTGTCCTGAATAGCTGAGGTCTTCCAGCGGTTGAAAGCAAGACAATGAACATTAAAAGTGGCAAACAGTAGTTCGTGATCTGATATTCCAGGACATTGACCAGAGAACACAGGTAGAAAACTTGGTAGCGAGATCAGTAGATCCAAAGTAGTAGCCGACGTTGGCCCATGACGCGTGGGAAGATCATTGATAATTTCCAGACCCTTTTCACTTAGAAGGTCTGTCAGAGTGTTGGCTAAGGTGGATGGAAGACTGATATCAATGTTTAAATCACCACCAATCAGAACGCGCGGGGAGTAGCTTACTGCACGCTCAAGCGCATCTGAAAGGACATCCATCTCGTTATCATTGAACGTCGCCGCACTTCTATAGACGACCATCAGCGTAATGGGCTCAAAATCAGCGTAATGGGCTCAAAATCAGCATCACCATTAAAAACCTGAACAGCCAGGATCTCCCAGCTATTATCAATCCACCGAAACAGGACCCGGGATTTCAAGGCATCAGACAGATAGACAGACACACCGCCTCCTTTCTTGAAAGCTCTGTCGAGCCTATGCAGCCTATACCCCTGAATCTCCAGCATTCTCGAGAAGTGATGTTTCTTGGACCACGTCTCACATACCAACAGAGCGCTAATGTTACCCAGTTCGGCAAGGCGTCTGATGCCACTAATATTTTTGGGGGAAGACCGGGCGTTAAAAGACATGACATTGAAGTTGTTAGGTGGGAGGTAGCTAGAAAGATCCGCTTGCGTTGGAACATTATAGTGATGACCGCTCATGGTGATTAGGGGACGTTAAGGTAACAGATGAATTTGTTGGTTGTGAGAGACGATGTGCCAATTCCAATGTGAAACGAGCTGCTACAAAGTTGGTGGCACAGTCGGCCGACCTGTATAAGATATAAGCGGTTCTATTCCTTGTGTAAACCCTTTCCACTTGATTTAGTTTCTTAACGCCCAGTGCGGAATAAAGAAGATGAAGCTCTTGACGTAACAGGACTTCGTTAATGTAAACTCTGGTATTGGCACCCACAGGATCAATTAAATTTAGCGTTAATGGTTTTATTTTTAGCTGCTTTAAGTAAGCTAGAAAAAATGCACTGCAGTCTTCCTCGTTATAGAACCTAATAAAAACTTTAGGCAGAATTTGAGTAGGCAAACCGGATTTGGGCCTGATCGGTGAGATAAGCTCGACCCTATCACAAAATGATTTTGGCAAGTTGACGCTTGCACACAGAGCTGGTAGAAGGTAGTCCCTGACTTTACTGCACGTCAGAGCACTGGGCAAATTACTGATTACCAATGTTCTTTTTTTTCATAAATTCGTGACAGTGTACCAATATCTACTGTACTGCTACCAGTAATAGAGTCAACCCTCTTAGTCAATTGTAGCAGCCGAGTCTCAATACTTATGACAGGTTTGTCACGATTTGGGACAACCTTGTCTCCAGCAGTTGTCTGGGACTGTGAAGAACGATGTACAGCAGCCAGCAGAGAACTCTTGGACTGGCCTGTACAGGTATTCTCAGAAGTTAGCAGACTTGCTAAAATCTACGTTGACCCCATTAGCGTCAGTGGATAGGTCGACTGGAAATTGGGCGGAAGAGTCAACGGATAGTGACGATCGTGATCTCTCTGCTAGCTCTGAATCACGATGGGAATGCTGTTCAGCTTCACACTTTATTGCTGATGTTAGCTGTGATTTAGCCAATTTAAAGCAACAGCGGCAGATCCAGATGAGGTCAGTATGTAGTTTGTAACACGCGTAGTATGTGGGGTAAGTGATTCCTGCGCATAGCACGTGATGCCACTTCTTGCAGCACAAGCACTGAATCCACTCAACCACAGTTTCTCCCGGGTACTTCTTGGGTGGATCTCCCGAGCCGTCACAGATGGCACATATATAATTTTCAATAATCTGTTCAGCTACAGAGTTCTTCTTTTTGTTCCTGTTTCTCTTTTTGTTTTTGTTTTTGATTTTTTTTTTTTTTTGGGTTTGCAATTTAGCTTCTGTTAGCGGTATAGATGTGTTACGCGAGTTAGATGTATTATTATTATTTATATTATTTTTAGCTTTAGTGGATCTGTTGATTTTAGTTGCTGAGCCTGTCCCCGAAAGAGCGTAGGAAAGCCGGGTCCTCATACCTGGCATGACAGGAGCAGTTGAGAGATCTATGTTTATAGACTCTGCACCCAGTCGCAGGCGTAGACTGTCAGAGTCACCACCATTCAATGCTTGAGCACATTATGCTGTGTTAGCATACAGTTTGTGTTGAGAGGACAGCACAACTATGAACTGAGACTACCCTATTGATGTAATAAGAAGAATATAAATCCAATATAATGTCAAATATCTGTACCATGTACCACAACACAACTATGAGCTGTGACTATTCCATTAATATGCTATGAAGAACATAAGTCAAACTCAATATCAAATATATGTACCATGTAAGAATATAAATCAAATTCAATCCAATACAATTTCAGATATATGTACCAACACAACACAACCATGAACTGTGATTATCCCATTTATATAATATGGAGAATATAAGTCAAATATGATATCAAATATATGTAACATGTAAGGACACTATCGGCCTTTGTATTGCCAGAAGGGCTAATTATAAGGTCTATCAGACGCTTATGGAAATTAGTTACGGCTGCAATCAGACTTAAAAATCCTAATATAATCTCTATAGAATATAACTTCAATGAATCTATCGACCTTTGCATTGCCAGAAGGGCTAATTATAAGGTCTATCAGACGCTTATGTAAATTAGTTACGGCTGCAATCAGACTTAAAAATCCTAATATAATCTCTATAAAATATAAGTTCAATGAATCTATTAAAGATCTGTTATTCTAGTTATTAAATATATCAACGAACTGCTTTTTGAATTTGTAATTATAAAGTCTATCAAAGTATCAGCTTTAATGCGTTTATAAAATCTATTATAGATAAACATAAACATGACTAACACAATAAAAGAATCAGAATTCAAAATGGTATCATATATATATGCATTTTGCGTAAGGCAATTACTGAAATATTACATAAATCTGTCGGCGTATCAGTTATGCAATTAAAGTCTATTATAGATAGACATAAATATAATTGGTAATTGGTTAATATGCACAAATAAAATGTTGGTCAGCAGATACTATAGGAGAATACTGTTACGAGCGTGGCCTTAGTTCGTTATTTAAAACACAATATTTCAGATATAATTCAAAAGTTCTTTCTTTATTTAACTTTACTGTTTACTCTCACAAATTCACAAATAATTATCAAATCAACTCTTTATTTATCGCTAGTACTGTACTTCTAATTATCGCAATCCAAATAGTTTACTTCGTTCACTTCTCACTTTGCTGTCTGAAATAATACTCGCCTCCTGGATGTGAGCAGCGCCGTATTTATACTCTACGAATTATCCTAGAACCTTCCTGAATATTCCATTCTCCAAACCCAGTTTACTAGGATGTCACTAACCTAAAGTTGTTTCCATTTCCAATAGATGTCGCTTGTATCACTTTGTGGCGCGTAACACTGTCCCCTTCTTAAAATTGTTCGTCCCGAACAACAGGTGATCCACGGTCTTGATGCTCGCAGTATTGACATAAACGATCTAGATGAACGATTTTCCGTTTGCCTCTTGTACCCCGCTGAATCCTATATACTACATCATTTATTCTAGTCACTACTGAATACGGTCCTTCCCAGTGTTGTTGTAACTTGGGAGAACGTCCCTTACGTCGTTTCGGGTTGTACAGCCAAACGAGGTCACCTTCATTAAATCCTGCTGAGTTAGCACGTAAGTCATAGCGGGTCTTCATCCGATCGGTATTTATTGCTAATTTTGCTCTCGTGACTTCGTGTACATCAGCCAATCGTTGTCTAAGTTCTGATACATAATCGTCTGGTAACTTTTGTTCACCTCTGGGTGTACCAAACTTGAGATCGCTAGGTAAACGCATCTCCTTTCCGAATATTACTTTTGCTGGCGTTTGTCCGGTCATGTTGTGTACAGCTGATCGATAGGCCATTAAGAACATGGGAATATGTCGATCCCAATCGCGTTGGTGATAGTCGACTACTTTCTTTAGATGCTCGACCAATGTTCTGTTGAAGCGTTCTACCATGCCATCAGATTGTGGATGCAGAGGAGTTGTTCTGGTTTTTCTTATTCCCAGAATTTTACACATCTCTTGGAAAGTCCGTGATTCGAAGTTCCGTCCTTGGTCCGAATGAAGTTCATGAGGAACACCAAATCTACTGACCCAATTCATTACTACTTGATCCGCTACTGTGGTAGACTCTTGATTAGGGATTGCATAAGCTTTAGCCCATTTACTGAAATAGTCAATAGCAACTTATATATAACGGTTACCGTTATCTGTTTCTGGAAAAGGTCCAGCGATGTCTACGGCTATCCTTTCAAATGGGGCTCCTACATTATACTTATGCATTTCTCCTCTACTTCTGTGTGGTGGTCCTTTGCAAGAAGCACAGATAGTGCATCTGCGGCACCATCTCTCAACATCCTCTCGCATATGTAACCAATAAAACCTTTCACGTATTTTGGAAATTGTTTTATTCACCCCCAAGTGTCCTCCAGATGATCCACTCTGCATTTCTTCTAGAACATCTTTGACCTGGGATGCTGGCACGACTATCTGCATTCGGAATGACTCGCCGTTAGTTGATTCCCACTTGCGCTTTAATATACCACATTCAACGTGAAGAGAGTTCCATTGAGCCCAGTAGCTCTTCAGTTTCTCATTCCTCTCCGAGATATCTTGCCATTGTGGTCTTTCCATGTCTTCTTTCCAAGCAAGAATAGGTGATATGTCTGGGTCTTCCCATTGTGCTGTTCGCAAGCTCTCGTTGTTCCAACCTGTTGATGGTTCCACCATCATCAGCTGTATTGTTGCTTTTGTTTCTTTTTCTTCCAGTCGAACGCAATGTTTGCATTCAACTTTGCATAGACGTCGTGAAAGGGCGTCTGCATTTCCATGGATACGTCCTCTTCGGTGTTGGATTTCAAAGTCATAAGCTTGGAGTCGTTCTATCCATCTCGCCACTTGGCCCTCAGGGTTCTTAAACTGCAAAAGCCATTTAAGCGCTGTATGGTCAGTGCGGAGGATAAATTTCTGCCCGTAGAGATATTTATGGAAATGCTTGGTTGAGTTTACAATGGCAAGTAGCTCTTTCCTTGTAGCACAATAATTTCTCTCTGATTTTGAGAGTGTTTTGCTAAAATAAGCTACTGGCACCTCTTGACCATCCTCCTCCTGTGAAAGCACTGCACCAATACCTATATTGCTGGCATCCGTGTCCAATATAAAAGTTTTTCCCAGCTTTGGATAGTGAAGCACTGGAGTTCCACAGAGCTGTTGCTTCAAATTTGCAAAACTCTCGTTACATTTATCTGACCATATGAACGGCTTTCCTTTTTCTGTAAGTTGATGTAGGCTCCTTGCTATATCTGCAAAACCTTTTACGAATCGCCTGTAGTAGGTAGCCAATCCAAGAAAACTCCTTAATTTATGTTTGTCCTTTGGAACAGGCCAATTTTTCACAGCTCTTATCTTCTCTGGATCAGTTCTTACTCCTTGTGATGAAACTATATGCCCCAAATATTTTGCTTCATTCTTGAATAGAGCACATTTATTCGTGCTGAGCTTCAGTTTCGCATCTCTCAGTCTTTGAAGTACGTCCCGTAAGTTGTTTTTATGTTCCTCGAATGTCCTTCTGATCACAATTATGTCATCTAAGTAGACAAGACATGTTTTCCAGGTTAATCCTCGTAAAACACATTCCATGAGTCGTTCGAATGTGGCTGGAGCATTACATAATGCAAATGGCATAACTTTGAATTGCCATAAGCCACTTCCAACTGAGAAAGCAGTTTTGTCTCGGTCCTCGGGATGTATTTCCACTTGCCAGTAACCGCTCTTCAAATCCAATGTGGAAAACCATTGCGCTCCGGAAAGGGTGTCCAATGTGTCATCAATCCTTGGTAACGGATAGCTATCCTTTCTTGTTACATTATTTAGTTGGTGGTAGTCCACACAGAATCGTGTGCTGCCATCCTTTTTCCTGACCAAAACAACTGGCGATGTCCAAGGGCTGTTAGATTCCTCAATTATGCCTTGTTCTTTCATGGAATTTATCATATCTGCAACTTCTGGTTGTTTGGCTAATGGTAGTCTTCGTGGTGGTTGCCGAATGGGCCTAGAATCTCCTGTATTGATCCGATGCTGGACAAGATTTGTTTTGCCGAAATCATCATCATTCATTGCAAATAATTCCGAAAATTCATCGATCATCTCTTTGGCATCGTTGTATTGTTGTTCACTTAAGGCACTAGATGAAAGAAGTTTCTGAACCTGTTGAGTAGTAGCTGGTATACGTATCGCCTCCTTAATATTACTACCATTTTCCAAATTAACAATCTGATAAACAGGCTCACAACTTCCAATTATAGCACCTTCTTTTAGTTGTACCTCATTTTCGTATGTGTTGAGCACTCTGACTGGAATTAATGTTGCGCCTTCTGCCTTCACTAAAGTCTTACCAACGATGATGTTCGATGTTACTTTTGTAGGGTTAGGCTCCACCAGATAGAATCGGCAGGTCCCGATGTCATCAGTAAGCTTTGTCCATACTAGCGTCTCCGAGAATGCGGAGAGGGTCATATTCTCACAGACCATCGTCCTTATTTTTGCAGGATAATCTGTTCCTCCTCCTAGTCTCATAGGAATTTCTATGTTGCCATATTTGAGTATTCGTTCTCCGACATCTAAATTTATTTTATATGTGGTCATAAAGTCTACTCCAAGGATGCATTCATCCATTATGTCTGAAACTAGGAAATTGTGAAGAAATAGTAGTTCACCTAGTTGAATATCCAAAGATATTTCTCCAAAAACTTGTGCTGCGGCTCCAGTTGCTGTTCTTAGTAAATATTTGGTGGTATTGTGAAACCATTTGTTCTTGACAAGATCCGCTCTAATAATTGATCTCGAAGCTCCAGTGTCGATAGTGATAACGCAGTCATTTTTTCCTACACTTCCATATATAACAAGACTGCTATTATTTCTCTGCAACTGGGCTATCTGAATGATGACTTCGGGGCTGTCGACTCTACCAACCAACTTCTGCCCCCCGAAGTTGGTTTTTACATGTTTTCCGACTGCTGAACAGGGGAGCTGATGCGACTAGTCGCTGTTTGATTTCTAGACTCTCCCCGAATAGCTTGCTCCCTGGCTCGACATCTTTGGCATTCTGTTCTGTCCTCCTCTTCTAGTGATTCTGTTCTACGGCGTTTTCTGCAGTCCCTTTGGAGGTGTCCTGGTCTATTACAATTCCAGCATCGCAGAATACCGCGTGAAGAATTGCTCTGTGATGGCTGCATTCTATTACAAGTACATTCCTCCACTGCTTCTGTTGCCACTTCATTAAGGAAATCCGCATTTACGCTAGAGTACGAAAGATAAGCTAATCTTTCCACATCAGCCTGCAGTTGTTGTAGCGACTCGCCATGCTTTTGAGTCCTGTTGCGTAACTGCAGGCGATATACTTGCAGCATGTGTTCATCTCCATAACGTAATTCTATCGCCTGTACTAGTGAAATGTAATCACGTTGATTTTCAATCTGAATAGTTTGTAATAAATCTGACGCAGGACCTCGAAGGGCTAATACCAGAGCTGTAGCTTTGTCTGCGTCATTCCATCCATTTACTTCGGAAGCTGCCTCAAACTGTCTCTTGAAAATATGCCACGAATTTTGTCCATCAAATATTGGAGGTTTCATTCTGCCTGCACCGGATATTTCAGTTCCTTCGTGCCGAAATTGTCGATACTTCATTCTGTCCAAATCTGCTTTAAAGTTGTCAAGCTTCTCCGTAACATTTTGTTGCACTTCCGACACTTGCTGTTGAACTTCGAGCACTTCCTGCTGGATTCCTTCAATTTTTAAGAAAAGTCTTCTGTTCCTCCAAACAGGTTTCTAGACAATTCTGCAAAGAACACTTTTGTTCATCCCAACGGGCTTCCAGAGAATTCTTTTGTTCATCCAAACGCGCTTTTAGAGAATTCTTTTGTTCCTCAAGGGCATTCTTTTGATCGTCCAAACGGGCTTCTAGAGAATTCTTTTGTTCATCTAGACGGGATTCCAGAGAACTCTTTTGTTCATCCAAACGCGCTTCTAGAGAATTCTTTTGTTCCATTTTGGTCATTAAAGTACCCAAAAGCTGTTCTATGTTCATCGCAGGCTCTTCTTCAGTTTCTGGTTCTTCCTCGAAAACGTATGTATCAGGATTCTTTTCTTCCTCTATCAACGCTTGTCTAACTCGCTCGACTAGAACATTCTTTAGACCTGTCGTTTGCAATGACCGCTTCCCCAACTCCACTTTCAATTCCTGTATGCGAAGCTCCTCTAGTTTGCGTCCCATTCTTGCGCGATTTCACAAAATTAATCACTCTTTGAATTTCAAACTCAAATGCCACCACTTTATTTCGCGATTTTATTTTACTTCTGACACCAGTTGTTACGAGCGTGGCCTTAGTTCGTTATTTAAAACACAATATTTCAGATATAATTCAAAAGTTCTTTCTTTATTTAACTTTACTGTTTACTCTCACAAATTCACAAATAATTATCAAATCAACTCTTTATTTATCGCTAGTACTGTACTTCTAATTATCGCAATCCAAATAGTTTACTTCGTTCACTTCTCACTTCGCTGTCTGAAATAATACTCGCCTCCTGGATGTGAGCAGCGCCGTATTTATACTCTACGAATTATCCTAGAACCTTCCTGAATATTCCATTCTCCAAACCCAGTTTACTAGGATGTCACTAACCTAAAGTTGTTTCCATTTCCAATAGATGTCGCTTGTATCACTTTGTGGCGCGTAACAATACGTTTTACTTAGCTGGCTCCTTGTGAGCGTTGAGGAACTATAGATGAGGTATCACCACTAATTATGCACCAAAGGGATCTCGGTCTACCCAGTGCAGGGGCCCCTCCGCCATAAATTACAGGATTCAATTGTGCAGAATCTTAATCCATTCACGTGCCAAAATATTGTGCTCGCGATGAGCGTAGCGCCTTCTTCAACTGTCTTCAGGGGTCGCTTCCTTTCGTTTATCACGTTGAGATATGTTTATCGTATTGAAAACTAGATATGTTCTTCAAGCAGATGAATGATGTTACATTAAAAGCAAGACTCATTCAATTCCAGTGTCAATTGATTCTTGATCCGTTGCGAGCAATTCTTTTTATTAAAGTTTTGTTAAACTTTTAACTTTTGATTTCAATATGGCGGCAAAAGTGACGCCGTCCCGGCTTCCAAAATTTGCCAGCATAAAAGTTTACACGAACACTCCAGCGAATGAAATTCTTCGCAATTTCATATGTTTCAAGTAAACAAACGTTCAGCGATCACTTTGAACTAATTTTTATATTCACAGACGCAATAATTAATTTTAATAGAATAATTTGCGCGGAGCTCTGTAATTAAGCGACTTGACAGCTACCATGCTACATGCTACCTGCATTAAGCTACGACCATAACATAGTAAATACCAGCACATCCCCATCGAAAATACCACAATTCCTCTAATTTTAATAGGTATTGAAAGATTAAAAATAACACCATAAAGGAAAAACTCATTGGAAGTATATATATTCCTTCTACCACGGCAAATAATGACTTCATAGATGTTCTCAACAAAACAAAAACCATTGGAGAAAACTTCAACTCAATAATAATTGGAGGAGACTGGAACGCAAGGCATATTAGTTGGGGAGACAGAAGAACAAACAATATGGGCAGATGGCTGTATAACTGGATCATAGAAACGGGATCATCAATCAATCTGGATATAATTTCTCCAAGGAGTCCAACTTTCCCACAAGGGGCGTCGATTCTAGATTTTTTCCTGACCAGTGAAGCACATTCCAGAACACTATTTAATTCCTATTCATGTACAACCCTTGAGTCGTTCTCGGACCACTATTTGGTTAAACTAACGATTAACCTGGGGGAATTTGATATTTCACTATGCAGCCCCAGAGTAATTGAGGACTTCTCAAATGTAGACTGGAATGGTTTCAAAGCTGGTTTGTCAGAAGCCTTAGGAGAGCTTCCACCAATAAACACGAATATTAATAACATAGAAATAGACTCCTGGATTGAACACCTCACAAACAATATCACAACACTTAAAAACCGGTACGCCAAAAAAATAGTCCCCGAAGAGAAAAAATTCAAAAACATCCCAGAGGACATCAAAAGACTGATGAGGACAAAGCAATGCTGGTGTAGGGATCTCAACAGAATATTCCATTCAACATTAAACAGAAGCAGCCAGGAATACCGATCACTCTCGGCAAGAATAAACTGCTTTAAAAAAATTATATATGATAAAGTTCGTATACATATGAACAGAGTTCTCCAAGATCGTGTATCGGCTATCAAGCCAGGACCAGAGGTATTCAAGGAAATATTCAGGATAATAGGGAAGAAGGAAAACACCACACCTGAGAAGGTTCACGTTAACAACTCAGACACAAGACAAACTCGAAGCGTTTGAGGATTATTACAAAGTACTATATTCAGAAAAATGTCCATCATATAATACAGAGCTGCTACGAGAAGTTACAAACTCTATACAAAATTTCGTCTCTCTAAACTCCACGACCAAAGGTACATTTATCAAGAAAGTCAACTTTGACTCAGTGAACAACGCGTTAAACTATAATGAGTCCTTTCACCAACGCAGAAAAATTTCAAGAAATTATTAGAGTCAAAATCAATAATAAAAAATCCTGTGGGTTAGATGGCGTCTCAAACTTTCTCATAAAAAAAACTCCCATTTAGAGCTGTGGAATATATAACAATAATAGTTAATCACTGTATAAATAACAGTTATTTTCCAAAATCTTGGAAAGAAGCAAAACTAGTACCCATTCAAAAAATAAAAACTCGTATGAGATGGGTAACTTTAGGCCAATACAGATGCTGTCAAACATCGGCAAAATATTTGAGAGAACTATAGCAACTATAGCTGACCAATTTGATGAATACTGTGAAATTGAAAAATTATACCTGCTTACCAATTTAGGTTTAAAAAAGGACATTCGACGAATCACGCATTACTTAAACTACTTAATGATGTAACAAGTAACCTGAGGCAGAGACAGTGCACAGTAACATGCGCACTGGACCTTGCGAAAGCATTTGACAGTGTATGGACTTTTGGCTTAATTCACAAAATGATAATCTACGGAGTTTGATACGAACCGTGTCCGTAGAAATGCAAAGCAGCAGAAAGATATCCATTCCATACAATTTTAGATTCCTAACTTAACTGAACGGAATAGACGTCTTTCCGGTATGAGGCTATAGTTACTCTATAAATATTTGAATTTGTTTGCTTAAAACGAAACATTTTGGGTATAAATTAGAATTATTCATAAGTTTACAAATCACAATAGAAGAAGTTTATTAATTATCCAGCCGGAAGAACTTTTGAAGCTGGGCAAATCACATGAATCGTAGGAATCGCGAAGATATCGTATCCTATGATCTATTCTGCATAAAATTAAAACCTAGGCAAATATAATTAACTTTTTATATTTTATCATACCGCACCAGTGCAAATTTCTACAATTTCTGACAAAATTGTACTTTTTATGTATGGCGGTGGACATTTTAGTTTTTAATTAAAACAATTTTCGCACAACAAATTTTAATTGACGCATGTCATTTTCATAAAATGTGTAAAAATACCTTTAAAATGTGCTGTTTAGGATCTTTTATGTTTTGCTCCATAACAGGAAATATTTTATGTTACGATGCATAAAATAAAATAAAATTTCTTTTACAGAATAGGATTTTAGGGTAATATTTTATTTTAAGGCATAACATAACATAAAATGATAAAATTTTACTGACAGAATAGGGCCCATTAATACACAACTCAATGAGCCCGTTTAGACCGTGCCATTTAGGACTAGTATTACGTAGTTCGACTTACGTAGTACTAATATTAAGTGGTATAAACATGCCGCATTACGAAATACTAGTCCTACTTTAATTCGGTTTCTGATGCGGTATTGACCTACAAAAATTAGTATTAAATGGAGACATTACGTCAAATAAGGAAATGCGAGGCTGTTTGTAAATAGTGACGCCCTTATACATAATTAATAAATAATTGTTGCAGATTATCTTAGTGTTTTGCCATTAGCCTGAAAATTTGCATGTTTTATCTTGGGTATTTAGTAATATAAATAGCAGATTTCCTCATTCTGATTTTAAATTTTCTTCTATGCTCCATTTTCTTGTGCAAATAAACTCAATATATTATTTTTCATTTTTCTCCTGAAATAGCAGGCAGATCTGACAATTTTGACAACTGTCAAAGCTTTAATACGAGCGGACTAAACAGCAGCAGGATTAGTACTACGTAATTAGACTTACGTAAAACTAGTTCTAAATAGCTGCGGTCTAAACGTACTCATTGAGACTTACTTAGGACTGATCCGGCTGCCGTTTAGTCCACTCGTATTAAAGACATTTGTCAAATTTGTCAGATCTGCCTACTTCTTCAGAAATAATATTTTAATTTTGTGCATGCGGTGTGCACAAGAGAATAGAACATAAGAAAAAAATTAAATTTTCCAAATTTCTAATTTTTTTACCATCCATTACGGACGGAATACTTTCTTCAATAAGTCAAAATTCTACAAAAGAATTTGTCCCTTCCTCTGACCAGTCGCACTTTTTTCCTTCTTAATTCCACTCATTTTCATTAAAACAAAATAACAATTCTCTCTATGAATGAATATAATGTAGAAAATTCCTTATCTGAGGTTTATGTCCACGTTTAATACTAATTTTGTAGGTCATTTACCGCATCAAATACCGGATTAAAGTAGGACTAGTTTTTCGTAATGCGACATGTTTACACCGCTTCATATTAGTTCTACGTAAGTCGACTTACGTAAAACTAGTTATAAATGGCACGGTCCAAACGGGCTCAATGAGAACTACTACCCGTATCCTATAAGCCTAATCAACAGGGAATCGCAAGATTTACTTGAAGACTTTAATATTAAATTCAAAATTCCAAAATATTATAAAATAATCTCTATATTCTAAGGTGATTTGATAGCGTATCACGCAAATGTCAATTGACCAGCTGTTCAAAAAGTAATAGAAAACATAGCGGAATGTATTAAATATTTTATGTTACGTGTTCATAAAAGAATTCATAAAATAATTTTATGGAACCACGACAGAATACGAATTTTTAAAATATTTTATTTTCATTTTATGAAGAAGGGATTTTTTCGCCATAAAATAACATAAAATATTATTTTATGAAAAATTACAGAATAGGTCCCTTGTGTTATGTACCCTACTCTCCTATATATTTCACGATATTCGTCATCATCATGGTGGAAAGTGGTTCCTAATGGTATACCTTAAAGGCCGAAATACAATGATGCCGACACGACATTTGCGACGACAAATTAAATGTTGACCTAAAGGCAATATCATGTTGCGATGTTGCTGTACACAATGGCGACGACCGATTTTGTCGCCGTAACCAGAGTTGAGAATAATTCAAATTCAACTTTTGTCGTCGTTGTCGTCGTAATTTGATTTTGACAGCTGAGAGTAATAAGCAAAAAATTACTTTAGAGGAGCAATTAATTAATTTAGTGAGGGAAATGAAGTATTTTTATGCCAAAAGAAATCCTCAATATCGAAATACATATTTAAAAGAAAAAAAATAAAGAAGAAATTGGAGAAAAGTTGAAAATAAGTGGTAGATGATATTTTGTAATCCACATAAATTCGGCGTTAATCATTGTTTATTAGACCTTTACAATTTTTTTTTATATCTTTCTCATCTTGTTAATAAATTTCAACAAATAATTTACCACCTACATATTTTGATATGCCAACGAACATATAAGAATGTCGATGTGGTTGTGTTAATTCGGCAACATTTACGACGACAGTATCGACGTAATTGCCGTGTCGGCATATTGTGTTTCGGCCTTTAATTCTATTTACCTTGAATGCACCCATTCTAGTCGTTTTTTATGTTTGGATCTAGTCTAGTTTTGTTGGACGGCTGAATATGCACGCAGTTAAAATTAGTAATAAACTTGTAATTTTGAGATGTTTTGGTTTGTCACTAACTATTTTTAAAGAGGCTTTAAAATGGAAATCGCTTTCGAAAAGAGTAATATTACAATCCCAGAAATTAAATACGAATGTAAGTACAATTTCGTAATATGTCAACATAATAACAATAAACAGAACTACTTTACAGATCTTGATCACACGGCCGACGTTCAGTAAGGTAATTGAAAGTGTCAATTGTTTTAAACTAAATCAAGTTTTTTTTAAATAGATTGCACTCGTGGGGATCTTCTTTAAATGAGTCATTTGAACAATGCGGCATGGCAATGTTTGGTTATATGACAGAGCTTGAATATGTAGATATTCAGAACTGTTACAAGATTGAGGCTAGTGCAGATGATTTAGAGGGCCTTCTTTTTCATTTCTTAGATGAATTGCTATTTTTATTCTCTGCGGAACCATTTTTAATTTGCAGAAAACTGGAGATAATAAAATTTGATCAAGAAAATTTTTACATTGAGTGCTTATGCTACGGAGAACCTTTCGACCTACAGAAACATCCGCAAGGTACTGAAGTTAAAGCAATAACTTATTCTGCAATGCAAATAGTTCAGCAGCCGGGTAAAAAAATTATTGAGCTGTTTGTAATTATTGATATATAAGTCAAATCAAATCAAATCAAATCAAAAAGAATTTATTTATAAGCATTAAGCCCCTGCTTGAAGCAACGTACAACGCTGGGCATTACGACATTAATCAAGTCATAAGTAAAGCTTTTAATATGTTACTACATTGCAGGTGTAGTTATTGTCAATTGTTTTGTTCACATAAGGCCACACGCTTCTAAAGAGGACTCAAAAAGTATTATGCCCACTCCTAAAAATTTCTTCGGGTCAATATGGAGTATATCAGATTCTTATATCATGCCTATATTATAATTTTCTGTAATCTTCAAGTAACTGTTCGTCCAAACTTAAGTTTATATCTGATTAATATTATTGGTTCTTATTGCATTGCCTTGTTTAAACTGCGTAAATCTTTGTAACATGACTACCTACTTATTGATTTTGATCATGATGTTAATATTGTTAGAATTAAATAAATTTTGGTTAAGTTGAGTAAATATTTACCTTATTGGCTCTCGTGACAGGTTTTGTTAGCTCATTGGAAGCAAGCTATTGGTGTTCCTATTTTTTATCTCTATCACTTGCGTAATTACATCATGCATATATGGATTGATTATTATCTAATATGACTCGTTTCTTTTGAATTTGTTTACACTGAAAGGAAAAAGCTAAAATGATAGATAAGATAAAAAAAGAGGTCGAACATAAACCTAATGGAGCATGGTGAAGCACATAACTACGGCACACCATTATGCCAACATCTACGTCTGTCGTACGCTAGAACAGACAGAAAACTTAAGAGTCTAAAACACAACTGTACCCATATATACAATGAATTACTTATCGCTGGTCTATTCACGTTTATCTATTTTTTTTTCTATTTTATTGTCACCATGTTATATCACACTATAAATCATACTACAAATTTTATATTTTGCTGTAATTTTTACTATTGTTTTTATTCTTAATGAACTAGCTACTATGGATGCTCTAAGCCTCCGCTACTCTTTTTTGTTTATGTTTCGTTTTGCTATAATGTATATCTACTATGTAACTCGCTATGATGTGCCCAACGCTTGGCGTGCCTTTGGCATGGGTGCTCAAATAAATAAATGTTTATGTTTATGGAAGTAAAAAATACAGAGCAAGTGCACAAGTTCAAGAAATTAATAAAGAAATTTGCACATGAGAATGTTGCAATAGTATGATGTGTAAACTGATTACTATGGAACAATGATAACTAGTAACTAAAAAGAAAAAAATTGTTGAAAAGGAGAAGTGCTCTTCACTAATACCAGCCATTGGCTGTCTGTGAAGATAAAACTAATAATAATAATTTATTAGCACTAAACGTGCTTTTCACAAAAAACATTACAATTATTTATACTACTTCTTTACAAATTTCTATGACATAGCTCGAATAAATCCTATACAAAGTTTTACAAATACATTTACATTTCTTTTTTCCTTTATCACTAGTGGCAAATTATTATACAATTGAAACCCCTTATATATTAATGAATTCTGTGTATCTATTGCAACTAAGTAATCTTATATTTAGATATTTAGATCTGCATTCCTTAGATTATATGGCTGCGCATCCGTCACCAGTGTTATTTTCTCTCTTAAATATGACCGCAGATCCCCGTTCTTGATCCTAAATATAAATTTCAACACGTTAAGATCAATTCTCTGTATCACATTCATCCACTTAAGAGCTGAGAGCATCCACCTAAGTGATGTGTATCTATTACATTGCAAGATTATCCTCATTGCCCTATTTTGATGTTTCTGTAGTCAGTCCTTCGCTGTACGTGTGCATAGAAAAAGTACCGTCGAGCAGTATTCGAAATGAGGTTTTATAGTGACATTGTAGATTTTTATTGCACTCGCTAGTGACACTGATTTTCTCAACCGTTTAAAATATGATATCTTTTTCCCAATCTTTACATACATAATCGACGTGTTTATTGAAATTTATATTTTATTTATTTATATTTGATGTCGTCAACTAATTCAATTCGCTCATTCTCGATTGCTCTTAAGAAAAATGAAAAGTCAGACTAGAGAGATGGAGAGAGATGGAGAGTGGTGGAAAGGAGAATAAAAAAACTTACTATTCAATATTAAAAGCTAACAGATCTGGCTAAATGCAAAAAATGAAGCCGACCAGATATAAAAACTACAAATTGAGCAAAATTATAAAAACGTTAATAAATTGAAAATGTTTTTAGTTTCTTTGGACTTGTCTGAATCCAAGTCAGCGTCCCCGTCTTGTTATACCAGCAAGTAAGGTAACATTGAGTCAAGCTCTATGCGAATTCATGCCTATGCTACCGAGTTTTACAACTTTGTACAACAAAACATTGATCAACGAACAACGATCCTCAACAAGAAGCAAAGCTTTATGTGATGCAATGAAAAATTCTTACAGCTGATTCCCGCAGATAAAAAAGTTTTCCACAATGCGAGCAACAAATTTAAACAATTCATATTTTGTCATAAAAGAAAAAATAACAAATAAATGTTGTTAAGGAAGTACTTTCGAGTGAGTAAATGTTGACGTGAAGTCCATTCTATCAGCATGAGCTGACAACTCACTCAGTGACTATTGATAACACAGGACTTTTGTGTTTCTCCCTTTGGGGAGAGAGCTAAATGCGGCGACATCCCATAGTAAAGTCTATGTATGACAGCGTAGCCAAAAATTTTCGCCATCTTGATTTTGGTGGGGTGTTTGACTGTCACTTTTTTGTAAACAAAGAGCCGCGAAGTGAGTTTTTATTAATTGTTTCGTAAGAAAATATTTTATAAGTGAAATAATTGATCAATTTTGTTATGCAACTATGTTGAGTGATTGGCTTGGACGTGAAGTCCAGACTTTCAGCATGAGCTGTCAGCTGACAGCTGATGTTAGTATTCAAACTTATATCTGCCCTCTTCTTTACACGCAGTCCTAGTTTTTTTCTGCACAAATCTTATGTCACCACACTATGCAGACATTATCAATCAAGTTCGAAAACTTTATGGTGTAAAATCAGTTGTGTACTTTTGTACCTTTTTGGTACCAATGCAAAAATGAATAGTAAATTTATACAAATTAATATATCCTGCCTACATGTCACAGTTACAATTGTAAAAATTAACCTTTTTCACCTGAATACCAAATATTATTTGTAACCAAAGGCTAATTTTCAAATAACTATCTTAAAAATTAATTAATAAAGTTTTATTTTTGATAAAATTTAAAGCAACTATGCCTACAATCTTTTCTCACTGTTTAATTTATTCAATGAGTTCTTCATCTATTTACTTATTTCATTGATAGTGAAATTAATTTCAACTCTTATCCCTTTTTTATAATTCTATATTTATATTATAATCTACATTATTTATGTACGTACCAAACACAATCTGCAAAACAGTTGACTGGAAGAGTTTAATTTATGTACTGCACCATGTTGCGTGTCTTTTAGATTTTCCTATACTCAAGAGTCAATGTATTGACATGTTTTTCTGTTAATTCTCGGAAATCGCAACAAATTTGCATTTCAGAACACAGCCGACAATGCTACTTGCCCCACGTAATGCTAATGAGGACGGGCATATGAGCTACCACAACGTGGGCGAGTAAATGCACCCCATTCACTGGTCCCGCTACCTAAATTGATTAAGGCACTACCTAAAATAAGGCTGCTGGATGTCAATCCTAAATCTTCTAATTTTGGTAATGTTACCGTTTGTGAAGGTGAGTGGTGTGCAGGCAGTGGCCGCAATGATATTTGTTGTGATGGTGATTGTGGTGTACCTGTTCCACCGTGACTTGCTGCTGGTAAATTAGAATCAGGGGCTGCGACAGTTGCAATCGCTGCTGCAATTCCAGCTGCATGTGCAATTGAGGATTCTCTAACAGATTTGAGCTGTTCTAGCCGATAGTGATGGGGGGCGGTGATGGATTTATTTGCTCCTGCTGATGAGCAGAATATTTTTTTCAAATTGATAATAGGATATGCAGGGATAAATATTATTGCGAACTTACATAAGGGTTAGATTTCCCGCCGATGCCGTTGAAAATTGTTGATTTTGTTGTCTTCACTTTGTTCGCGACCTTTCGATTTCACGGTTTGACAAGACAGATCGATTGTCTTCTTCTTCTCCGCTGACAGGTACGAGCTTTTTCGAGCTAGGGTGCGTGCGGACTGCCGGTATGGCAGCCGGCCGGCAAACGTGCTGCAGTAATTCTCCGTGTAGCATATTGCTATATGCAGTACGCTACGACCATAACGGGGCAGAGTGGTCTAGACCACTCGTGGTTCAGAAAACGCTGAAAAATGGTCGACTGAGCTAGCCGGTCTTAAACATAGGCCTCTCATCGCTGCGGGTGCCCAATGTGTGTCTCGACCCACGACCCAATAAGAGCATCCCTCATTACTCGTTAGATTGATAAAGAACGTATACAGGGTTGAATTCCAAGAGGTATATCACCCACCATTGAGTTTACCAGTGAAGCTGGCTGGATGCCTTCTTAGGGCTACCAGGAATAAACGTGATATTAGATAGATGACGCTTCTTGAATGGATATCACTGCCTGATGCCTTAGGCGTGATAGACTTCTAGCAGTTTCCCCTGCAGATCTTCAAGCTCGTGTAAGGAGCTTTCTTTCTTGGCTCTAACCCGACACTTAACAAATTTCCGTCCCAGTTTAGCACTAGTCTGCTGTTGGAAATTGCTTTGCGCAAAATTCCTTCTAAATACTTCTTGACCCACTTTGAAATTAACAGGCGTCGCCTTGAGATTATAGGCTCTTGAACCATGTTCTAACGCATGGTGTCAGTTCTTCTGCACTCTCGCACGGATCAATCTCATTTTGTCTTCAGCATCTACTCTCAGAGGCTCATTAAGAGTCCCATGACTCCTCAAGATGCAATAGGAGCTGCCATGTTCAATCATTTGCTGACCGAAAAGTGTTCGATAGGGAGAGAAACCAGTTGCCTGGTGGAAAGAGCTCCTGAGGGAACTAGCTATCTGGCTCAGCTTCTCATCCCACTTCGTATGTTCCTTCCGGATGTATGCTCTAATCCCTGACAGTAGAGACCTGTTTACTCGCTCTCAGACGTTTGCTTGCGGCGAGTAAGCTGCTTCACCCCATATTTGTCCAGTAATCTGGTGAACTGAGTCGAGCAAAACTGGACTCCATTGTCAGAGACTATCGTTTCCGGGACTCCGAACACATGGAACACTTCCGTTTCGATGAACTTACTTAGTCTCTTTACACACGTCACAGGCGCCTACGTAGTTTCTGACATCAACTGTTATTCGTGGTCAGTACAAGTGTCTTCTCAGACGTTCCAGTCTTCTCCCTATACCACCGTGAGAAGCTAGTGGCGGATCATGAGCTCTTGAAATAACGTCGGAGACAAGCCCTCGTGGAATCCAAAGCTCCCAAGCTTCTTCTTCCTGAATCGCATCGCCTGTTCTCGGAACAGTCCCAATGTACACGAAGCCATCCCTGACGCAAAGATCTGGTAGTTTGCCAGAAATCGTTTTAACTTTATGCCTCAGTTCCTCATGTTCCAACGAGTTGAAATATGGCGAACTAAGGTCAACTTCCGGGCCAGGATCTTCGTTTGTGGACAGGCCGTCGCAATGAATGCGTGACAGCGAATCAGGGACGACATTCAGGCTTCCTTTTCGGTGCTCAATAGTGAAGTCGAAACCCTGAAGCTTCAAACTCCACCGAGCAAGTCTACCGCTGAGGTCCTTTTGAGACATCAGCCATTTCAAGCTGGCATGATCAGTCACTATCTTAAACGGCATAAGTTCTATGAAGGGCCGGAACTTCTGTACACTTAAGATTGCAGCTAAACGTTCTTGCTCTGTGACGGTGTAATTTCGTTGTGCTGAGTTCAACTTTTTCGAGACGTAGGCTATAGGCTTCTCGTGGCCATCGTCATCTAGGTGAAGCAGCACTCCACCAATACCTTGTTGGTTCGCATCGCACTGTATGATGAACGGCTAGGTGAAGTCTGGACTCACCAACAACGGAGCAGAGGTAAGTTTTTGTTTCAACAAATCAAGAGACGTCTGGGCTTCAGGTGTCCACTTGCCGAACAGGTTTAGGTGACGGATAGTCAACTATGGCTGACATCTTATCTGGGTCAGTCCTGATTCCTCCTTTCCCGACTATAAAACCCAAGTATTTAGTCTCCTTAATGCAAACTTACTCTTCTCAACGTTGATAGTGAGGCCAGCTTTCCTCAAACAATCCGCTACACAGGATAGCAATGTGAGATGAGAGTCAAAGTCTGATGACAGAATCAGTAAATCGTCCAAGTGGACGAGAAAATTTTCACGAAGATCGAAAGGAATGACCTTATCCATGAGGCGGCACATAGTTTGTGGAGCACTGCAAAGGCCGAATGGCATCACGGTGTACTGATAGAGAGGATGACCAGGTACTGTAAACGCGGTCTTCTCTCTGGAATCAGCGTCTAGCGGGATCTGCCAGAATGCGTCTTTCAGGTGCAGGCTTGTAATGTAGCTTGCCGGAGGAAGTCGACTCAGAAGCGCGTCTATCTGCGGTAGCCGATAGGCGTCATTCTTCGTAACGGAGTTGACTTTCCTGGCGTCAAAACAAATCCGAACCTTTCCAGGCTTCCGCACTAGTACAACTGGAGAGCTCCAAGGACTCTGGCTCTCCTCTATCACACCCAATGATAGCATTCGTCGCAATTCCGCATCCATCAAGCTCTGTACTGCCGGTGAAATCGGAAAAAACCTCTGTTTTATCGGAGTCGCGTCATTCGTTTCAATCCTGTGACAAGAGATGTTTGTCCTAAGCCTAAAGAGGCGAAGAGAAACCCTGGTCACACCGGGAGCGGCGCGGCGCGGCACGGCAAAATAGTTGCCGCGCGGCGATTTTGGAGATTACTCAAAAACACAATTTTGCCGCTGCCCCTGGCGCCAAAATTCCTTTTCATTGGAAATAAGTCCGCACAATTCGTTAAATGAGGCTTTTTGTATTAAGTATATTTGTAATCGAACCTCATCACTTTTCTCTGTTTTTCTTCAAGCAGAGCTACTAATAATAGACTTTCTTCCTCGGAATTGGAGTACATTTCAATAAAATCTGCCGCTCTCGGTGTGAACACTGGATTTTTCCGCGTGCCACCGGGCAGTGCCACGCCGTGCCGTGCCGCGCCGCGCCGCTCCCGGTGTGACCAGGGTTTAATTCTGCAGACGCGTATGATACGGCGTCAGCGGGTGTGAAACAGGCTCACGCCCACTCGTCATAACAGAGCTTGGTGGCCGTTTTAGTACAGAAATACCAGGAGGCCGAACCTCCTGCTCAGTAACTTTGTCAGCTACAGGTGCTGTCGGTGTTATCGGGACATCGAAAATTGAAGACTCTTCCAAAGAAGTGTCTAATAGTGTCATAGTCTCCCCAGAAGTGGAAATGGGAGCTTGAAGATCTGCGGAGAAGTCTATCAGGTTCTCCGTCTCTATCAGTGAAATATTTGTACAATCAGGTGGTTTGCTGATATCATCAGAGTCACTGAATGATATCAGTGGACAATTCAGCGGTTCATCGTTAAAGTCTGCTAATGGAGCGGACCTTCCTCCTTGTTCAAGGCTTGAACTGGAGTGTTCATTGCAGTTTGTGCGCGTGATGCTGACACTGGTCGAGAAAAGGTGGTGGTATTCCCGACCCGTCTCAAGTTTTTCTGTCGGCAATGGCTGCAGTTGGGCTTGAAGACCTTTTTGCGTCCGCATCCATAGCAGAACACGACTTGTCTTTCCTGCCGGCAGTCTTGGTAAAAGTGACCGGGCTGGTCACAGTTCCAACAGATAACGTTAGTAGGTGTTCTAAGAGCAGATACTGTCGTGGCTTCCGCACTGTTTTCGATTGACCTATGCTGTTCCACATCTGTCAGACGACATTCATCCACCTCGCTGACTCTCGGCCTACGATAGGTGTTCCAGCTGTCGCAATTCGCTGCTGTGTAGCCTGTATTTGAGTTACAAGACTCCGTAGTTGGTGTATGGTGTTAGTGGGATGTAAACAGGTTTTATTTTGGATCTCCGGCAATAGGTTAGACTTGACTATTTCTAGAAATTCGACGTCTGCCAATGGACATTGCAGTTAGTCGCGCAGATGCACCAGGTGTTGATGGTACATAGCAAATGACTCCCCTGTTTTCTGTTTCCTCAGCATCAGTTGGACTTTGACTTTGAGGTCATCCTTTGGTACTCCCCATTCAGCTAACAGAGCTGTCTTTACATACTCTCACGAAGGCGTCGAATTCTGCCGCAAGAGAGATCAGTACCAATCCATTGCTGGACCAGAAAGCAAAGTCGTCACGTGCCGAACTAAAAGATCGAAATTTCCGTCTAAATCCGAGTACGTGAGGGCTTCTACTCTGAACACAAATTCGTCGACAGTAAGGCGAGAACTATCGCCACTATATGAAATATTCCATCTACTGATGGGACTACCAACGTCGTGGTCCTATACCTGACGGGATACGATGAGATGGAGCTGGTTGAGGCTGGTTAAAGTTTGGTCTAGGCTGACCAAGAGGTGATGCCGGTCTGTTAAACGACTGCCTACGACCGTCGTGAAACTCTGGCGGTGGTCTCGGTTCACCCACGGAAGGAGGTGGCCGTGAAAAATCAACTGGTGGAATTGTAGCTGATATTTGCTGCCTGACGCTAGTTGCCAATTCAGCTCGCAAGGTATTTAGGCTCTGCTCAAGGCCTTCGCGGACTAAATCCTGCAGCTGTATACGCAGACCTGCCAGCAAGGCTTCGGTCATAACATTTATTCATAACATTTCTCCCTCACTCGCCAGGAGCTAACTCTCTCTAATCAGGTCAGAAGTACTGATGTAAGCAAACGACGTGAATGTGTGCATGAAAAACTTGGCTTCTCACAGAAATCTGGGAAGAGTCGGGTTGGAGAAGCTAGAGACTGAAAATGATACTAGAGATTCTTCAGCCAGGCAGTTAGACAGGCAGAACTAGACACCTGTTCAGACTCGAGGCTTGACCAAAGTCAAACCTAGAGTTTAACTTCAATTCAAAAACTTTCAAAACTTTAAAACGTTACGTTACTTTACTCAATCAACTTTCAAAAATCAAAATATCGAAACTTTCACAAAACTTTACTTTACTTTACCCAGGTCTGCATATAACTTCCACTGGATATGAGACTTTAGGTCAGTCAATTAGAAAAGTGCCCACTGACTATTTCACTCTAAGTCCCAGTCTCCAGTAAAAGTCATAATTAGACCACCGAAGTCTAACGGAGGTGGCCCCACGTTGGGCGCCATTTTGTTATGGAGCTATGTTGAGCGATTGGCTTGGACGTGAAGTCCAGACTGTCAGCATGAGCTGACAGATCACTCGGCGGACAGCGTTGACTGCAGGGCGGCACGCTAGCTCGCCTCGGCTATGGGTGGAAAGTGTGGGGAGGTTCCACGGAAAGCCTGCCGCTGCCGCCTGCCATATACAAAAAAAATTTCGTGCCTACAAACTAAAACGCCGGCACACATTCGGTCCTGAAGGGACCCTTACGTCACTTACCTACATCCGCATCGAAGGCGAAGATGGTATGCCTTCATTGCACGCCCCAACCTCCCATCTGACTCTGAGGCCAGTTATTTTCAGAGTCCCTGTTGACCTGTAAAGAGAGAGACTAGCGGACCTAGACGACCTTCATGGGAGAGGGCTCCAGGAAAGTGAAAGGAGAAATGAAAAGTATTCAGTGATCCATATTTACGTTATAATCGTTCCTTTAATTTCTGCGTTTTTGAAAAGTGATAATTTTTCTGCTAAATACACTTCGGGTGATAAAATAAAATCTAGATTTCTGAAACTAAAACTACCTTAATGACTACCAGTATTGATTGCATTTACCACAATGCAGTGGGTTTACATGATTTTTTTCGGACTCTACAAATGATTTCATCAGTTTCTGGAAGGCATTCCACTACTGAACGAATAAACATTTCATCAGCGTGCCTTATATGTTCTTCTTGGCTCACATCATTCCATCGTGAAACTGTTTCCTGAGATGCCAATCGTAAAAAAGGTCTGTTGAATATCTTACAGGATTCTGGTGTTTTATTAAAAGTCTCTAAAAATGCTTTACTAATCGGAAGATTAACAAAATTACGATTTAAATCAGAATCACTAGAAAATTTGAGTTTATGGTAACAGCACGGCATAGACACTTTGAATTTGAAAAAATAATTTCATGGAAGTAATGGATAAATCTGCACACGCATGAAGACCAATAATGGTCAGTTGTGGTTTTACAATTTTATCATATAATTTATTAGATGATGAACTGATAAGAATCCTCAGTTATCAGTGCTGTTTTATAATAAACATTTTCTTTAGAATCTGGACAATATGTTTTCTGCATTTCTTCAGCAGCCTTAACTCTAGCTTCTTCGCATTCAAATCCTAAGATGTTAAACTTTATTGGCGATGTAGAATTTCGCTTAAGTAACCTAATCCTGATCCGAAATCAATAAAAATGTTCACATTCGAACGATGGCATGTATTACCGTATTACCGATGAAATTGGAAAGCCTTGAAATTTCATGAAGCTTTTTGCGACTCATTCCTTTGAAATATGCATCATTCCCGCAAAATTAATATATCTCGTGACCCGATTTCAAATTTTCTGAAAATCTTTCAAAGAACTTCTAATGAGGGAAATTGTAAAAAAATTGTTTATTCATTTTTAAAAGTAAATGTTACCAATTCAATTTTATTAGGGAAATTTCTAAGGTCTTCAGCGTCAATTGAAGCAAAATACTCGGTCCAGTCTGATGGAAAATTATCGAGTACATTGTCTGCTAAAAAACGAGTATTCGACGTACAATAAATCCAAGAGAATTTTTTAAAAAATTGGGTTGCAGCTCGAAAGTATTCGAAGGGAGACTCAAATAAAGGCGGCAGTGACATTCTGAAAGTGGAAAAGAGGCCATTAAATATCTTTGTGCTACACAAATCTAGTAATTCAAACACTTTTTGTTTGATTTTTTTCTTCTTTTATATTTATATTTATTACCTCGAGCGAAAGCCATTTCCTTCATTCGGCTTGATAGAACGGTAGAACTGTCAAACATTCACAAACTTATTGCAGCCATTTTGCATTTACATACATGGCATATCTTTATGAACGAACACCACTTTACCGTCAAACAGCTGTTTAGTAATGGAACAATACATTTGTCGCCGATTGCCGATATGTGTACATACATAAAACTAATCCTTCCGTCAACGGTCGTGCAGCTAGCTACTGTTCGCCCATTTATGTCCGTATCATACTTAATAGTTCCCTCTTGTGGGAGAAATTTTAAGGTTATGTTTTTTTAATTGAAATTCTAAAATTCACTTTTCAGTAGTTAGTTCTAAGCTATTCTACTGTATGTATACTGTGCCTAAACGTAAAATTTATTGTCAATGAAATTAGTCTTGTGGCGACTGGTATATACTTCTCGCGCAGTTATGAATATTTTGTCTTCCGATTACTGTGGCACTACTCCACAACTAAATTATTCGTTAAAAAAATCATTTCGTTGTAATTGCTGTACGTACACGAAAATTAAATTTAAAAGTAGGCCAGATTTTAGAATTGTTTTTAAAATAAAAAGATATTTTTTATGTCAGTTTTTCTTTAGAGATAACACGAGTTGCAAGTATTTTTCAAGCCATTAAAAAGATTATAAGAAAGCAAAAATAAAATAATTATAAAAAATAAAGAGTGTAAGAAGATATAAAAAATAAAAACCAAAGCAAAAAAACTCAACGTAACAACGTATTTTATTCAAGTTTTTCTTTAAAAAAAACTAAGAATTTAATAACATTTCAGCCAAGGACCCCCTTATTGGTGACCCCGACGTGATCCTTTTTTTTGGCAAAGACTTATGGTTTCCCCCCTCCAGTGGTAAGGGACCAGAGCGTTGTTAAAAAAAATATAGAACAACAAAAGAAAAAATAGCCAAATCTGGAATCAGGATTGTTTTCAGAGGAAGCCCAGCTCTCGGACTTCGTTGTGACAAGTCAGCAACTGCTTCGTTGAACTACCTACGGTTTGCCCCCCTTTAGTGGTAAAGGACTAGAACGTTGTGTGGAAGTCAAGACGCGGCCAGTTCGACAGTTTCTGTAGGAATATCCGCAGCGAAATCTTCTGGTATCGTGACAAGATTATTAACCAGCCATATTTTGAGTCAAGAGCAGTGGTGCAGTACAATTTCCCGTTCTGCAAGTGTCAAGAGGAGGCAGACTGCGCTATAAATAGCACAGAGCTTTACAGGATAAGTTTTTATTATTACAATTTCGCGTTCCGCAAGTGTCAAGAGGAGGCAGCCTGCGCTATAAATAGCACAGAGCTTTACAGGATAAGTTTTTATTATTACAATTTCGCGTTCCGCAAGTGTCAAGAGGAGGCAGCCTGCGCTATAAATAGCACACAGCTTTACAGGATAAGTTTTTATTATTTTAATTTCCCGTTCCGCAAGTATCAAGAGGAGGCAGCCTGCGCTATAAATAGCACAGAGCTTTGCAGGATAAGTTTTTATTATTTCCAATTTATTACATATCAATAATTAAGAATTCATATTCACACATATCCATATTTTAATAATTGAGAATTCTTACATTTATCTTCTGCTATGTTCATGTATATATTAATAATTAAGAATTCATATTTATACACACCCATATTTTAGTAATTGAGAATTCTTATATTTATCTTCTGCTTTATGTTTTTCTCATTCGTTGTAAATCTGACTCTCATCTTTGTTAGTGGAATAGTTCTTTTGAAGTGTGAGTAAAGTTTGTAACGTGTACGTAACGCATCCGGGTTTGTTAAGTATCGCGAGTTTTGGGTAAAGCTTTTGAAGTGTTGTGTTGTGGTTCCAGAGTTGGAGGAAGTGCTAATTCCAAATCATGAGTTTGACCAACGATTCGTCGATCGTCTCCAAAGATTCGCAGATCGTCGCCTCTCCACCGGCGAATCTCGGGGCGGTTGCTGTGAGACCTACTGTTGTGACCCGGGTGCCTATCACAACCATAAAATGCAAGGCACCAATGCATTGCCATATGCAATATATTGATGCATTGCAAAAGTTGACCCTGAAAAGTAAAAATTATTTAAAATTCCATCCAAATTTTAATTTGCATTTAAAAATGCATTTCAATACTGCAACAAAATGCAATTTAGCATAAATTGCATTTTGTTATCCGTCGTACATTCCGTTCACACGGCATGTATACTTACCCACATGCAGTACTATGTACATACATACACCTAATCATTCTCATCACCTAAAAATATTACTGTTTCAAGACACAAGTGCATATCAGATTACATGCATATGCACTGTGCCTAAACTTTGTGTACATTCCCACGTACGATTTCTCACGTCGTGGGAAAGTAATAAAAAGAAAAAAGAAGCTTTCATGGGCACCTGGGGGCAGCTAGCCCGAACCTCGAGGAGTCGTTTTTTCACCCGTCTAGTGGTCGCCTCGTTGAGTGTGAACAAAAAATTCAATTTAAAAAATTATCAAGAGAAATTATCGAAAAGTGTTCTTTAATTTAAAATAAATTCAATTCAAAAATTATCAAGAGAAATTATCGAAAAGTGTTCTTTTATTTAAAATAAATGCAATTTCAACAAATTATCCAAAGAAATTATGTAAAAGTGTTCTTTTATTCATAAAACCCCTACGCGCGCTCTCTCCTTAGGAGCACGGAGTGCGTTAAAACATTACAATTGGTGGCAGCGGTATACCCCAATCAGTGCCAAAAAAAAAAAAAAAAAATAAAAAAAAAAAATAATCTAATTTGAATATTTGAACCAAATAAAACAAAAAAAAAACAAACAAATAAAAATAATAAATTAAATATCTGCAATAAAATAATAAAAAAAAAAAACAATAAGCCCGGGTATCCTTAATACAGGATACTTAGAGGAATAATATTTTTTATTGTTTAGAGTGCCATAGTACTCCACCGGTGGACCCTTAGAGAGGCTTCATCCCTGCCTCAACAAGACGTTTCATAAAGAAGGAAGGAAGACCATAACAATACGCCGCAAACATCAACAAAATCTACAAATTTTATCCATCATCACCAGCAACACTTCCAACTAAAAGGAATCGCTCGATGGACTGCTCGGCGTAGCATCATCAGCAGCAACCAGAAGAAACAACTATACCCACAACGACAAGGAAATTACAAAAAGCTGGGAACCAATCGTCTTATATTAAATTGTGGATAGAGTTAAAGGTAGCGTGGAAAAACAATTTTCTTCTCATTTGGTTTTTCGTTTTTTCTCTATCACATATACAAATTGTTTAATTGTCAATTAATTCTCACCAAAATACGTTTAATGCAGCACACATTTTTCTTTTACCTGTAAACATATATATATATATATATATATATTGCCTTTTATTTTTATTTTTTTTTAAATGAATATACATGGAAGAGACTTTTAGCTAAAAGAAACGATCTATCAATAGTTGCCAATCTCAGTCCTAAATATTTTCTTCAAATATGCGTGTTTACGGAAATTAATACCAAAATTCACTTGTTTATAGGAAGTTCATCCACACATTTTCTGATTATATACATATATTTGAATTCGATCGCAATTTACATACAATTATATATGAATATATAAACATGTTTACGAAAAGAGAAAAACAATTTCATCCATTCCCTTCAAATTTTGATTAATTTAAAGAAACGTTCAATCCAACACGGAAAAATTGAACTCCCGCTCTTCCTAGAAGCGACCTCTGCGGCAAGACCTCGTGAGCTTGTTGGCCAGAGGACTTCGACAAAAATTAAATATCAATTCCCTGCGGTAGGACTTCGTGAGCCTATCGGTCAGGAGAAAGATATCGATTGGAAGAGCAATCAATTAACAATCTAGAAAGTTGCAGATCAGATAACAAAGTACTATTCCTCTTTATTACATACATAGATATGTGTATAGTATCTAACTTTCATTTTTAATTTCACTGGAAATAGCACTTCATTTAAAAGATCGTTGATGTCACTATCTAATAATAATTCCTCTTTCTTATGTTGCAATAAAACATTTCTTCCTCGGATTCAAATTTCCCACGAGAATTAAAAGAGGTATCTACAATAATCAAATAACAATCATTTCCTTGAAATTTTTTTTCTCTTTAACTTCTTCTCCCGCCATAATTAGGAAACTTTTATTATTTTTTTTATATATTGAAAACATCCCCGGTCCATCCACTAATAATAAATTAAAATCCCATACCAATAACAAATCGAACAAATTACTTTTAATACATCTTACAGTTTGCAACATTTTACATACCCTAATAAAACATACTGATTACACATAACAACGATTCGCACGCAACTTAGTACTGTTTGGAAATTTGACGATTAGTTTTCTACTCGGCTGTGTTTTTTTTTTAAATACAATTTCTTCATATCTTCTATAGGCCCCCCAAATGAACCAAATCGAAGCCCAGACACCCTTAATATTATAAAATCTCATACCACATATCCACCGAATTTTCCGTCTATTACTTAAAAAAAAAAAAAAAAAAAAGAGGAACTACAATGACTGAAGAAACCGTTTCTTTCGATGAGCTATGCTCACCTCAAGTAGAAAAAACAAGGGAATTAGGCTAATACTAGGGGCTTATCACCAAGCCGGTAAAGTGAAGCGTACCAATACCTTTGGGAAGGGTAAATTACAACAACTCGAAAAAATATGGAGCGCCTTCGAAAAAACAGAAGAACAAATAGTTCAGCATAAAGACTTCACGACCGACCACGATAATTTCAAAGAATCGTGCTCGGATAAAACTGAGGACTGGTACATGTTGACGAAAGCAACACTTTCCGAAAGATTGAAATCAATCTCAGAAAGTACTATGAACCAGCAAAAACCCTTTCATATCCCATCACCCAGAGCTTCGTGGAGAATCCCAACCAAATCACAAGTTACAGAAGCTAATAAGGAAACAAATAGTCCACAAAATGAAAGTATTTTCAGAAGCCTAAATACAAAAATTAACTCAATTACAAGAGTTATACAATCATTAAATCCTGATACATTACCTACAGTGAGTAAAACATACCTAGAACAAAAACTGGGTATCCTAGATAAACATTGGGCTGAATTCCAAGAACTCAACAATACAATCGAAATGCAATCTACGCCACAAGGCTTAGAAAATAAATACTATACTGAAGATGTTTTCGGTAAAACAGAAGCAGAATATGAAGAAACTGTAATTGCTATTCAAGAACAGCTAGATACGCGCTTCCCTAATTACCAACATGACACACGAAATAACTCATCACACTTTCACAATGAAAGCACAGAAGTCAAAATTTCACATATCTCTTTATCAGAAATTAAATCGTTAATACCAAATTTTAACGGCGATACTAAAGACCTCCATAAATTCGTGTCATGTTGCGATGATATTAATAGACTTTATCCCAATACCGACCAAACAACCCTGTTTTCAATAATCAAAAGTAAGCTATTTGGAGATGCCTATAATGTACTTAAGTACAATGATACAAGCAGGTGGTCAGATTTGAAGAAAATATTACTCCAAACATTCGAAGAGAAATTAGAAAAATCAATACTCCAATCAAAACTCCAAAATACAAAACAAAGAACAGGAGAGCCTGTCAAGGAATTCTTAAAACGGATAAATATAATACACGCGCAATTAAATGAAGCCACCCATTCATATACGACGGATAAAATATTAATAAATTCTCTAATAAAGGATAACGAAAAACAAGCTATTAGAGCGATTGAAGACGGATTAATAAGCGAGCAATTCCAAACTCTGGCCAAACTCCACGAAAATAGAGCATTAAAGCCCATTACGTCATATATTGGCGAGCAAGCATTACGCCTAGAATCAAAGGCAACAAGATTAGCAACAAACTCTTCTCGCACTGCTCAATCAATGCAAGTGCACAGCCCCTTTTGCTATAAATGCAAAGCACAGGGACATTTAGCCCCAAATTGTCCATAAAATATTCGTACATACCCAACCCCAAATAATTTAAACAAAGGCAATCCTCCTAAGCAGGCTAGCACGTTCAACAGCACTACTCCTACATGCAGGTATTGTCACAAATTAGGACATACCATAGAAGTATGCAGGGCAAGGATAGCAAACCACGGGAATTTCTACAGAGGAAATATAAATCCCGTTGATCAAAACTTCAGAAAGCGAACGGAAAGTCCTAATAGAACTACAATTCCCCAAAAAGAGGTCAGCTTCAACCAGGTTCCAAATCCTAATTTTAGAAAAAATTTTCATTCCTCGACAATACAACCCCAAAATGAACCAAGATCAAACAAAGATCACGTACAAAATCCGAGAATATTTTTAACACACTCGGAAAACAAATCAAGGCGAGAGGAATTATTCGGCAGCCCCTCGCAAATTCAAACAAAAGCCGACATACACACCAACCCAAATTAGATAATGCACATTTATTAAATGATCACTTAACGCTAAAAATTCCAATTACTATCAGCCCCAATTCCATTACCATTTCCATATCTACCAATGTATGCTCAAATAAAGAAACAAAGTTCCTTGTAGACACAGGAGCGGAAATAAGCCTAATAAAGTTCAATACACTGAAAGCAGGTAGCACTTACTATAAAGATGCAATCTGCAAAATAAATACTTTATTTTCGGAATCTAAAACTACAGAAGGATTAATATTAGCAAAATTGGCAACTATATCAAGCGAAGAATCTGTAATAGAACAGCCCTTCCAAATATTAGGAGAAAACTCGGCCTTGGCATACGACGGCCTAATTGGCCACGACTTCTTGTCCCGATACAACGCTTGTATCAATTATAGAAACAAGTACATTTCCTTAGAGGGGAAGCAATGTCATTCATCCTATCCCATAGAGCAATATCGCTCAGATTACCCAAATACATATCTCAGATATGATATTCCGGACGAGAAGTCTCTAAACAACCTTCTGTCTGCAAAAAAGAACTTGTTAACTAATAAGAACAATGAAAATATTAACAAGAATAAATCGCACGTTACAAAACAGGCAAGAAACACAAAACAGAAAGACTTTCCTAAACAAAAAATTCCACAAAAAACGGAATACACCCTAGAATCCAATAAAAACAAAGGTATATTGAATAACTTACATAATAATTATTTCAATTCCCGATCGCTCTGAATCCATAATTCAAATTCCAACTTTGTCAACTACGGAATCGGTATATTTTAAAAAAGAGGTAAAGCCAGGGTTGTTCATAGGTAATACCATAGTCAACCCATCACAAGGAATGGCAAAAGTACTAGTTCTCAACACGAATGAGCAGGACGTCGAACTGGCAATTCATGACATGAATCCAGAATGCCATGACCTTAATGACTTCGATTGCATCTCTACAGATTCCAACAGAGATCCAACTAGGGGCAGAATAAAAAAACTGCACACCCTGATTAAATTGGATCACTGTAATTTGGAAGAAGCCGAGAGTATTCGGAAAATTTGTAAGGATTTCAACGATCTCTTCTACTTAGAAGGGGATTTCCTAACGTTTACAAATGCAACCGAGCACAAAATCGAAACAGTCCCAAATAAACCTCACATATACACTAAACCGTACAGACTTCCAGAAACAAGCCGGAAAGAAATTACTCGACAAATAAATGAAATGTTGGATTCGGAGATAATAAGCCCTTCAAATAGTCCGTGGAATTCTCCCCTACTTCTAGTTCCCAAAAAGCCGGATGAGCATGGGAACAAAAAATGGCGAGTCGTTGTAGATTTCCGCCGAGTAAATGACATTACTATTGGCGACGCTTACCCATTACCTAATATTACAGACATATTAGATCAATTGGGTAAGTCTAAATATTTTACAACGCTAGACCTCGCCAGCGGATTCCACCAAATTCACATGGACGGAAAGGATAGAGCAAAAACTGCGTTTAGCACTCCTTATGGTCATTACGAGTTTAACCGTATGCCATTTGGATTAAAAGGTGCACCTGCAACCTTCCAACGTGCCATGAATAATGTCCTTTCCGGACTCCAGGGCATCTACTGTTTCGTATACATGGACGATATTGTAGTCCATGGATACAATCTGAAAGACCATAATATCAGGCTAGCAAACGTACTTAGCCGCCTTCGGGATTTCAATTTAAAACTACAACCCGATAAGTGCCATTTCCTAAGAAAGGAAATAATGTATCTAGGGCACATCATTACTGAAAATGGAGTCAAGCCAGACCCGGCAAAAATTAAATCAGTTCAATCTTATCCCAGACCCAAGAAGGAAAAAGACATCAAAGCCTTCCTTGGTTTCGTCGGCTATTATCGCCGCTTTATTCCCAATTTTTCTAAAATCGCGAAACCTCTTACTAACCTTCTGAAAAAGGACACATCTTTCAAGTTTGATGCAATTTGCGATGAAGCATTTTGCGAATTAAGAAAAAAATTAATATCAGCACCAATTTTATCCTATCCGGATTTCGACAAAGAATTTTTTGTCACCTCCGATGCCAGTGACTACGCCATCGGAGCAGTCCTTTCCCAAGTAGATGATCAAGGAGATCATCCAATCGCCTATGTGAGTCGTGTTCTCAATGGTGCAGAGACTCGTTACTCAACAATCGAAAAAGAGCTTTTGGCAATTGCTTTCGCAGTTGAGCAATTCAGGCCATACGTTTATGGTAGACAGTTTACCAGCATAACTGACCATAAATCATTAGTATGGCTAATGAATCTAAAGGACCATTCCTCAAGGCTAATGAGATGGAGAATACGTCTTGAGGAATATGACTATAAAATAGTTCAAAAGCCTGGAAAACTCAACACAAATGCAGATGCTCTCAGTAGGGCTATCCCAGAAAATTCCGTAAAATCAACGGAAACTAACACCTATGTAAATGTGGTAACCAGGAATCAAGCCAAAGCTCAGGCGAATCTAGATACACCAAATCCAAATATTACTACTCCAAATCCAGATTTATCAGTAGTAAACAGTTCCTCAGTGATAATAACTGAGACCAATTTCCCATTACTTTTAACTAAAAACACAAATCCCAAATTTGTCATCTTGCCAATGCAGGATACAGAACTTGAAAGAGTGTTAAAATCTAAACTAAAACTTTTAGACAAACCTCCTCTACTAGAAAACAAACTGAACTTCTTTAAGAAGAAAAACTCCACAGTAATCATTTCAAAAGTCAATCTACCTTGCCGATCTCAAAGAGATAGATTAGACATTGAAAAGATTTTAACTGAGATCGGCTCATACACAGAAGCAAATCAGTTAAATCAGGTAAATATCCCCTTCCCGGTATTAGACCAACAAAATCTGTCAACTATTAAAAACATTTTTACCAAGATCTTCGTTAACCAAAAAATAAATATAAAACTTCATCAAGATTCCATAAAGTATTTATCCAACAGCAGTGATATTGAACGAGTCCTAAAAGATTTCCACTCTTTACCAACGGGAGGCCATCAAGGTGTCTCCCGCACAATTAAAAGAATTAAAAAACAATTCTATTGGCCTGGCATGTCAGACGATGTTGTAAGATATGTAAGGAAATGTAAACTTTGTCAAGTAAACAAAGTATCCAGAAATCCCAAGATTCCTATGAAAATCTCAAGCATAAGCTCAAAACCTTTTGAAAGAGTGTACCTAGATGTTGTAGGACCTCTCCCAATTTCCCATTCTGGAAATAAATACATCCTTACATTTCAAGACGATCTTTCCAAATTCTCTGAGGCTATTCCTATAGTCAACACTGAATCTAAGACATTAGCGGAAGCCTTCACGACAACAATAGTTTGTCGACATGGCATTCCAGAAAGTATCCTGACAGATCAGGGATCTAACCTCATAGGTGGCATGTTCGCCGAGGTATCTAAACTGCTAAAAATCAAAAAGCTCAAAACTACTCCATATCACCCTCAAACAAATGGTGCATTGGAGAGAAGTCATAGAACTTTAGCAGAATACCTCAGATCTTATGTAGCGAAGATCCTCAAGACTGGGATACATGGATTCCATATGCCATGTTTGTCTACAATACCATACCTCACTCGAGTACAAATTATACTCCCCGCGAACTCCTGTACGGATTCCCAGCCGAAATCCCAAATAACTTAAAATCATCTCCGACCGTTTGCTATAATTACGATAATTATGCAAACGAGTTAAAAGCACGTCTACAACACAGCTATAAAATTGCGAAAGATATAGCCATGGCCCATAAAGAAAAGTCCAAAATCCAATATGATAAAAACACAGTTCAAAAATCCTTCAATATTGGAGACAAAGTCTTAATAAAAAGCAGAGTAAGAGATAACAAATTCTCACCACTCTGGACAGGTCCATATGTGATTATAGAAATCAATTCTCCTGAGAACTCCACGGTGAAAATAAATAATAAAAATACAAGAGTCCATAACAATGACTTAAAACTTTCGCGGATTAATACAAAATTTCTTCTACTACAAATTCACCGCAAATGAATAAACAATATCATCTTCCAGGTCCTCACAATGATGCAAACGGCATTTTTCCTAATCTGCATCCCATTCATCTCAGGCTCGGGGATAAAAATAAATCAAATAAATGCCAGCGCAGGCATTTATTTCGAAGAAATTGGCAGAGCCAATTTCTACACCAACGAGTGGAAGATCGTTACCTACTACGATCTAGAAAACTTCAAGTCAGAATTTAGGAACATCAAATTCATCACTGAGCAAATTACGGCTATCTGCAAGAAATTGGATGGAAATTCAGCAATGGCACACACTTGTAACGGTACGTTGCTACAGATAAATCTTATCATAGCAAATATAGAATATAAAAATATTCTCCTAATAACTCAAAGCAGAAAACAAAGAGCCCTTTTAAATGTAATAGGATCAATTTCCAAAGCTCTTTTCGGCACATTAGATGAAGATGATGCCAAGCTATATGATGAACAAATTCACAATCTCACTTTAAACCAGGATTCCCTCCTTTCCCTCATGAAAAGCCAAACCGCGATAATAGAAGCAACAGCTCAAATTTTTAATAAAACCAAGGCCGCAATTGAAAAGGAATTCCTGAATATGCATAAAAAGCTAGTTTCAATACAAATATCTACTTCATTAATGGAAAATAGAACACTGGATAATAAAATATCCATCGAAATAGAATCATTAATCTCCCTTGTTTCACTAATGGCATTCAGATATCAAAATACACAGTCAGAATTAATAGATCTTTTAATTGATTCCAAACATGGAAAATTTCACCCTACACTAATGTCACCTAATAAGATTGAAAAAATTTTATCAAAAATTAGGCAGGAGCTGCCGAGTTCAATAATGCTTCCCATAAATTCCAGAGACAATATATTTTCACAAATCTACAAATTAAGCACAATATCTGCAAATGTTTTCAACAACAAAATAATTATAGAACTTCGAATCCCACTTCCTTTTAAAGAATCCTACCAAATTTTCAAAGCAATGCCATTACCGACAATCCTAAACGGTTCATTCATATATATTGAACCATTAAAGGAATATATATTAATTGATTACAATCGTGATCACTACATCGAATTAACACTGCAGGAAATCCACAATTGCGCAACGTTGGACCATACTCACTTTTATTGTAAAATTTCATCACCCATCCTTAATACAAACAATATAGTAAATCAATGTGAAATCAACTTAATAAAAAAGGAACCTATTACATCAAAATGTAAAATTTTGACTTTAAAACAGAACTACTATATGACACAATTATCGCAGCAAAATGCATGGCTTTTCTCCCTCAAAAAACTTTTCCATATAGATATCGTTTGTGAAGATTCAATTAGTTCGGAAACCCTGTAGGGAACAGGGATAATAATTATCTCCCCAGGTTGTTATGTCCGCAGCAAAGAATTCATCTTGCATGGGCATAACGTAAAAATATCAAGATTTAATTCCCATTTCATACCAACCACAAACATTTCAAACATAATCGCAAATATGACGTTTCCCTCTACGGAAACGCACATAGGAGCAGATCCCATTAAAATTACAAACAACATGGACCTAGAGCAACTACTACAATCCATCGACCATCAAAAAGAACAGGAATCAATTCCTCTGAACCCAATAAACAAACATCATGTCCACCACTATGCGCTATCATATTCAACATTAGCAGTAATAATAGCTATTCTAATTATCTATCTGTACATTAAATACAGACCAAAAGATCGCAAATCAAACGAAATATCTGCTCAACATCAACTAGAAAATGTGCCTACCGCGGCACCAAGAATGTCGAACTTCAATATAACTCCTGTACCCAAAAGGAGTACACCAGAGGACACATAACAGACAAGGACCAACAGAACAAACACTAAAACAATTGATAATATAAACACGCCCTACAAAAGTAACCTCTTCTCCTCCAATTCCTATCTTTTTTTTATATAACCCCCATCCCTATTCCAACAAAAACATTAGTAAACAATTTAAGAGAGAACATCGCACACCCTATTGCAAAACATATGTAGGTACATATATATATATACATATGTATATGAAGTCATGTGTAAGAGAAAATATGCATATTTAATGAAAGTAAAAAAAAAAAAAATATATACATAGACCTATATAAATAAATAATTAGGGCAAATGTAAGCAACCATATTATAATCGTAAATTTAATATCAAACATTTTTTTTTAACAGCTTCAAATATAGCAAATAATAAAATATTATAAATCATTACACACAAAAAAAAACTTACTATATACTAGCATCCACCTTTTCCTTCTAAAATAACTAGATAACAATCGTAAATGTTAGTTAGTATATAAAATAGTACAAAAAATAGATAAGATAAATAGATTAATTATAGAACTAATAACAAAGATATTATATTATTAGCTCTATTAACTTCCTATTAATCCAACTTAACTATAAATTTTAGTTTAGCTGTAAACATTCATACAGACATACATGTAACATAATATATCCACTTGGGAAAATTATAGGTTTGGAGAAAGAAAGTTTTTTCTAGTAAGAATAAAACTTTCTTTTCCCCAGGGGGGAGGGATGTTGTGACCCGGGTGCCTATCACAACCATAAAATGCAAGGCACCAATGTATTGCCCTATGCAATATATTGATGCATTGCAAAAGTTGACCCTGAAAAGTAAAAATTATTTAAAATTCCATTCAAATTTTAATTTGCATTTAAAAATGCATTTCAATACTGCAACAAAATGCAATTTAGCATAAATTGCATTTTGTTATCAGTCGTACATTCCGTTCACACGGCATGTATAATTTCCCACATGCCGTACTATGTACATACATACACCTAATCATTCTCATCACCTAAAAATATTACTGTTTCAAGACACAAGTGCATATCAGATTACATGCATATGCACTGTGCCTAAACTTTTTGTACATTCCCACGTACGATTTCTCACGTCGTGGGAAAGTAATAAAAAGAAAAAAGAAGCTTTCATGGGCACCTGGGGGCAGCTAGCCCGAACCTCGAGGAGTCGTTTTTTCACCCGTCTAGTGGTCGCCTCGTTGAGTGTGAACAAAAAATTCAATTTAAAAAATTATCAAGAGAAATTATCGAAAAGTGTTCTTTAATTTAAAATAAATTCAATTCAAAAATTATCAAGAGAAATTATCGAAAAGTGTTCTTTAATTTAAAATAAATTCAATTCAAAAAATTATCAAGAGAAATTATCGAAAAGTGTTCTTTAATTTAAAATAAATTCAATTCCAAAAAATTATCAAGAGAAATTATCTAAAAGTGTTCTTTAATTTAAAATAAATTCAATTCAAAAGATTATCAAGAGAGATTATCGAAAAGTGTTCTTTTATTTAAAATAAATGCAATTTCAACAAATTATCCAAAGAAATTGTGTAAAAGTGTTCTTTTATTCATAAAACCCCTACGCGCGCTCTCTCCCTAGGAGCACGGAGTGCGTTAAAACATTACATTACTCCGTTCTGGAAGCAAGCACCGGAACTATGGTTTTGTCAGCTGGAAGCTCGGTTTGAGCTTGCAGCTATTACACAAGACAGGACCAAGTTCAACATAGCAGTCAGTGCGTTGGATATGGATGTGGTACGCGTGGTGAGTGACGTGGTCTTCAACCCGCCGTCTGTGCATCGATACAAGATGCTCAAGGAGATGTTGAGATCTCGCCTGTCCGGTAGCGAGCAACAGAAGATCCAACAATTGCTCACAGAGATGTCTCTTGGTTATCTCAAGCCCTCGCAATTGCTTCGTGAGATGCAGTCTCAAAATCAAGGACGATTAAGTGACCCAGTGCTTAAAACACTGTGGCTTCAACGATTGTCATCACAGATGCAAGCTATCCTCGCCTGTAATCCTGGATCTCTCTCTGAACTTGCAACATGCGCCGACAAAATTGCAGAAGTCCGGCCATCTCCAGAACTGTGTTCCGTGCGTAACCCGTTTGCAAATTCTAGCGATGCATCGCTCGGCTTGTTGGTCAACCGGATTAACGCCTTGATGCAAGTCATCGAAGATAAAGTCATTACTCATCATGGACCTTGTACCAGCAAACCCCGTAGTAGGTCTACAAGTCGTCAGCGAGACCATCATGGTTTTGCAAGTTCTGCCAATCGGCAGGGCTTATGCTGGTATCGTCAGCGTTTCGCTAGCAAGGCCAGCAAATGCATTCCTCCGTGCAACTTCAGCAAAATTAATGCAGGTAAGCAAAATTCTAATCTGTCTACAAACTAATCGTCCCCCCTCCTTTGGCGAGTGGAAGGCAGGCCTCTTACAACAATCGCCTATTCATTTTCGACCAATCTTCTAGGCAATATTACCTGGTTGATACAGTAGCCGATGTTTCAGTCATTCCGGCCACAAAATTTAACAAGAACTTTCGCAGTGATTTTTACATTTCGGCAGCAAACTCGACCCCCATTTTTACTTATGGAAAAAACTTGTAACTTTAGATTTGGGCTTACGTTGAAATTTCCAATGGCAATTTATTATAGCGGATATTCCTAAGCCTATCCTGGGTGCTGATTTTCTTGGCCACTACGGACTTTTGGTGGACGTTAAAAAGCGTCATCTCGTTGACCCTCTAACCTCACTAAAAACTCCTGCTCGTCTTGTCAAAGCGGAAAATTCTTCATTGTCAACATTAATTAAGTCCACAGTTTTTCCGCAAGTTCAAAAGTTGCTACAGGAATTTAGTTTGATCACCATCGACAATGGCTTTACGAGACCCGTGGCGCACAAGGTAACCCACCACATTATTACCACTGGACCACCAGTGGTCTCGAAGGCACGTCGATTACCTCCAGATAAACTTATTGTTGCCAAAAAAGAGTTCGACTTCCTGCTCAAACAAGGCATTTGTCGACCCTCCGACAGCTGCTGGTCCTCACCGTTGCATATGGTCCTAAAAAAGAACGGGGAATGGAGGCCTTGTGGAGATTATAGGCGTTTGAATGCCTGTACTGTCCCGGACCGTTATCCCATACCCCATATACAGGATTTCGCACATCAACTCGAAGGGTGCTTATTTTTTTCAACCTTGGATCTAGCGAAGGCGTACCACCAAATTCCAGTTGAACCTAAAGACATCCCTAAGACTGCAATTTGCACACCTTTCGGCTTGTTCGAGTTCGTTCGAGAGGTTCGTTCACTCTGTACTCTGCAATTTACCTTTCTGTTTCGTCTATCTTGATGATGTTTTAGTTGCATCAAAATCAGTTGAAGATCATTTGGATAACCTGAGGCAAATTTTCAGTCGTTTTAAGGAGCATGGCCTATTTATTAATTTGGACAAATGTAAATTTCTTCAAAAACAAATACTTTTTCTAGGCCATATCATAAATCAGCATGGTATCAAACTCTCTCCCGAACGAGTTGAAGCAATAGTCAAGTTTTAACGGCCAGGCACTGTCAAGGAGCTACGACGTATCCTTGGTATGGTGAACTTTTACCGTCGTTTCCTCCCGTTCGCCGCACATCACCATGCGAAACTTAACGCCTATCTAACTGATTCCAAGAAGGACGGCGCTCGAAAAGTTGATTGGTCAGAGGATTCTACCGAAGCATTCGAGTTGGTCAAACAGCAACTGAGCCAAGCCAGTCTGCTAGCACATCCTTCAACTTCTGCACCTCTAGCTGTTGTGGTAGACGCCTCTGACGTCGCACTGAGAGCAGTGGTTCAGCAGAAAGTAGATGCTGGTTGGCAGCCCTTGGCTTTCTTCTCAGTCAAGCTCTCTCCAGCTCAGGCCAAATACAGCGCCTACGATCGAGAACTTCTCGCAGAATACAGTGCCATTAAATATTTTCGATTTTTCCTTGAAGGAAGAAGTTTCGTGTTATTCACTGATCACAAACCTTTAACTTTTGCTTTACAACAAAATTCAGACAAAGCATCACCACGCCAATTGCGACACCTGGACTTTATCGGCCAATTTACCACCGATATTCGGCATATTTCCGGTAAAGATAATGTAGTCGCCGATGCTTTGTCTCGTGTTGACGAAATTCAGGTATCCAGCGCCATCGATTTTAAAGGCATTGCTGAGAAACAAACTACAGATCAGGAACTTAGCCAACTGATTCAAAATTCCTCCCTAAAATTCAAAAAGGTCCTCATTTCTGGTTCAGACATTTTCTGCGAGGATTCCCCCAAAGGTTTGCGGCCTTTCATTCCTGAAACTTTTCGGAAACAGATTTTTAATTTGGTACATTCTCTTTCTCATCTAAGTATTCGATCGACAACCAAGATGTCCACTGCTTAATATTTCTGGCCCTCCATTAAGAAGGACGTCCGCAACTGGACTCAAAATTGCCTCGCTTGTCAGAAGAGCAAAGTGTCTAGACACGTTAGGAGTTCTTTTAGTAAATTCCCCGTGTGTTCAAACCATTTCGAGGTAATCCACATTGATCTTATTGGCCCTTTACCACCTTCACAAAATTTTAGGTACTGCCTAACCATCATCGATCGGTATTCACATTGGCCTGAAGCTATTCCTATTACGGATATTAGCGCCGTCACTGTTGCCGAAGCTCTCTGTCAAAATTGGATAGTACGTTTTGGCATTCCTAAAATTATTATTACTGATCAAGGTTCGCAGTTCGAATCGCAACTTTTTACCGAATTAGCTAAATTTTACGGCTTCAAGCGTTCTAGGACCACTGCATACCATCCTGAGGCAAACGGATGCGTTGAGCGTTGGCACAGGAACTTAAAAGCAGCAATTATGTGTCACCAGAATAAATCTTGGTCAAGAATTCTACACCTGGTCTTGTTTGGGCTACGTTCCGTTTTCAAGGAAGAATTCGGTGCTACGGCAGCAGAGATGGTTTACGGAGAGAATATTCGATTACCTTACAATTTCTTTCAAAATTCTGAAGTCTTCAAACCCCAAAACGATTTTGTAGCAACTCTGCGTAATTCTATGGCCCAAATCAAACCTATTCGTGCTTCAAACCACTGTTTAACAAAATTTTTCAGATTCAAAGACTTGGATTCCTGCCATTCCGTTTTCGTACGCACGGACGCAGTTCGTATTTCACTGCAACCTCCTTATGAAGGTCCCTACAAGGTTCTGAAGCGAAAAATTTTTCACGCTGCGGATTAAGGATAGAGAAGTCAACATCTCCGTCGATCGTTTGAAACCTTGCTACGAAGAGGTCTTCGATGAGTTTAGCTCAACTGAGCAAACCACTTCCTCGTCTCGTAGTAAAACTCCAGAAGAACACGTTGCTCAGCCGGATGCCACGAAGCAGCCACGCACAGTTACTTTTGCCGAAACTGGAGTTGATAATGGTGCACTTGCAGAACGAACTTCTCGAAGTGGACGACCCATTATAGTTCCCGCTCGATTTCGCTGGTGGGGGAGTATATTGTGGCGACTGGTATATACTTCTCGCGCAGTTATGAATATTTTGTCTTCCGATTACTCTGGCACTACTCCACAACTAAATTATTCGTTAAAACAATCATTTCGTTGTAATTGCTGTACGTACACGAAAATTAAATTTAAAAGGAGGCCAGATTTTAGAATTGTTTTTAAAATAAAAAGATATTTTTTATGTCAGTTTTTCTTTAGAGATAACACGAGTTGCAAGTATTTTTCAAGCCATTAAAAAGGTTATAAGAAAGCAAAAATAAAATAATTATAAAAAATAAAGAGTGTAAGAAGATATAAAAAATAAAAACCAAAGCAAAAATACTCAACGTAACAACGTATTTTATTCAGATTTTTCTTTAAAAAAAAACTAAGAATTTAATAACAAGAGGAGCCACAGGCAGGTCAGCCAAGGACCCCCTTAGTCTGTCTGTTTCTTTGCCAAGTTTTCTATAAATAATTAAAAAAATGACCAAAAATATTTTTAAAATAATATCTGTGTACGAAATTGGCCGTATGAAGAATATAACCTGTATAAATAAAGTTATGTCGAGGAAAGTGTGTTGCTACAGGAGAAGGTTGGTGTTTTGCTAATAAAAAAAAAAAGTTTTTAATTCTGTCTTACGATTCGCTTTTTACAGTGCGGATCCAGTACTTTTTGGGAAAAAGTACGTTGTGGAAAACGATGATAACTTCTTCAAAGAAAATTTTAGGATATCTCGTACGGCCTTTAGTATTTTATGTGAAGAATTAAAAGGTATTGGCAGAAGCGACCCTAAATTCAGAAAATCGTGTGATTGTGTATTGTTATTTTTATTTCTTCCGTGGAAAAGAAGCTGTTCCTTTTCTCCATCTCGGCCTTCATCTCCCGAAATACGTGGCTATTTTTCCCTTGCCCACGTTACTGGTCAATTTTATCGGGCACAAATCGACCAATATTTCGTCCTCTTTCGTGGACTAAAAGGTTTTCTTTTTATATTTTCGCTTAGCATCCACTCTCCCTTTTTTAAAACGAATAAAGTGTCAGTCCTACGTCAACGTCTTGTCAAAGTCATTTGCTGAATTTTGCTGAATAATAGAAATGGGTGCGTTCGTTACATTTATCGTGATTTCGATGGTAATTTCCACAAAATCATCTCGAAATGAGATGATTTCGAAATCATCTCAATGTATGGGAAATTACATGATTTTGAAGGAGATTTCGACAAATCTTCCAAAATCACGTAATTTCGGTGTAGTGAAAACGCCCTATTATGTCAATTTATGGGGTGTTTGGTGCAGAGACGTAGTTACAAAAGAGATAATTTAATTTTTATAGGCTACCTCGAGATGAAAGATTTATTAAAAGCGGCAAACTTGTATAGTTTCCTCTATATAAAGCAAACCAGGATCACATTGAATTAAGCCTTAGTACGACTTGCTTTAGGCTGTAACAATAATCCCTCGGTTCAGCAATTTATTGCTGCATATAAAAAGCTTTTATTCCGTTGTCAAATTAAAGAAGGTGGTGTCGGAAATTGCATCCCACTGGATCATATAAGCTTAGTAAATCCCAATCCAAAATCCAAGCCATCCGCAGAAATGAATGGGAGTGCGGGTAGATTTAAAATGCTTGCAGATAGTTCTGAAGAGCCGGACAATTATGGACAATAGACATACCCCTTGAGTTTTTAGAAGATCACTCCTATGTCCGTGATCCCAGCTATATTTCAGATTATGTTAAACATGTCGTAGAATACATCGCTGGTTTTGTTGTAAGCAATTGAATTGCGCGGATTGTTTAGCTGCTTTGCAGGGAGAATATTCAGCAAAATCTCTAATAACTTATAAAAGCATTGGATATTTGAAAACGCCATCGGAAAGCGTAAAAAAAATATGCGAAAAAATTGAAAGAGAGCGTCGGCGCACTATCAAATTAAGTAAACAAGAGCGTGATGTTGCTATTTTAAACAGTAAAGCCTTTAAAGTCTTACTACTGACAGTGCAAAAGTCACTCATAGGTCAAGAGCTCTTTCCCGTTTATGCTGATCATATGGCTGAAAACGGACATTACGCCTTACTAATAAAATTAATTTCTGAAAAAATACTCAAAAATTCGTTATTATTATATCTGCAAAAAGGCGTCAGAAAAAGTATCAATTAGGCAGAAATTTACAAAATTAATTTTATTTAAGGGTATCTAAATATAAAATAGAGTAAGCTGTAAATATTAATTAGTACATGTGTAAGGATTTGAACTATATAGAAGTAAGTTTCAGTTTGCAATTCATAAGATGGTGTATATGCCTACTGGGGAAGCGGCCATCTAAAAAAAACAGCTAACGCGCTTGTGTATAATACTTCTTGGGTGGTGCGGAAGATTGTGCGGAGTTTCTAAGAAATGGTTTCTCCGTGCCGTGCTCCGGGGAAAGGAGAGCACACAACAAGGAGTTTTTTTTTGGACGGGGGTTCTTCAAAGAGATTCAAACAAACACACTGAGCATTTAATTTAGGTATATTGATTAGACGAATTCTGCCATTCAGCTTTTATTAATTCGATAGATTCTAATTCACAATTCCGTCCTTAAACTTTTATTAATTCGATAGATTCTAATTCACAATTTCGTCATTAAGCTTTTATTAATTCGATAGTTCTAATCCACAATTTCGTCATTAAACTATTATTAATTCGATAGATTCTAATTCACAATTTCGTCATTAAGTTTTTATTAATTCGATAGATTCTAATTCACAATTTCGTCATTAAGCTATTATTAATTCGATGGATTCTAATTCACAATTTATATAATTAGACACCCTCCATTTTTCAACTATTATTCCTTCGATAGATTGTAACGCACTATCTATATAGACTACCCAAACTTGTCATTCAAATTTTTATTAATTCGATAAATTCTCGATTATTTACATACAAAAAAATTCCGAAGTAAGGATACTGATTTGCGGAAAACAGCACAAGCTTGAGCAGACAATCTTTCTCGACGGTTGTAAAAGACGGATTCCGTGAGGATCGGCGATATTGCACCCAGGTAATCTCATAAACTTCAAAAGGCTTCTTTATTTTTTTTACTACTTTCCTACGACGTGAAGAAATATATGCAAAATATAGGAACTGTGTGTATATGACCCTAGGGTAAAAAAATCGTTTTTCGGCGGTCAAAATTCAGCTATCACGTTAAAATGATCAAAGACAAACTACACCACTCGATTACCCTCTCCTCCCTATTTAATTTGGTACCAAACATGACGTAGTTTGAGCAACCCCCTATGAGGGGTGGTACAAACCCCAACCCCCAAAACACCCTGCCCCAAAAATTGTTCACCTATATTTTTGTACTCTAAACCCTTAATCTATCGAACAAAATTCCAATACTCTACAGCCCTCCCACATAGAGTTAGGCGCCCGTGAATATTGCGATAGCAAAATTTTCCGCCGAGGCCGCTCAAATCTGCAAATTACCGTTAATCGAAATAAAATATAGCCTATAATACCCATGCATGCCTAATTACCAAAGTGAATTCTTACATTTTTTTTATTGGGCTTAGAGATCTTGAGTTACCCCTGCGAATTAATGCAGCTCCTGATATTGTCTTTTTTTTAAAGTTCCGTTAATCAGCCCCCATTTCTACCCCGCATTCTCCCCGCCAGATTTCCTAAACCTATCTTGTTTGCCCTGCGCTCCCATTTCTTTTGATACCATATACGTTCTCCTTCTTCTCTCCATGCTCTCGTTATCCCGGAAAAACTCGAGAAAACCTACCCCCTACATTCCTCAAAAACTACCCCAACAAAAAAGAAATTTAAATTTATTTCGACAGTGGAAGGTAATAGGCAGATGTACCTCACATATGAAAAAAAGTCCAACCCTCTACAACAAAAAGTGATATCCTTAATCATCCCAGGCGATTCGCACTTTTTCACATTTCTTACGTTTTCCCTAATTCTCCAACCATGTTAGTGAATTGGGAATGGAGAATTAGGGAATTAAGAATTCTAAGAAAACGAAATTCTCATCTCCCAAATTCCAAAATTCTCCGTGCTACAGAATCCGGCCCCTGATTGTTTTTGCCATTTTTAATTGTTTTTGTGATTGTTGACCGATTGTTGAAATTCGAGCGTTTCCGTTCAAGACGAAAAGCCAATTTTCAATTATTTTTCTGATTTTTGTTATTTGAGCGTTTAAACAAAAATCAGAATTGTGATTGTTTATTCGATTTTTGTCATTTGAGCGTTTCCGTTTGGACAAAAATCAGAGCATATGAATGCATATGGAATTGCCTATCCGACAATTCCCACCAAATAGGGAAATGCAAAATCGACCAATTCTGATTGGTTAAGGAATTGGTTCGATTTTGAATAAAAAGGCAGTTGAAGCGAAGTCGAGGAAGAGAAGTTTCTTAAAGTTCAACCTGGAGAGTCCCCTACCCAAGGTAAGGCCTCCAGTGTTATCCAGTGAGTTTTAATATTACTTATTCAGTGTTAAGAAAACAGTTTACTTTTAAAGTTTTTTTTTATAAAAGTATATAAGAGAATTTGTTCTGTGCTAAGAGTTATCTTGCTCAAAACTGAATAAAACATTATTACAACTAAAGAAAAGGAGCTATCATTATTATCTACATTTATTTGCTGAAGAAGGAACTTTTTTTTGGATGGATCCTCCGGTATATAGCAAAAGCTAAAAAATGTTTTTAATTTGTTATTTCATTACACAACTCGTTATACTTTGGGTGACAAGTTTCATGTCTTGGTTTGACTCATCAACAGGTCCCAAATAGCGAAATTGAGTGACTTGAAAAACAAATGAAAAATTAGAAAAAACAATTTTTAGCTTTTGCTATATACCGGAGAATCCAAAAAAAGTTCCTTCTTCAGCAAATATAAGTTTAACCCGGTAAAAAATCCTATAGAGTAATCTCTATCTTAATTATTATCTACTAAATTTAATTTATACCCCAAGTGGCGTGTAACAAGCTGTTTGCAATATAACCAGACAAAGCCCATCTAAGGTCATATTCGGAAAGGAAATGCGCTTACCTAGCGACCTCAAGTTTGGTATACCCAAAGGCCAAAGGCGAACAAAAGTTACCAGAAGACTTCGTAACAAAGCTCAGACAACGATTAGCTGATGTGCACGATGCCACGAGACGCTCTCCAAAGTTATCACAACACTGGAAGGGACCGTATGCAGTTAAAACTAAAATTAATAACATGCCATATAAGAATCAGTGCGGTACAAGATGCAAAAGAAAAATCGTTCATCTAGATCGCTTGGGTCAATACGGAGAGCATCAAGACCGTGGACCATCTGTTGCTCGGGACGAACAAATTTTAAGAAGGGGCAGTGTTACGTGCCACAAAGTGACACAAGCGAAATCTGTTGGAAATGGAAGCAACTTTAGGCTAGTGACATCTTAGTAAACGTTGGGTTCAGAAAACGGAATATTCAGGAAAGTTCTAGAATAATTCCTAGAGTATAAATACGGGGCTTCTCACATCCAGGAGGCGAGTCTTATTTCAGACAGTGAAGTGAACGAAGTAAACTATTAGGATTGTGATAATTAGAAGTACAGTACTAGCGATAACTTTAAAGAGTTGGTTTGATAATTATTTGTGAATTTGTGAGAGTAAACGGTAAAGTTAAATAAAGAGAGAACTTGTTAATGATATCTGAAATATGGTGTTTTAAATAGCGAACTAAGGCCACGCTCGTAACAATACTGTAGCGAAATCTGGAATTCTGGTTCGCGAAGTGCTCCCCGCGATGAGGAAAAAGCTGCAGTCTTCAGAGTCAATATGAAGATAGACATAGCAGCACGTCTGAGTGAGGAGCACTGAAACAAAAACCACAAGAGATGGCGACACGTCCCTTTCGGACTCTTAAAAGGAGAGCCTTTGTTCAACACTGAAGTAGTGATCGTCGTCCAGTAGTGAACTCAAAAGAAAACGTTGAATATTTTTTTGAATTGTAAAATTAACTTGTAGTATTTGAAATTGCAGTGGATTAAATCAAACAAAAGTAACCAAGTGTTAAATTTTTACAAATTCGCCGGCTCCAGCTCCAAGCATAATTTGTATAATCATCCGGGCGGCAAAACATAGAACAGAGCCACCCAACGGGCCCATCTGCTCCCGCTACGCTTGCAAATAAGATAAGTGACTCGATTTATGAATTTGATTTTTTTTTGTTCTTTTGCAAATTTTTTTTTCTTTTGAATTAAAATATTTGGCGACACCAAATATTTTTTTTTGTGCGAATTTGTATTAGAAAGTGGCTTGTTTCAGAAATTTTATCTTCCTTTATTCCTTGCAAATAAGATAAGTGACTCGATTTATGAATTTGATTTTTTTTTGTTCTTTTGCAAATTTTTTTTTCTTTTGAATTAAAATATTTGGCGACACCAAATATTTTTTTTTGTGCGAATTTGTATTAGAAAGTGGCTTGTTTCAGAAATTTTATTTTCCTTTATTCCTTTTGCACAAATTGGCTCAGCCACTTTTGTTCTTTTTTTGGTATCGAAAAGAGTGCCGATAAGGATTTTGTGCAGTCTTTTACTTGTGAGCATAAAACATCCGCCGTCTGAACAATTATTTCACCAAAGCAATTCGAATCATTTAACATTCTTTTTGTTGGAATCTATATGCGGCTGCTTAGAGTGATTAATGTGACGTGACATTTGACTAAGCAGAATTCTTAAAAGAAATATCAGCTCGAGACTTCGTAAGAACAAAGAGAGGTTCCGATTTGAATTTCTCCGTTAAGAATAGTTCTTTTTGAGTGCTTTAAACAGTAAGACTTGAGTAACGGCTGTTTGAGACTGAATACCGCTATTAGAACCCCGCAACACGAACTAAGGAGAATCCGGATTGAAATCTTCTAGTACCATTATCGGCCTTTCTAGCCGTTTCTTAATTATCATCACAAGATTTCGTCACAGGAACAAAGAAGCGTCGTGATTCGAATTTTCTAGTATTATCAGATTTTCTTTTTCTAGCTTTACTTGCACATCGAGAATTGGATATCGGATTGAAATTTTCTAGAACCATTATCGGCCTTTCTAGCCGTTTCTTAATTATCATCGTTTCGCTACGAGCAGCCAGCAGAACCTTCTCTGGAAGGAAAATTCCCAGTTGCCCATAATCGGGCTTGGTCAAGGCAATAGTCACTTGGCTGAGCTGAAGAAGGTTTCTTTCGAAATCTAATCGGATATCGGATTGAAATTTTCTAGAACCATTATCGGCCTTTCTAGCCGTTTCTTAATTATTGTCACAAGATTTAGTCACATGAACAAAGAAGCGTCTTGATTAGAACTTCCTAGCATCATAAGAATTGTTTTTCAGCTTTGTTTGCATATTGAAATTTTCTTGCAAAATTTTTGGCCTTTCTAGCCGCTTCGTAATTATCATCACAAGATTTCGCCACAGGAACAAAGAAGCGTTGTGATTCGAATTTTCTAGTATTATCAGATTTTCTTTTTCTAGCTTCACTTGCACATCGAGAATTGTATATCGGATTGAAATTTTCTAGAACCATTATCGGCCTTTCTAGCCGTTTCTTAATTATCATCACAAGATTTCGCCACAGGAACAAAGAAGCGTCGTGATTCGAATTTTCTAGTATTATCAGATTTTCTTTTTCTAGCTTTACTTGCACATCGAGAATTGGATATCGGATTGAAATTTTCTAGAACCATTATCGGCCTTTCTAGCCGCTTCTTAATTATCATCACAAGATTTCGTCATATGAACAAAGAAGCGTCGTGATTCGAACTTCCTAGCATCATAAAAATTGTTTTTCAGCTTTGTGTGCGTACTGAAATTTTCTTGCAAAATTATTGGCCTTTCTAGTCGTTTCTTAATTATCATCACAGAAAAGTCTGATTCGAATCTTCTAACGTTTCCTCCTTGGGGAATTAAGTGAACATTCGCTATTAGAAAGCTCATCGCCGCAAGATTTTCTCCCCCGGCGGAAGTGCCGACGATAAATCGACGAAATTCTTATTCACTTAAGTTGCCAATTGCCGACGCGACGGTAAATCAACAAATTCCCGGTACAGTGCAGATCAGTGGCATCGGAAAGCGAGCTTATAATTGTTTACTTTTATTGTCAGGTTCTGTTAAATCTCCTATTCTCATACTGACCCTTAGGCAATAACAAGTCAGAAGCCCTAACGTGAAGAGAACTCGAAAGTGCCGACGATAAATCAACAAATATTCTCATCTGTTTTAGTTGACAATTGCCGACGGCAAATCAACAAATTCCTTGCTTTGAACCCCAACGCGCCTCCGGCAAATCAGTGAACCCTCTAAACGTCGCAATCAGCGAACACAGTGGACACCCCTGTTCTCATCACGATCAAGTATGTGCAACCTATATCCAGGAATCTCCAACATTTTTGCTGAATGAAAAGATTTTGTCCAGGTCTCACATAGGAGGAGAGCACCAGCTCTAGCACACAGCAGTATGTCTGATTTCCGCAAGATTCTTTAATGTTGAACGAGCGTTAAGGGAGATGATATTAAATTTACCGGGAGGGAGTAGATTGGGAAGAGCCTCCTGCGATGGTAGTAGATGATGCATCATATGAGCACGAATAAGAAGGTAATGCAAGAAGCTGCTGCCCTAGGGTAAGCGTGAAACGCTCGTACTGAAAATCAGAAGAACAGTCCGTAGACTTCCTATAGATATAAGTTTTCCGGTGTCTGGTTGCAACACGCAAGATAGAGTTGGCTCGTTTTAATCTCAGTGCAAGGTGGAGAAGCTCAAGCTCATCCGTGTCTAAATCCTCATTAATGAAGACCCTTGATTCAGAGCTACCAGGAATAATGGAATTGAGTGTTATAGGCCGCTCCCGAAGTTGCTTTATGTATGTTTGAAAAAATATAGTGCAATCTTCTTCACTGAAGAACCGGATAAATCCTTTAGGTTTCCTGAGATGAGGCTTTAAAGAGGATGAAGAGCGCCTGAAGGGCGCAGCCTTCTCAATAGTTTGGCAAAAGCTCTGATGAAGATTCACACTAGCACACAAAGCAGGAAGCAGTGCCTCACAAGAACTAAAACTGGCTTCTGGGATATTGCGGAGCATTAATGTACGTTTCTTAGTGCTAGTTCGGGAGTACGATTTAAGTACTTCAATGTCCTTTGGTATCCTCAAAATAAAATGCGATTTGATATGATCGAGGTCTTTGCCAAGCTTCTCAATTTCCGAGTGCAGCGATAAGATCCCACACGACAGTGAGTCAATTTTAGTATTGAGTTCAGAAAGTAAAGTCTGAGAGGTGGCAACAATCTTTCCAGGGGCAGCCGAGACCAAGAGATCACAATTCAGATGAGACTTAGCCGTGTTAATGCAGACAGTGCAGACCCAGTTAACACTCTTGTTTTGGTAGACAGTCAAGTAGTCTGCCACAGAAATATTTACACAAACCGAGTGAAACCAACGCGAAAAGGCGTCACAGGAAATCCACTCGACAATCTTTTCGTTATTACGTTTAATAGGATCTCGTTCAGTACATATAACACAGCGATGATCATTAAGGCCACAAGCACCCTTAGCTTTATTGACAGCTTTCCTTTTCCTAGAAGCCTTTGATTTGGAAACCTTCGCTTTCTTAGCTTTCTTAACTTTGACCTTGTTTTTGGGTGAGGATGTAACTGCAGTAGTGTTGATGTTGGGGTCAGATTTGGGCAAATTTTTAGCTGGGCCCTTAGATAAAGAGTTCTTAATAACAGAGCTAGCCAAAGAGTTCCTTTTGTCTAAACGTTCCGTAGACTTTTTGGTCAATGAAGCTCCACGAATTATTTTACTGTTGGCGGCAACAGTTGACTTGACAGAATCTTTAGCAGTCTTCGAGCGAGTGAGAATGCCAGACATATCTGAAACAATTGTTAAAATAACCAAGCCAATGTCAGTAGACTCATAGCTTTCGATATAAAAGATTGGACGCTATCAGAAGAAACAACCCAAAGAATTACAGAATGTGAACTAAAAATAAAGAAATTCAAACTACAAGAATTACTAAGCAAAATATACGTTAGCACTTAATATGATGTATAGAGACGCGCCAACACGAGTTCACAAAGATGAAAAGAACTGGTTAGAGCTAAAGTGGGATATATATATTAGAATGTTATGAGAAACGACTGTTAATAAATGAACGAAGGAAATTAAGTAATCTACAAGAGAAAGATAAGCACCCAGCTCTGAATTCACTGAGAGTGCAATAAGATGTTGGCACAGATTAAATTGCAACATGAACTTATAGAAATGCTATCACCAATACAATGAATTGTCACTTAATAACTTACTTACTAGCTGCTTCGAATTATTGCAGCACCGATAATAGTAGAGCATACATATATAAATATAAAGAGTATAAACATATATCAAATTAATCACTACGAACTAAGAAATATACATATATATATATATATATATATATATATATATATATATATATATATATATATATATATATATATATATATATATAAAATCTGCCCTGAAGAACTCCACCAGAGTATGATACGAATATTTGCATGGGAATTTAACGATTAGCACTTAGCAGTCTCCCCTGAAAAAATGGGGCCCAACTCGCATTCACCGTTAGGGCTACTAGAGGTGAGGCCAACTTTTAATTAGGATCAACACGGCATTCAACAGCAAACAGCAAGGAAATCCAGTATCATCAAATCAGAATTGAGTATTATCCAAACTATTCCTGTGCCACAAAAAGGCGCCCGTTGCAGGCGTGATGTCTTCTTATATGACTTCAATGAAGCAGTCTGGACAGAGTAAAAACTCTTCACCAACCCGAAGGCTGCTATAGAATTAAAATATCAATTAAATAAAGTCAAGTGAATGCAAGAGATGTTGCAATTATATGTGATATATATTGCCCAAGCTTCTGGTAATACACAGCAATATAGCGACGCCACTTTGGACTCAATGCGAAAAATATTTTAATTGTTCTTATTTCATTTTCAGCTGTGCTCAAAACAGATCGTTAGCTAAACCTGACTATCGTAATATTTTGGAATTTGAGTTTTACAGTAACGGTGATTATAAATCCATACATAAGAGGGGGTATTATTCATGAAATCTAACTGATCGTTTACCAAAAATGAAATTTTACGACTTTCATTATTAATGTAATATATCTCGTATTTATCTTGGACTTTTCCACCATCCACGTTTTTTAAAAGTTGTAATTTATTTAAAGATGTGGTATCAACTAAATGCTTTCTTATGCCTGATGTTGGTCTATTATAGAGTGCCGATGATACGTGTTCTTTGTTTCTAATTTTTAATGAGCGTTTTGTTTTACCAATATAGACTGCATTGCAGTCACTACACTCAGCACTATAAATTCAGCTCTTATATATTTTATCAACTTTCGGTTTTAGTTTGTTGTTAATGAAAAAAAATTTTAAAGTTTTTTTATTATAAAAAGCTGGTGAAACGTTATATGGTTTTGACGTGGATTTAATTTTATTCGAAGTTTCCTTCCAATGTGGGATATTTTTCCAAATTTTCATATCTTGTGTCCGTTGTGGTTAAACAAGGTTAAGTGCATATTTTTTGATTTTTGACCTTAACGTTTTATAAATTATATTTTCTGAATAACCGTTCTTCATTGCAATTTTTAAAATTAATTTTACTCATACGAATCTTAAGCACTCTGTCTAGCATCGAATGGAAGGATGATTTTTTTATAGATTCAAAATGTTGAGAATCATTAGGAATTACAACATTTGTGGAAGTACATTTCCTAAATATATCAAATTCAAATTTGTTATTAATAATTTTAATCTTAAGGTCAAGGAAATTTATATTATCATTACCATACTATAAAGTAAACTCTAAATTATCGTCAATAGTATTAAACATTTTGTTTAAAAACATATACAACTGTCGCATAGAGCCCATTCATACACAAAAAACATCATCAACATAACGATACCAGCACAATACATTATTAACTAAATCACAGCCTGCATGAAAATTTTTTTGTTCTATTTTATTCATATAGAATTCAGCCATTAAAGGTGATAAGGAAGCACCCATGGCAAAACCATCCATTTGAATATAGAAATTTTCGTTAAAATAAAAGTAATTTTGGTCTAAACGTATGTCAATGAGCTGGTTAATATTTAATGATTTATCCCTTTCTACGATCTTATCTTCAACTTCAGCATATAAGTAAGTCTTTAGTTTTTTTAACGGAATGGAAGGAAACAAATTACAAACATCAAACGACACAAGCTTAGCATTTAATGGTAAATTCAAATTATTAATTTTATTAACGAGATCAGTACTATTCTTAATGGAGTACTTGTTTTCAAAATTTAACAATTTGGGTAACATTGTGCTTAATGTTTTCCCCAATTTTTGTGAAGGTGCATTGAAAGAAGAGGATACTGGTCTTGTTGGAGCACCCGGCTTATGTAGTTTGATTACACCATATACTATGGGCGCAGAGGGGTTATTTAATTTCAAAGAGAATTTATCTTTTTCGTTAAAAATTGGATATGCTGTATTTATTATGTTTGTTACTGCTCTGCTGAATTTTTTTATTTGAATCATATTTTTATTTTTGCGAGGTTCATTTTTGATAAGCAATCTTCCATTTTTTCAATGTAAATGTTCTTTTCCAATAAAACTAAACTATTTCCTTTATCCATTTTTGTAACAAATAAGTTGTTATCTTGAACTTTTCTATGATACTATTTATAATCTTGGTCTCATTAGTTTTTTCAGAGTTTATCAATAATTTAGCCTCCCTAATTATTTTTGCACATGCAAATTTACCTTCTGTATCGCTATCTATTAATGCTGCATCAGTATGAACTGCCAATTCAATTAAATCATTACTATCTATACCTACATCTGGAGCCTTTTTCCAGTAATTCTAATTCATTGTTATTAAAGTTGACTGGTGATTGATTTATTACTTTTGGATAGAATGAGTCATGCGTTACTCTGATCGGATTAGAGGCCACCTTTCGTTGTCCCATCCATTGCTGCAATTTTTATTTCACTCAGCAGAATTTGAAATAATCGACATAAATAAATAAACGATATAAATAAATAAATAAATAACCTTCATTTAACTACACCTTAACTTAACGATACAGGGGTTACGCGAGCGTGGACAACCGTCACCCCGCTACCTCAAGGTCCACAATACTTCTAAAAGAGGAGGCCCTACTGTTAATTGATGGTGACGATACTCGTAGAAATTTTTAATCAAAGTGTCAAGAGGCTTTTAAATTCTGGTGCTAATGGGACAATTGCTGGAAAAGGGTGCATTGCTTTCCTACTTAACGTTGGTCTGAAACTACTGAAAGTTAAATACTCAACGATAAGGACCGCAGATAATCCAACATCATATAAAAGGGATATTTAGTGTTCTTATTAAGTTAAAAAATACCATCAAGGTTGCTACGGCTGAAGCGTATTGGACGTCATCCGCAACAGGACTTGGGAGTGCTTTCAACTAAATGAGAAGATCACCAGCCCCTTATTGTTTTTCAATGGTTTCAATGGCACATTCACTTCAAAATTTAACTCAAAAAACAATTTGTTTCTCGCACTTATTTCGATGTTAATTAAAAAAACAGAGGCACAATAATTTAGTATATATATATAAATTCAAATTATATTATAGTACAACAATTCCTAGTCAAGAATCACAAAATTTTTAGTACATAAGTTCGATAATTTTTCTTTATTTCCTGCCCGACTTCAAGACTTGACAAAAACTGCCTGGCTGGCCTACCAATACTGCTCATTACTTTCTTTATTAAGGCATATATCGATATCTCAGCGATAACACCCCCTAATTACCTATCATTGCTGAATATCGCTTAAAGTGATTGGCGCATCATTCATAAATAGTAATGTAGGGGAAACGGCTTATGTACAAGCGAAGTGCATTCGCCTCAAGTGCAAAAGACCCGGCTGCTGATTAAGCTTTTTGGCTATTTCATATATGTAATTTGATGGGGTCAATGAATAATGCGATAGCAATTATTGATTGCAAAATTAATGTAAGTCGCCGCAAAAGCTGGCAATTTGCTTTTGCAATTTTCAATAATGAAAAAAAAACAATTTATTGCGTTCATAGGGAATGAGTGAGGTCTTTGCCCCAAAAGCCATATGAGTCTTTATGAAAGTAAAGAGTGCATCCAGCGAACTCATTACAAGATCATATCAGTACTGCCCGTTCCAACACTTAATCATAGCTTTATTTGGGGGATAGATTTTTGGAGTTCGTTTAATGTAAATTTAGAATGCACGGTAGGAAGTCGATGGATTTTTTCTGATCTTAGTGCTGGACATAATAATGATGTGGGCATATTGAAACCCAATTGATTAATCTCTTACCATGGCTAAATAGGTTCAATCGTTAGATTCACTATTTTTTTCATGACAATAGGTACCGCTGATAATAATCTATGATAAGGTATTCGAAATATTTAAGAATCCTAAGATATCCCTATAATTAGATATAAAAAAAAGTGTCGACACTTCATAAATTAATAAGCACACATATTTCTAAATGTTACATATTTTGAAATTAGAAAATTGGAATAGAACTTAGCGTTTTATATGCTCACCTAATATAATAATTAATCAGAAGAAAATATATATTGGTAATTAGCCCTTATGACTCGGTTCATATTTATTTCAAAATATCACGGGTACGTAATTACCACTCTCGGCCAGTTCCGAACATTTACAAACTTGAAATTCCAATCCAGGTAACAACTGAAATGGCAATCGGAAATGCTTGTAATGGAAATATTTACACGTAATTTCTAAAAAAAAAAGCTACACATTTTTTTTTTTTTACCCGCCAACGGGGAGAGTGTAACGTGGGCTCCTGTTACATACTCAATAATTTCGAGTGGTATTGGTATGAAGAGAGCGATTTTCTTGATGCCGGAAGTCAAAGCTTCATTTGGATCATTTTAAAATCCCTTAGGGAACATTAATGATATTATATATATTAAGAGGTTTAATCCTAACTAAACGTCTAACTAAATAAGTAAATATACTATATAAATAAATAGCTAAAAAGATAATCGACAAAAATGTATAAATAAATAATCGGCATAAATAAATAAATAAATAAATAAACGATATAAATAAATAAATAAATAACCTTCATTTAAATACACCTTAACTAAATAACAAGCGTTGCCACGTCCCTGATATCAAACGACCCTTTAACTGACTACCAAATGGAAAACAGCATACATAGCAGCATGATAATACAGGGAACATGATAATTCTTGGTCTAAAAAAATGCGAGGTGACAGAGAGTGAAACAAGGAGGTTTTTTTGACAGCGAGCGAGTTCCGGTCTTCTGGCAAGAGCAGCGTAAGAAGTCAGACGCGAGAAGAAAAGAAAGTGCTCTTTAAATTTAAAATATAAAAGAGAAGTTCGCAAAGACTAACAGCCATCGAGTGGTAAGCGGAGGTACCATCCAAAAAAGGGAAAAGAAAACAGCAGATCCGAGGAAATTGCCTGCGTATATTCTGAGGATTTTCTTGGATAAGACGGCAACGCTTGACCCACATGGATAGCAGCAAGTACAAAGATAATTTAAAAATAAAAACCTTAACTAAAACTGAAATTTGAAATAAATAACAATAAAAACCAACGTTTTCTTAATAAATTACTAACCTCTTAGGATTAGAAGTTTTATATATACATATATCTAGCTATCAATGTAAGTGAAGGACGGCCGCAGGATCTCCTAGATTAAGAAAAAACCCATGTAAAGGGATTTTGAAATGAGCTAATTAATTATATTATAATTGGAACCGACGTACTGTTTTTACTTATGTCTTCCCGTTTTGTTCTCTAATTAAAACTTTCAGAATGAATAGTGTAAGCCAAGACCACCCGTAGGCGCTTGGTTCTACATTTGACTGCAGAATTTAATTCCTGGATTAGAATAGAAGGAATATATCGTCATGAAAGTCGCTTCATTCTGATGGGTAAAAATTATTAATGTAAAGTGCTCCAATTACAAAATTGCTTTTAGGGATGTTAAAATGCTTGCAGATTAGTGCGACAGTGAAACAAATGTGAAGGAAGTTACTAAAGTAATCGAAAGCAAAAGTACAAGGTAAACAGAAGGTACCACATTTTTTTTTACGCTATACGAGGAGAAAATTAGGTTAGGTTGCGACCAAATTATTTAATTATTTTTGAGTCCATTTTACTATTTATAATTAATAATTATGGAGAGGAATATACCTTTCGCTCTACACAAAAAAACATTTTTTTTAAACGTAAATAGAAATGAAGTTTTCATTTTAAAATAAATGTCACCATACCATAAGGAATTCCATTCTAAAATCTGCAACATTTTAAACAAAATCATAGCTAATTTATTTAATCATAATGTAGTATACGTGAATAACTTTGGAGTTTCGGTAGCTAAGCTTAGTTCTTCCAGGCGTTATTATTATCTATCCGTAAAAGAAATCATTATGCAAAAGATTTTACGGTATATAAGACCGCCATTACCACACTACCATCAAGGGTGAGGAAAGTGTTACGTTAAAGTTGTCCTAAAGTTCATTGTTTCCTCAAGTGAAGAGATTAATTATCTTAATACCGTATACATTAATACGAGAGAAGTATATACATATAATACAAAGTACCAAGGTAAGCCGCGTTTACGGCTGAAGGCGTCTAAGAATTGCTCTAGAGATTACCTCGGTGTAGCGATAAGTGTAGTGAAGTTCCTACTGCGATTACAGAAACTATGGTTACTATACATATTCCCCATAAATTTGAAGTTTAAATCCTAAACCTTATATATTTTAGGCTACAGTGAGCGAAACTCACTTCCATGTCACTTTGATTTTGAACTCGTATATTGATAAGTGTCTTAACCGGAAAGCGAAACCAAATGTGCCAGTGATGAACAAATGCAAATATGTTCTTAAAAGCGAAGTAACAATGCTCGATAACAAAACCATAAGACATTTAATTAGGAAGAAGTAAGTTCTATACATACATATATAGGAAGTGTCAAAAATTTATAAGACATTAGTGTCCCTGTGTCGAAGGAGGCTTGTCGGGTTGATTATTAGTATCTGTAGTTGATTTCGTTTAATCTAGGGGAGGGAATTCTTTTGATATTATCTAAAGGCGTGAATTATTTTCGTGTTAACGCAGATCCTAAATTTTTTTTATCGATATCATTGGACCACGGAGAGTGGTGGTTATTTTGATGCATAGTGGCGGAGATTCTTCTAGATTCTCTTAGCTTTATCAGTTTTATGGCGTGTCCGTCGTTGATGAGCCGGTGAATAGTTAATTACACACTCAGAGAAAAATCGTTTAAAATCAAAGTTAAATGACTTTGAAGCAAAGAAAAACAAATATGATTTGGCTTCGAATACATATTACTTTATTCCAATATTACCGTTTTTAAAATTTACCTAAAATTAGGCCATTACTGTTAACAATAAATACATATTTAATTTGATTCTGATAGTTTTATTGTTTTAATTAGATGTCTATTAATTTTAAAAATGTTCACCTTGAATATTGGCTTCAAAATTATCTTAACCATGGAGCCAAACAACTTTGATTTAAACCTTTTAATATTCGATTTCAACATGTTCATTTTTAAATTGATAGTTTTATGTTGTTGTTTTAATAATATTGCAATATTGAATGCCATGTGACATTTTTGTATTAAATATGTTGTACTTTTACTACTTTTTTACCTATATGGAAACTGATGGAACTGTTTAAACTAAAATGAAAAACATTTCTCGTATATATATATATTTTTTTTAATTGAAAGGTATTCGGACACGTTTCACAATATTTAGAAGGCTTTGTATGCCATCTTCCTAGAAAAAGCCTCTCATAAGTAACAAGAGTGGTACGTACATAAGTAGATTTAAGAACGCAAGTTTAGTACCTGCACAAATGTATTTAATTGCATAAAAATAAGAAAAATAATAACTAGATTATTTATATAAAGAACAATATATATTGCGTTTGTTTCAAAATATTATAAGGAACATAAATAAGTCTTGCGTTACTCTGCGGCACTTAATTGTATTTTAAGAAAATTGGAACATATTCATTGCATTTAATAATAAGAAAATAATATAGATTTATTATATGCATAAATCTGAATAGAGTAAATATGTAATAGAAGTTATCACAAACACATAAAAAATATAAGGATATGTATCATATTTAAACTTTTGAGTTTTCTTATTGCGAATAAAAAAAACATTTCCGCATATTTGACTGATTTCTGAATCTTATGAATATATGTAGGTAGAGAAATATATGGAGAGAAAGGCATTGAAAAATCCAAATATGTTATGGTCGTAGCGTATTGCATATAGCAATATGCTACACGTACTGACGCGTGTGAGCCGGCCGCGATCAAGTTTAAAAAAACTGAACGTGCCCCGACGAAGCAATGCTTCCTCTAGGAGGTGACAGTCTGACAGACAGAAAAAGAAGAAGACGAATCGACCCTGTCCTAGCAACGCGTTCAAGAAGCAAAGACGTGCGAGTTAAACATCCATCATTATTTATAGTAAAGTGGAAATTATCCAACAATCCTTCGGCCATCGTTCATCTTTCCTACAAGGTAATATTTTCTCGTGAATTTCCCTAAAATTATAATACCCACATAGGTTATATTAAAAATTAGGACAAAGCAATCGAATAGGGAATGAGTCTAAGATTTGCACCTCAAGAAATACGCAAAGTTCGTGTAAAGGCACACAACACGGTGAAGGGAAGTTCATCTTCGTCATCACATTTAGCCTAATTAGCAGCTGGAACAGCAACCACCTGCTATAGATCATCAATAGCCTATACAGCTGGAATTGTAGCAGCGGTTGTAGCTATCGCCATAGCGGGTGCTAATTTTACCAGCAGCAACTGTTGGAATAACCAGCTTATATGAAACAGGTAATCGTACAGTAGCAAGTAATGATTCGAGTCGAAAAACGCATTTGCGCAGTTTGACCACATCAAAACAACAATTTTGTTCTAATTGGTTCAACTATACACCATCTTCGCTTGAATCAATTCTGTAGAATTCTCCAAGGTTTCAATAATGACTGGAATAACTAAAATTGGATTAAAGACTCTTCTGGAATGTATTCGATTGCGCACATTTAGTAAATTTGGACTGCAGCAAATTCAAGTGGATGCACACTATTTGCAAATCAAATGAATCTATGGCGATTTGTTACTGATGAGAAGTAAGTGCTATAAAATATTCTAATGTCAGAGGGCATGTTATTAAACCAAAAATCAGAACAGCACACTTGCTATTATCGATCAAGATGCGAAATAAATAGTTTAAGTTAATCGTTATTTTCATAATAATGAAATTCTCAAGATAATTTTCAAGTTTAAAATAAATTAATATAGGTAGCTCATAGTACCAATAAAATTATTAAGAGCCGTTAGTTCTCGGATGATATAGGATTGGATAATTACAGTAGTGCAATACATAAATCGAATCATATAATACCACGCTATAAATCTACTGCCACGCCACTTGTTATATTATTGCATAGAAAACTATTGGAATTTCTAACTCAACGCTGCTTATACAGTCTCTATTGACATCATCTAGAAGAAGTATGTCAGCAATATTGTATGCTTTCTTCTCCGATTCGCTTGCAGCACGCAAGTTATGGAAATTCATCAGCCCGTCCTCCTAGTCTAGACAGGCACACGTTTTGCCAAAGGATTTTGTCAAAGAGTCAACTATTGGGAATTTTCAAAATCTTTTAAATATACACAAGTACCCGCGAGAATATTCATTCCGTTTACCCAAACATTTTCAGAAAAATTTTTGTTTTGTTTTGGCTTATTTTTTTTTGAGATCATTGTTTTATTTTATTTTTGCCGAAAATTATTATGATGATGCAAGTTCTATTCTTGCTATTACATATTATTACTATTATTATTATTGTAGATCTTGATATCGTGAATTAAAAAGATAGGGTAGCAAGTAAGGTGAAGTTCAGTAACATTAGAGCGGTTTTATAGAAAGTTCAATTATAGTCAGTTAAAGTTCTGATATATGTATCTTCAACTATCAAAAGGTACATTAGCATTTTAGTAATAAATTGAGCTGTGCGATATATCGATATATTCCGTAGTTCTAGCTAAGAGATAGACGGCTTAGTACGTTTCAATAATGTTTCATCGAGCTTTTTATTAAAATAACACCTAGTTTAATATTTAATTTTGCATTTGTCTTCATTATAAAATTGCATCATCCTAGTAAGTCAAACATAGAGTGTTTAAAGAATTATCTCAGGGCTTATAGGTATGTTGTATGCAAATTACTTTTCTTACCAAGTGAATTATCTAGTATATCTCCGCCTTAGGGATTTTTCTTTTTGTTTACCATTTATTTTATTGCGAATCTCCTTATTTAGAACATACTATTAAGATTTTCTTTCATCATTGAAATATGCATGCAATTCATAAGAGTTTCATTAAAATTAACTTTAATTTAACATTTATTTGCTTAGAATAAGTATATGATTACGCATATTTTCCTTCGAGATTCGAGGATTGCATTTTCTGTAGTAAATTTTAAAAAAAATAATTTTTTGCTGTCGCAGATTTTACATACGCCAGGGATTGCCTTTCTATAGCAAATTTTTTAAAAAATAATTTTTTACTGTCGTAAATTTTAAATACGCCAGGGATTGCCTTTCCTATAGTAAGTTTTCTAAAAAATAATTTTTTAACTGTCGCAAATTTTAAGTACGCCGAGGATTGCCTTTCCTATAGTAAATTTTTAAAAAAATAATTTTTTACTGTGGCAAATTTTAAATACGCCAGGGATTGCCTTTTCTATAGTAAATTAGCCATCCTCGGAAATATACATAACCACAATATTTTATAATAACATAAGTTATTTAAATGGTATGAAATATTAAATTTATCGAGTCAATTTGCTCACATGATTTTTTCTCCATACGAACAATTTCTCTCGAAATTCAGAACGAAATCCAACATTTTTAATAACGTCTCTAATATCTTCTTTTGACAAATATTGAAGGCTTCTAAAAGTTATCCCATTTTCTGAAAATGCAGGTATATTTCGCATTTGTAATGATTATTTTATATTTGCAATAATACCGTATAACTCAGGCAAAACAAGAGAAAGATTCCATTCTTTAAGCAAGCTCGCAATTTCAATATCACGGGTGTCAAGGAAGATGTAAATAATTACCTTAGTACTTGGAGTATTAGTGCATGCAGTATTGTTGTCTAACGAATTATATTCGACAGCCACATTTTTTTCTACATTGCCTTGATTACAAGGTATTTCCCCATGTATAAGCATACTATTTTCATCGAAAAGGGTGAGCACTCGTGGGTTTTTCTGATTTCCTGCTTCCATTTCAAAAACACAAAAGCGAGGATCAAGCAACTAATTACTTCCATAAATGAAATTACTCGAGTTTTATTTTTTATTTATTTCGAATGGAGGAACAAAAATTATTTTATTAGATTAGGAGGTAAAATACTGTATAAAAATGTATAAAACAAATATGATATTGTTACGCGCCACAAAGTGATACAAGCGACATCTATTGGAAATGGAGACAACTTTAGGTTAGTGACATCCTAGTAAACTGGCTTTGGAGAACGGAATATTCAGGATGGTTTTAGGATAATTTGTTGAGTATAAATACGGCGCTACTCACACCCAGGTGGCAGTCTTATTTCAAACAGTGAAATGAACGAAGTAAACTATTGCGATATTTAGAAGTATAGTACTAGCGATAACTATAAAGAGTTGATTTCATAATTGTTTGTAAATGTTATAAAAGTAAATAGTGAAGTTAAATAAAGGAAAGAACTTGTTAATGATATCTGAAATATTGTCTTTTAAATAACGAACTAAGGCCACGCTCGTAACAACTGGTGTCAGAAGTAAAATAAAATCGCGAAATAAAGTGGTGGCATTTGACTTTGAAATTCAAAGAGTGATTAATTTTGTGAAATCACGCAAGAATGGGACGCAAAATAGAGGAGCTTCGCATACAGGAATTGAAAGTGGAGTTGGGGAAGCGGTCATTGCAAACGACAGGTCTAAAGAATGTTCTAGTCGAGCGACTTAGACAAGCTTTGATAGAGGAAGAAAAGAATCCTGCGACATACGTTTTCGAGGAAGAACCAGAAACTGAAGAAGAGCCTGTGATAAACATAGACCAGCTTTTGGGTACATTAATGACCAAAATTGAGCTTTCAACCCTGCAGGTGAAGAATGCTCTTGAGGAACAAAAGAATTCTCTGGAATCACGTTTAGATGAACAGAAGAAATCTATGGAGGAACAAAAGAATGCTTTTGAGGAACAAAAGAATTCTCTGGAAACCCGTTTGGACGAACAAAAGAATTCTCTGGTATCCCGTTGGGATGAACAAAAGATTTCTTTACAGAATTTTCTATAGACTTGTTTGGAGGAACAGAAGAATTTTCCGAAAAATTCCTTAGACACACAAAATGTGAAAATTGAAGAAATCCAGCAGGAAGTGTTGGGAGTTCAGCAAAAAGTGTCGGAAGTTAAACAAGAAGTGTCGGAAGTACAACAAAATGTCACGGAGCAGCTTGATAGCTTTAAAGCAGATTTGGAGAGGATAAAGCATGGACAACCTCGACGCGAAGGAATTGAAATATCCGGTACAGGCAGAATGAAACCTCCAATATTTGATGGACAAAGTTCGTGGTATATTTGCAAGGGACAATTCGAGGCAGCTTCCGAAGTAAATGGATGGAGCGATGCAGACAAAGCTACAGCTCTGGTATTAGCACTTCGTGGTCTTGCGTCAGAGTTAATACAAACTATACATATTGAAAAGCAACGTGATTACATTTCACTAGTACAGGCGATAGAATAACGTTATGGAGATGAGCACATGCAGCAAGTATATCGCCTGCAGTTACGCAACAGGACTCAAAAGCATGGAGAGTCACTACAACAATTGCAGGCTGATGTGGAAAGATCTTCATACTCTACCATAAATGCGGATTTCCTTAATGAACTGGCAACAGAAGCATTTGTGAACGCTATTGCAGATGAAAATTTACAACAGGCGTTAAGGCTAGTAGGTAAGAAATCAACAGCAGAAGCACTAGCCTATGCATTAGCGTATGAATCTGCCAGGCAAGCTTCGCGAAGTGCAGTACGAGTGAGAGAAATTTCGGTGGAGGAGTGTACTTGTAATAGAATGCAGCCATCACAGAGCAATTCTTCACGCGGTATTCTGCGATGCTGGAACTGTAATAGACCAGGACACCTCCAAAGGGACTGCAGAAAACGCTGTCGAATAGAATCATCAGAAGCGGAGGACAGAACAGAATGCCAAAGATGTCGAGCCAGGGAGCAAGCTATTCGGGGAGAGACTAGAAATCAAACAGCGACTAGTCGCATCAGCTCCCCTGTTCAGCAGTCGGAAAACATGTAAAAACCAACTTCGGGAGGCACAAGTTTGTTGGTAAGGTCGACAGCCCCGAAGTCATCATTCATATAGCCCAGTTGCAGAGAAACAATAACAGTTTTGTTATATATGAAAGTGTAGGAAAAAATTACCGCGCTGTCACTATCGACACTGGAGCTTCAAGATCAACTATTAGAGCGGATCTTGTCAAGAACAAATGGCTTCACAATATCACCAAATATTTACTAAAAACAGCAACTGGAGCAGCAGCACAAGTTATTGGAGAAATAAGTTTGGATATTCAACTAGGCGAACTACTATTTCCTCACACTTCCTAGTTTTAGACATAACGGATGAATGCATTCTTGGAGTAGACTTTATGACCACATATAAAATAAACTATGGTATTATGGTAACATAGAAATTCCTATGAGACTAGGAGGAGGAACAGATTATCCTGCAAAAATAAGGACGATGGTCTGTGAGAATATTACTCTCTCTACATTCTCAGAGACGCTAGTATGGACAAAGCTTACTGATGAAATCGGTGGAACCTAGCCCTACAAAAGTTACATCGAACATCATTGCAGGTGAGACTTTAGTTAAAGCAGGAGGTGCAACATTGATTCCAGTCAGAGTGCTCAACACATCCGAAAATGAGGTACAATTAAAAGAAGGTGCCATAATTGGAAATTGTGAACCCGTTTATCAGATTGATAATTTGAATAATGGTAGTAATATTAAGGAAGCAATACCTATACCAACTACAACTCAATACGTTCAGAAACTTCTTTCATCTAGTGACTTCAGTGAACAGCAATACAACGACGCCAAAGAGGTGATCGTTGAATTTTCTGAATTATTTGCAATGAATGATGAAGATTTCGGTAAAATAAATCTTGTACAGCATCGGATCAATACAGGAGATTCAGCAGATACCACGAAGACTACCATTAGCGAAACAATCAGAAGTTGCAGATATGATTTACTCGATGAAGGAACAAGGCATAATAGAAGAATCTAATAGCCCTTGGACATCGCCAGTTGTTATGGTCAGGAAAAAAGGATGGCAGCACCCGATTCTGTGTAGACTATCGGCAGCTAAATAACGTAACGAAAAAGGATAGCTATCCGTTAACAAGGCTTGATGACACACTAGACACCCTTTCCGGAGCACAATGGTTTTCCACCCTGGACTTGAAGAGTGGTTACTGGCAAGTGGAAATACATCCCGAGGACCGAGAGAAAACTGCTTTCTCAGTTGGGAGTGGCTTATGGCAATTCAGAGTTATGCCATTTGGATTATGTAATGCTCCAGCCACATTCGAACGACTCATGGAATGTGTTTTACGAGGATTAATCTGGAAAACATGTCTGGTCTACTTAGATGACATAATAGTAATCGGAAGGACATTCGAGGAACATAAAAACAATTTACGGGACGTACTTCAAAGACTGAGAGATGCGCAACTGAAGCTCAGTACGAATAAATGCGCTCTATTTAAAAGTTAAGTAAAATATTTGGGGCACATAGTTTCATCACAAGGCGTAAGAACTGATCCAGAAAGGATAACAGCTGTCGAAAATTGGCCAATTCCAAAGGACAAACATCAATTAAGGAGTTTTATTGGTCTAGTTACCTACTACAGGCGATTCGTAAAAGGTTATGCAGATATAGCAAGGGGCCTACATCAACTTACAGAAAAACGAAAGCCGTTCATATGGTCAGATAAATGTAACGGGAGTTTTGAGAATTTGAAGCAGCACCTCTGAGAAAGTCCAGTACTTCACTATCCAATGTTGGGAAAAACTTTTATATTGGACACGGATGCCAGCAATGTAGGTATTGGGGCAGTGCGTTCACAGGAGAAGGATGGTCAAGAGGTGCCAGTAGTGTTTTATAGCAAAGCAAAATCAGAGAGAAATTATTGTGCTACAAGAAAAGAGCTACTTGCTATTGTAAATTCAACAAAACATTTCCATAAATATCTCTACGGGCAGAAATTTATCCTCCGCACAAACTATGCCGCGCTTAAATGCCTTTTGCAGTTTAAGAACCCTGCAAGTGGCAAGATGGATAGAGCGACTCCAAGCTTATGACTTTGAAATACAATACCGAAGAGGACGTATCCATGGAAATGCAGACGCCCTTTCACAACGTCCATGCAAAGTTGAATGCAAACATTGCGTTCGGGTGGAAGAAAAAGAAACAAAGGCAACTATACAGCTGATAACGGTGGAACCATCGACGGGTTGGGACAACGAGAGCTTGCGAACAGCACAACGGGAAGACCCAGACATATCACCCATTCTTGCTTGGAAAGAAGACATGGAAAGACCACAATGGAAAGATATCTCGGAGAGGAGTGAGAAACTGAAGAGCTACTGGGCTCAATGGAATTCGCTTCACGTTGAGTGTGGTATATTAAAACGCAAGTTCGAAGCAACTAACGGCGAGTCATTTCGAATGCAGGCAGTCGTGCCAGCATCCAACGTCAAAGATATTTTAGAAGAAATGCACAGTGGATCATCTGGAGGACATTTGGGGGTGAATAAAACAATTTCCAAAATACGAGAATGGTTTCATTGGTTACATATGCGAGAGGATGTGGAGGAGTGGTGCCGCAGATGCACTATGTGTGCTTGTTGCAAAGGACCGCCACACAGAAGCAGAGGAGAAATGCATAAGTATAATGTAGGAGCCCCATTTGAAAGGATAGCCATAGACATCGCTGGACCTTTTCCAGAAACAGATAACGGTAACCGTTACATATTATTTGCTATTGACTATTTCAGTAAATGGCCTGAAGCTTTTGCAATTCCTAATCAAGAGGCAACCACAGTGGCGGAACAAATTATAATGAATTGGGTAGATTTGGTGTGCCTCATGAACTTCATTCGGACCAAGGACGGAACTTCGAATCACGGACTTTCCAAGAGATGTGTAAAATGCTGGGAATAAGAAAAACCAGAACAACTCCTGCATCTACAATCTGGTGGCATGGTAGAGCGCTTCAACAGAACATTGGTCGAGCATCTAAAGAAAGTAGTGGACTATCACCAACGCGATTGGGATCGACATATTCCCATGTTCCTAGTGGCCTATCGATCAGCTATTCACAACACAACCGGACAAACTCCAGCAAAAGTCATATTCGGAAAGGAGATGCGTTTACTTAGCGACCTCAAGTTTGGTACACCCAGAGGTGAGCAAAAGTTACCAGACGATTATGTATCGGAACTTAGACAACGATTAGCTGATGTACACGAGGTCACGAGAGCAAAACTAGCAATAAATACCGATCGGATGAAGACCCGCTATGACTTACGTGCCAATTCGGCCGGATTTAATGAAGGTGACCTTGTTTGGCTGTACAACCCGAAACGACGTAAGGGACGTTCCCCAAAATTACAACAACACGTATCAGGATTCAGCGGGGCACAAGAGGCAAACGGAAAATCGTTCATCTAGATCGTTTATGTCAATACTGTGGATCACCTGTTGTTCGGGACGAACAATTTTAAGAAGCGGGCAGTGTTACGCGCCACAAAGTGATAAAGCGACATCTATTGGAAATGGAGACAACATTAGGTTAGTGACATCCTAGTAAACTGGCTTTGGAGAACGGAATATTCAGGACGGTTCTAGGATAATTTGTTGAGTATAAATACGGCGCTACTCACACCCAGGTGGCAGTCTTATTTCAGACAGTGAAATGAACGAAGTAAACTATTGCGATAATTGGAAGTACAGTACTAGCGATAACTATAAAGAGTTGATTTGATAATTGTTTGTAAAGGTTATAAAAGTAAATAGTGAAGTTAAATAAAAGAAAGAACTTGTTAATGATATCTGAAATATTGTCTTTTAAATAACGAACTAAGGCCACGCTCGTAACAATATAGTACATCCATAAGTTTTAAATGTAATTAAAATAATTTTAATTAAATAACTTTGGCGTTCTTGTTAACATGTTGAACAAATTACCACTAACTTTAATCAATTATGCCATTTTTAAAACAAATTTATTTCAACCATTTAACCTTATCCCATAGTCACCTTTTGGAGCCGTTATTATCGAATAACTAAATTTTTGTTATAATCAGTAAACTGGCCAGTAAAGTTAAAAAATTTTTATATTACAACACGTGCACTAATTCACACTTTAACATACTGCACCACACTGCATATAAACCCACCCGTTATAAACGTGTAAAATGTAATCCGCCGGTTAACTTATCTTTCTTGCGATCTACTTTATATACGAACTGAGACTGAATCACTAAACGCATTTGCACACTGCAGCTTACGCTTCAAACTAATTCAAAGAAAACATTCTACGTTTAAAATACTTCAACATTGAATCAAAGTATCCCATTTTAAAATTTAAAATTTAAACTTTATTTCAACAAGTAAAAAAGCTAGAATTGGTCAAAGATCAATTCTTATGATACCCTAGATGAATGCCCGTATGAAATTTCGTATTGTCACCCTTCTGTGCAAGTTCGATTTTTGCAGTGGTTTTTCGCTTATATTTCTAGAACGGTTTGTCGGACAGAAAAAATGATTAAAACCAATTTTATAGGATTTTGTATTCTGAAGAAGGTTCTTGTACAATTTTTATATGGCAACACCAAGAAGGAGTTGCCCGCTTTAGTCGATTTTTAAAATTTTATTTGCTAGTACAATGAAAACACGATGTACCAAATTTCAGCTCTGTATATTGATGCGTTCTCAGGCAGTGTCCAAATATATAGTGGAAAACGAAAGTTTTGTATGGCAACCCCATGAAGGCGTTGCCCGATTTGTCTCATTTTCGAACTTAATTTTCCTTTTTTTTTAAAGTCCGTGCAATTTCAGCTCTGTAAGTATACGCGTTCTCGAGTTATCGTGCGCACAGACGGCGGACGGACATGCAAAAATCAAAATAACTTTTAATATTATGCGTGGGTGTCCAATCTATTTTGCTCTACCATCATTATTTTGAGGTGGTACAAACGGAATGACAAACTTAGTATACCCTATAGATTTCATCTAGGGTATAACAATGGTTTCATTCGTAGAATTTTTAAATCAAAGTCTGTCATTTTAGAATTATCTTATCTAATACGTGAAAATGTTAGAATTAAATACCGGAATACTTGATTAAAAAATGACAACTTCATTTCAAAATGCTACGTATGAAACCATGTTCGAAATAAAGTTAAAATTCTAATTATGAAAATTGGAGGCTTTAATTCAATGTTTTATCATTTTGAATGAAAGACCTTCCCTTTGCTTTCTCGAAACATTAAAATATTCGGAATTCAATGGTGTTCATTTTAAATTTTAAATGAGGACTTTTTTCTGAGTGCACATTTATAAAAAAAAGATTTTTTTTTCACATCATGTCTTTTGATCAGATTGCGAGTTTCTGTGCTGACATGGACATAAAATATGAGATGCGTTGCCGTAAGGTCGCTCCAGAACAATATACTGTCGAGGGTAGGCGAAGCTGGTGGAGTAAACAGCTTAAGAAAGAGGCAATCATAACTTTATTTGGGGGATAGATTTTTTGAGTTCGTTTAATGTAAATTTAGAATGCACAGTAGGAAGTCGATGAATTTTTTCTGATCTTAGTGCTGGACATAATAATGATGTGGGCATATTGAAACCCACTACGGAACAATTAATGTCCATAGATAATTGTTTAGAAAAATTAGATAAATTATAGCGTGATACATTAGGTCGTACGCATCTCATTAAACATGATATTGACACGGGGAATGCCGCGCCTATGGTTCAACGCGGTTATGAATGTTCACCAGCAATCCAAGCTCGATTCGGAAGGGAGTTAGAGAGGATGAAACAGTTAGGCGTAATCGAGCCTTCCATGAGTCCATGGTGTTCACCTGCTGTCCTGGTGAAAAAGGCAAATGGTAAAGACCGACTCTGCATTGACAACCGCAAACTCAATGCTGTTACTAAGAAGTGTGCATACCCCCTACCGAGAATCAATGACATCTTGAACGGCCTTAATAAAGCCAAATATTTATCCTCAATTGACCTCAAAGATACGTTTTGGCAAATACCGCTAGCGGAAAATGCGAAAGAGAAAACAGCTTTTTCAGTGCCCGGTCATGGCTTGTGGCAATTTGTTGTCATGCCCTTTGGGTTAAGGAGTAGTCCTGCCACACAACAACGTCTTATGGACAAACTCTTTGGGCCGACCGAATCTAATATCCTTACGTATCTCGACGATTTGATTATTGCGACTGAGACATTCCAAGAACATATTCTTATCCTTGAAAAGGTAGATAATCGTCTGTGGGAGGCAAATCTGACTATTAACAAAGAAAAATGTGTATTCTTTCGATCAAGCTTGAAATATCTAGGCTTCATTTTAGATGCTCAAGGTCTCAGAACAGACCCCGAAAAGGTGCAAGCAATGCTGGATTTTCCTCGTCCCCGAAATTTTACCGAAATGAAGAGATATCTAGGTTTAGTATCGTGGTATAGACGCTTTATACCAGATTTCGCTAAGATAGCAGGCCCATTACATGCGCTAACCAAAGGCGGAAAAAAGCGTCAGCCTTTAAAATGGACACCTGAGGCTGTGAAAGCTTTTAACGAATTAAAGTCCGTCCATGTCAAAACACCAGTCCTAGCAGCTCCCGACTTTGGAAAACCTTTTTATGTCCAATGCGACGCCTCAAACTATGCTCTTGGTGGTATTTTATTTCAAAAGGATGATGATGCAGGACATCCTATCGCCTATGTAAGCCGCAAGTTGAGAGGTGCCGAATTAAATTATTCAGTGACCGAAAAGGAGTGTCTTAGTATAATTTTCTCAGTAAAAAAATTACGCGGATACCTAGAAGGCCACAAGTTTTATATTGGATCAGATCACTCACCCTTGATATGGTTATTTCGACAGCAAAATGTCACGGGTAGATTAGCGCGTTGGATACTGAGGTTGCAACAATACGATTTCGAGCTTAAATACATCAAAGGAAAGAACAATGGAATGCCAAAAGATTTCGCGACATACATAAAAAATGCGAAGTTTGTTTGAAATCAAAGCCAACTACCAAACATGCTTTTGGTTTATTCGGTAATTACAAAAAAGCGAATCGTCCATGGCAGATGATTGCCTTAGATCTCATAGGCTCCCTGCTAAGATCAACTAAGGGAAATTGTTGGCTCCTAGTAGTATCGGACTGGTTTACAAAGATGCCATGTCTTTTTCCAATATGAGAAACAACTGCAAAAAAGGTCACAGAGATAGTCGAAAACCGCGTAATGTTAGAATTCGGAGTCCCAGAGATAACGGTTGCCAATTCGATTCCACGGAGTTCCGAAAATTATTAGCTGATTATGGAATTCGTAAATTCTGGCTAAATTGTCGCTACAATCCACGAAATAATTTTAGTGGGAGATGGAATAAGGTTATAGGCAGTGTTCTTAGGTCATACGTTAGCGATAATCATCGACTGTGGGATCGCGAAATAGCTAAGGTACAAGTTGGCTTGCTTACAGCTGTGAATGCTGTAACCGGATTCTCACCCTTTTATCTAAATTTTGGGCGCGAATACATATGATCCCATAAACGAACAAGCAATCGCGACTAGGACCAAGTTCATAGATACCTTACATGTAGTTTATGATGATATTTCAAAACGAATCTTAAAAGCCTATGAAACGAACAAGAGGTATTTCGACAGGGATAAAGTTAAGGTAAAATTTGAGATTGGCGACATTGTATATAAGCGCAATTATGCATTATCGGACGCAACGCAAATGCTTTCCGCCATGTTGGCACCGATTTAGTTTACAAGTTTGCCGACGAAGGAAACAAGGATCTCGGTTGGTGGCATGTAAAAGACTTAAATAATATTTAAATTTTTCAATTGATCTCTCCATAAATCGTATGAGTAAAATTTTGCCCGATATAAAAGTCAGTACCGTAAATCGCAGGTATAGGCTAGATCATATTTGGTTTGAAGAACTATAAAGTTCTCCTAGTTAGGTTAGGTAAATTTAGATCAACTGAATTCATTTCCTCATTAGATACATAGGAAAAAGAGAATGCTACACATTGTCATATTTCTATTTATAGTTAAAGTAGAGCTTGCCCTATTAGCAAGACCTTTTGCGGATCTAGGGAGCTTTCCAACCCGCGTTTTCTTAATAAATTACTAACCTCTTAGGATTAGAAGTTTTATATATACATATATCTAGCTATCAATGTAAGTGAAGGATGGGGGTAGGTTCTCCTAGATTAAGAAAAAACCCATGTAAAGGGATTTTGAAATGAGCTAATTAATTATATTAGAATTGGAATCGACGTACTGTTTTTACTTGTGTCTTCTCGATTTGTTCTCTAATTAAAACTTTCAGAATGAATAGTGTAAGCCAAGACCACCCCTAGGCGCTTGGTTCTACAAGCGGATCAAGGAAATAGTTTAGTTTTATTGGAAAAGAACGTTTATATTGAAAAAAATGGAATATTGCTTATCAAAAATGAACCTCGCAAAAATAAAAAATGATCCAACTAAAAATTCAGCAGAGAAGTAACAAACATAATAAATACAGCATATCCAATTTTTAACGAAAAAGATAAATTCTCTTTAAAAGTAAATAGCCCCTCTGCTCCCATTGTATATGGTCTAATGAAACTACATAAACCAGGTTCTTCAACAATGCACCTTCACAAAAATTGGGGAAAGCATTAAGCACAATGTTACCCAAATTGTTAAATTTTGAAAACAAATACTCCATTAAGAATAGTACTGATCTCGTTAACAAAATTAATAATTTGAATTTACCATTAAATGCTAAGCTTGTGTCGTTTGATGTTTGTAATTTGTTTCCTTCCATTTCGTTAAAAAAACTAAAGACTTACTTATATGCTGAAGTTGAAGATAAGATCGTGGAAAGGGATAAATCATTAAATATTACACAGCTTATTGACATATATTTAGACCAAAATTACTTTTATTTTATCGAAAATTTCTATATTCAAATGGATGGTTTTGCCATGGGTGCTTCGTTATCACCTTTAATGGCTGAATTCTATATGAATATAATAGAACAAAAAATTTTTCATGCAGGCTGTGATTTAGTTAATAATGTATTGTGCTGGTATCGTTACGTTGATGTTGCGTTTTGTGTGGACAGTTGTATATGTTTTTAAGGGGAACAAGGTAAAGGTGATTAATTACGTTAACGCCTACCAGGGGAGGACCTTGCCATGCAAGGCACTCTGTCAAGACCGTCCGTACGTGACGAAGAGTCACATCCTGCCCGAGGTGTTCCTGCACAGGCAGCTGGTGGGCATCCCCTGGGGTGCAGCTGGCTACCTGACTGAATACGGCGGATCTAGAGAGGAAAACTCGATAAAACCCGCAATCTCAGGTGTAAACAATCGTGCCTATGGGATGAATGGCACTGCGTGAGTGTGTCTTATAACGATGGACTCCGGATACCAGGCGACCTCCGGTTTCAACCTTAGCCTTATCTCGGCATGCCGGCTCTGCTGAGATGGACCAACCTTTCCGAGCATACTCGTGGGACCAAAATTGATAAGCCCGTTTTTTCTGAGGGAGGTGCACCTCTAAATGTACCAAAAACCCAATCCGGGGCTCTTAACGAACCCGAAAATTTCCAGGACATTACAAGTCCTTCATCTGACGGCGATGCGATGGATACGCTCCCCCTAGACGAGGAGGATCTCCTTAGATCACCAGACCATAGCCAACAGGACAGCGGGAATACTGAAGTTCCCACATCCAAAGAGCGCAAGCCAAAGCTCAGTGGCGCGGCCAAAAAAAGGTTTAAATGGCTTTTAAAACATGGCCACACAGAGGCAGAGGCTAGAAGGATTGCTGCACTTCAGATAGAACAGCGGAATGAGGAGAGTCTTAAAAAACGGACTCGCTCTGACGACTCTTCTCCTAAAGTGGAGCAACCTAGCGCTAAACGCAGCAAGGCAGCAACGGAGAATCCTTCAAAGAAGCACGTCTCCCAGCCTTTGCGTAAGCAGCCCTCCTATAAAGAGGTTGCAGAGAGCGTTCGGGTGGGTATTCTTCCCGTCGGTTATCCTGAGGTGGCACTCAACATGGATCAATTGAAGTCCGTACAGAGTGCTATTTTGAGAGAGATCGCGGCTAGAAAACAAAGCCCCCTGAAGCCAAGATTCCTGGACTCCACATTTAGACCAGGGTGGATGGTCATCAACTGCGCCAATCAGGACACCGTGACGTGGCTAAAAGGTGTAGTTGGGGAGCCAAAACCCTGGAAAGGAGAAAACCTTGTCCTGGTCGAGGAAAGTGAAATTCCTCGCCCACAAGTTCTTGTGGGACACTTTCAGAACAGCGCTGAGGACCCTACGGACTTGATTCTCGACTACATCGAGGGTCAGAACGCGGGGTTAAAGGTGTCAGAGTGGATTGTGTTACGCAAGACACTAAAACCAAATGTAACAGAGCTAACCTTCTCCGTGGACCATACGTCCATGGAGGAGCTAAAAAAGGCTCATTACACAATTGGGTACAAGTTCGGCTCAGTCCAACTTAGGCCCAAGGGTGGGGCAGTAAAGACTGTGGCGGAGGCTGAGGATGGCCAAGGTCAGATTAAAACTCTGACTGATGAGCCTCAGCCATCGACATCAGGAACCAGCAGGCCTAAACTTAATGTCAAGGCTAAGGCTGGCCCCGGTAAAGCAGTCGGAACTGCAGAGGCTAAGCCGGGGACTTCCGCAAAGAAGTCCGAAGGTACTAAGCAGAAGCCTCCTCCTGCCCGTGCGAAGCAGGGCAAAAAAGGAAATCCGAAAGGATCTCCTATCAAGGCTGCTAGCGGCCATAAAAAGTCATCCTAGTCATGACTAATCATCTTCTAAGTTGCCTCCAGATAAATCTCCATCATGCCAAAGCGGCATCAGACGTGCTTAGCAGGAGATTTGTCTCGGAGAAACTTAGTCTGGCGCTCATACAGGAGCCCTGGGTACATCAAGGCCGTATTAAAGGACTTCCCACAAAATCATGTAAGTTAATTTACAGTAATGAGCATGAATATCCCAGGGCAGCATTGCTGCTCAACACTAATCTAAATTTTATTCCTCTTTCGCAGTTCATTTCGAGGGACGTAGTTGCAGTAGCTCTCGAGGTACCAACTCCGGGAGGTAGTCACGAGGTAGTAGTGACCTCAGTCTATTTTCCTGGAGATGCGGATACACTACCTCCTACAGGGCTAAAAAGACTCATCAGCTACTGCAAACGGAGAGGAAAGCAATTTATCGTTGGATGCGATGCGAACGCACATCACACGCTATGGGGCAGCACGGATACCAACATCAGGGGTGAGTACCTCCACGATTTTATAATATCTAATAATTTAGAGATACTAAATCGAGGTAATAAGCCAACCTTTATGAACACTATCAGAGAAGAGGTCCTGGACCTAACACTTGCCAGTATGTTCATAAGCACAAAAATAAGCAGGTGGCACGTATCGAACGAGATTTCCATGTCCGATCACAGACATATCAGGTTCGATATAGAAGCCGCACTTAACTCAAGTCTAGAGTACCGAATCCCTAAATTAACTAACTGGGAACTCTACCGACAACATCTTAAGGCTGTAGTTAACTCTCCCGGTAGTAGCATTAGCACAACGGAGGAGTTGGACTCAGCCACTACGCAGCTACAAACGGCTGTACTGACTTCATTCGAACACAGCTGCCCTCTGAAACAAAAGACTTGTAATCGGCAGGTACCTTGGTGGAATAGGGAACTGAGTTTGAAAAGAAAAGAAGTCAGAAAACTATTTAACAGAGCCAAGCTCTCTGGTACCTGGGGAGAATATAAAAAGGCTCTAACGGAATATAACATAGAATTAAGAAGATCTAAAAGAAGAACCTGGCGGACCTTCTGCGATGGCATAGATCAACTGCCCGCAGCTACCAGGCTCCATAAGGTACTTTCGAAGGATCACACGAATGGTATATGCTCACTTCAAAAAGAAGATGGGAACTGTACCGAGAGTTGTGAGGAAACAGTCAGGCTCTTATTAGAAACTCACTTCCCCGACTCTACCAGTCCCGTTCAAGGAATAGTAGCTCCAGACCCAATTGAGGGGGGCAATTACAGGGTCTCTAACAGGAGTAAGAGCCTTGCGGGAAGAATCTTCACTCCTAACAAGGTTAGATGGGCCGTTGGTACGTTTAAACCCTTTAAATCTGCTGGAGGGGACGGCATCTTTCCTGCCTTACTACAGCAAGGGGTTGAAGAAATACTTGTTCCACTACAAAACATTTTTCGAGCCAGTTACGCTCTGGGGTATATTCCCCAATGCTGGAGAGACGTCAGGGTGGTATTTATACCCAAAGCAGGAAAAAGAGCTAGCTCTCTAGCCAAATCGTTCACCCATTAGTCTCTCGTCATTTTTACTTAAATCCATGGAAAAAATCCTAGACCTACATATTCGAAGTGAAGTTTTGATTAAATCACCACTTCATTCTAAGCAATTCGCTTATCAAGCAGGCAAGTCTACCGAGACTGCCATCCACACTTTGGTTAAAGACCTCGAAAAAACTCTTGAAGCAAAAGAGGTGGCCTTATGTGCATTTGCAGACATAGAAGGTGCTTTTGATAACACCTCCTTCGAAGCAATTAAATCAGCTGCTGAGGACAAGGGCTTCGAGCCCCCCACGGTTAATTGGATTGACTCCATGCTTAGAAGCAGGAGGATAACTACTACTCTAGGAAACTGTTCAGTCACGATCACTGCAGCTAAAGGCTGCCCACAAGGAGGAGTTCTCTCTCCACTCCTATGGTCGATCGTGATTGATGATCTCTTAGAGAAGCTGACCAGTTCGGGTTTTACCGTACAAGGCTACGCCGATGACCTAGTAGTCACGATACGGGGCAAGCATGACCAAGTCATATCCGACCTCATGCAAAAAGCCCTTTCTAAAGTCCGCACTTGGTGCTTAACCAAAGGCCTCAGTGTAAACCCAAACAAAACGGTTATCGTTTCGTTCACGAGAAGATCAAAGCTTTCACTAAAGGCTCCTCTTCTCGATAACACGGAATTGATATTTTCAGAAGAAGTCAAATATCTGGGGGTCACCTTAGATAAGAAACTTTCCTGGAATTCGCATCTGTCTAGAGTGACGGAAAGAGCGATAGGATCTCTCTACACGTGCCGTCGCTTCATTGGCAGAACATGGGGTCTGAAGCCAAAAATGATGTACTGGATGTACACCACGGTTGTTAGACCCATGGTCACCTATGCGGCCCTCGCATGGTGGCCAAAAACTAATGAAAAGAAGACTGAGGCTCTGCTTCAAAAAACACAACGGCTTGCCTGTCTAGGAATAACTGGTGCCATGAGGACCTGTCCTACAGCAGACATGGAAGCCTTACTAAACCTTCCACCCCTACATCTGCAGGTGAAAAAGGAAGCAATCTCCAGTGCTATTAGACTGCAAAAGGAGAAACAGTTAAAACCAGGGAATCTGGTTGGTCATTTAAGTATCTTAAAACAGATACGCTTTGAGCAAATGACGACAATATCTGATATAATCACACCCAAGGTGGATTTTGTAAGACCATTCGATGTGGTTTTGGGAAACCGACAGCAAAGGCGTTCCACTAAACCGTCCTTTCAACAAGGATCGATGGTGTGGTATACAGACGGTTCAAAAACGAACAGTGGAGTCGGACTGGGCGTATACGGCCCCAGATGCCATATATCAAAGGCCCTGGGCTCTACCCTTACCGTATTCCAGGCCGAGGTATTGGCCATAGAAGAATGCGCCAATACCTGCATTAAAAGAGCCATAAATGGCTCAACTATTAATATTCTCTCGGACAGTCAAGCTGCCCTCAAGGCCTTAAAGTCCTACACCATCAAGTCAGGGATAGTCTGGGAGTGTCTACAAACCCTAAAAGATTTATCAAGAGGAAACAAAGTTATCCTCATGTGGGTACCTGGACATGAGGGCCATAAAGACAACGAAATTGCTGATGGCCTAGCCAAAAGAGGAGCGGAAACTCCCTTTGTCGGACCGGAGCCATTCTGTGACACCTCAAAGTGCTACCTCAAAGCTGCCCTAAATAACTGGGAGAACAAACAAAAATCCCTATACTGGGAAAGGCTACAAGGACTTCGTCAGGCAAAAAAGTTTATCGACACCTCTGGAGGAAAAACAAAAGAACTATTACTCCTCAAGAAAACAGAGCTCAAAATAATTACAGAACTCTTCTCAGGCCATTGCCCCTTGAGGTATCACCTTAACAAGATGGGCTTGGCTGAGACTTCATCCTGCCGCTTTTGCCAGGATGCTCATGAAACCTCGGAGCACCTGCTCTGCAACTGCGAAGCATTGACCAGGCGGAGACTACTCCATCTCGAACATGCTTTTCCTACACCTAACTACGTACGGAACCTCAATCCCAGAAGGATCCTAGACTTTATTAACAGTCTGAACCTAGAAAGGGAATAAATTCAACGGGGACTCACAATAGATCTTTTAGGTCGCGGTGATTGCGAGGCTGACGCCTACACACCCCTCTACGAATCTAATGTAATCTAATATGTTTTTAAACAAAATGTTATATACTATTGACGATAATTTACAGTTTAGTTTAGAGTATGGTAATGATAATTTAAATTTCCTTGACTTTAACATTAAAATTATTAATAACAAATTTGAATTTGATATATGTATAAAAATGCAAATTTCATTAAAATTCCCGAATTTCTTTAGGTGTAAAATGTAGAATTTATTCGCAAATGCATTACTCAAGTTACGCCACATAATTTTCTCACCGATCGCCAGACACAACATGATCCCAGGTAAATTATCAAAGCTTTACCTGGGTGGCAAGCTTGCTAGAATTTGCTAGAAAGTTATGTAGTGTGGCTTGAGTCAGTACAGGTGCTTAGATTTTACCCTGTTTATATAAGTGATATTAAATCGAATAAAATTTGTCATTCAATAGCTGGGTTTTATTTAAAATATTTGTTAGTCGCTATTGCTGCCGGTACAAGAACAGAGTAGCCCGGGATATTAACAATTAATTTGCCTTTCAGGTTTATGAGTTTTGTGTAATCGGTGAACCACCAACAAGGTTGAGGTGAATCACTTCAGCCTACCAATTTTAACAGGCAAACAAAATCGTTTGCTTTAACATTTGGTGACCCCGACGTGATACAGCACGCTAAATCACGCTCAATAGAAGACATCCCATATAAGCAAGGCGCATTCTGCTGAGCCATTATACCAAGAAGGATGCCACCGAAGATTGACAAGGCAATGGACCCTTTGGCGGCGACCCAAGGTATTCAGGGCAAGGAGATCCAAAACATTCTAGCCAACTATAAGAAGGATTCTGTGGACAGGAAAACGTATAGCTACTACGAAGAAAGACTCGCACGTCTGGATGTAGCATGGTCACGTTTTGAAGCTACTGACCAAGAGATCCGAGGCTTACCTTCACCGCTGCTAGACCATGCATATTTTGCTACGAATTTCTACCACAAGATAGAAGTAATCTTCGAAGAGTTCAGGCAATATTTATCTACAATAATAAACGAATTCCAGGAAGCCGATGACCTAAATGGGGTAGCTCAACAAGTCGATACTGGGAGGTTCGGTTTACCACCATGCAGTACGAATAATAGTGAGCCAAATAACACTAGTACAGTCAGTCAACATCAGCAGTCTAATTCAAATAAAGAACCATCATCGGGAGATCTGCCAGTTGGCGCAAGGGCTGGCAAGTCAGATACAGATAAAACAGATACCACTAAAGCTGTGATGGCCCAATATACGGAAGATTCTTCCAGCAGCCAAGGGCGCATTCTAGCGAAATAATCAGCAATTGCTAAACAATACCTCGCATGGTATTGTTCTACAACTGTCGGTTGTTTTGCTGATTAGCAATCGACGATTACAATAATAATTAACCTCGCATGGTAATTATTATGTAAGGCGAATGTTTACTACTAAGCGACGCAGGTGCTGCAACCGGTAGAACAAACGACAAGGTTGTTGTCGTTTGTTTACATCCGCGTTGTGAGCAATGAAAGTACTTTCGAATATCGGGGCACAAAAGACCAATGACTGGTCTGGCGAGTGCCGTTTAATTATCAGTCATCGCAGTATCATGTTTCGGTTCGGGTTAGTTGTAAAGTAAAGTAAGATAGGTCAGTGTTGTACAAAATAAAGCTTTCTGTCTAAAACAATTTGTGTGTTCTGATTATTTTCGTTGTGTGATTGCTTTGGGACACGACAAAGCGGCCATACCCAAAACTTATGAATCCAAAGCCATCCAGTATTATCAAAGGTCAATGATTCCGAAGGTATCAGGATTTGGAAAAAACAACAAGCGGTAACTCAAACATTACTATGACTCCTTGATAACCTGGAGCAAACTGACTTCACTGATAAGACAAAAAACATTTTATGAGATCAAGATAAAAGCAGTAAATAAATACTGGGCTCAAATTGAAAACTACAACCATGACTTGTGGGAATTTGCAACTGACCCTACCTTAATGGAATATATCCTGGAAGAATACATACAATTAGAAGAGATGGTGCAAGAATTAATTATGCGGCTTTCAATTAAGCTAGAAGAGCTACATCAACCAGTTAGCAGTTCCGCGAAATCACAGACCATGCTGGCTGCTAATCCATCTACAATGCTGAAATTACCGAAGATAAGTCTACCCAAGTTCGATGGAGATTATTCCAAGTGGCGCCAATTCGTTGATTTATTCACACAAATGGTCCACAATCAACCTATAGCTAGTTGCCAAAAGATGTGGTACCTCAAGACGTACTTAATAGGAGAGGCCGAGAAATTGTTACGACATTTCACCTTATCCGAAGACATTTATCTTGCGGCATGGAAGATGCTGAAAGAAAGGTACGAAAACCCCACGGTATTGAGTGCATCACTAATTAATAAACTGCTGCATCAACCGTCACGTGCAACAGAGGCCCGTCAGCCACATTCATAAAAACACTGCATGACACCACCAAGGAGTGTTTACTTGGGTTAGAAAACTTGGGTCTAGAAACAGCCCATTGGGACCCAGTTCTACTACACGTTTTGTACTAAAAGCTGGATCGAACTACACACTTCCTTTACGAACAAGGTCTATCGAATCCTAAGGAATTACAGACCATGAAGAATTTCCTAGCTTTCCTAGAGATGCGCTTTCATTCGCTAGAGGCCTTGAGAAATAAGGGCAGAGGAGCGGAAGAAGGAACTAGAAAACCAGTCTTGTTCAAAACATCAACCTTAACATCGATGGTTACTCCAACCAAAGCTGTGTAGCCTGCAAGGCCAGTCACCCCCTCTTCCGGTTCCAGACCTTTTTAAAGATGACGCCGAATAATCGGTTGATGTTAATAAATGCGCATAACATATGCCAGAATTGCTTAAAAAAAGGTCACCATGTTTCTCGATGCACATTGAAGGGTTGTAATAACTGTACCAAAAGGCATAACACGTTGGTTCACATATGTAGATCCAACTATCAGACAAGAGAAGCTTATAGACGAAAATGGAAGAAAAGTGGAATGTCGAGCTATCCTTGACTCCGGCTCGCAAGTAAACCTGATCGCGGAGAAGGTAGTCAAGAATTTCGGGAAGGCGACCTTCCCTGCTTCCTTAGGAATTCAAGGCATTGGTAAGGATCAGCAGCAGAGTAAAAGACGAGTCAACATTCAGCTACACTCAAGGGTCAATGGGTTCTCAACCAGACTAGAGGCATTTGTGCTCGACCGTTTCATATCTTATCAGCCAAGCCAGTTACTGGGTGTGTCGAGATGGACCATACCACACAACATCCAATTAGCTGATCCTGTGTTCAATCAACCAGACAGAATTGATCTACTTATTGGAGCAGAGTTCTTCTTTCAATTATTGTCCATAGGACAAATAAAGCTGGGTCCAAATTTACCCACGCTGCAAAATATCATATTGGGCTGGATTGTATCAGGAAGGGCGACTCAAACCCACTCCCCAATTGCTGCTTGCGGCATATGTTCAGAAGAAGAAGATATTAATAAGACGGTCGAAAGGTTCTGGAAAATAAAGGAAGTAGACTCAACACGATCAAATTTATCACAACTACAGATGAAATGTGAATCCTTTTTTAATCAGACAGTTAAAAGAAATGCAGAGGGTCGATTTACCATTCCAAGAAAGGCCCAGTAGATTGGGAGAATCGAGTGATATTGCAATAGCCATAGAACGAAGACTTGTGAGGAATCCCGAAGTACAGTCGCAGTATATCGAATTTATGAAGGAGTATTTACATTTGAACCATATGAGTGAGGTGGATCCTGCTGAATTTGCAAAGCCCAATTACTTCCTGCCGCATCACTACATATTAAAACCCAACAGCACGACAACCAAACTAAGGGTAGTCTTTGATGCCTCTGCCAAGACATCATCGAATGTGTCATTAAACGACCTGCTAACCAACGGTCCCACCATTCAGGATAACCTGTTCACAATCCTATTAAGATTTCGCTTACCACGATACGTCTTCACGGCAGACATTGAGAATATGTACCGGCAAATCTTGGTGTCGGAAGAAGATCGGAAATACTAATTAGTGCTTTGGAGAGAAAGTCCTAAGGAACCAATCAGATCCTATCAGCTGAACACAGTTACTTATGGTACGACTTCCGCGCCATACTTAGCAACCAAATGTCTACAACGTCTCGCCGAACAAGGAATGGAGCAGTGGCCTCTGGGAGCAACGATATTAAGGCGAGATTTTTTTATGGATGGCTTAGACGGGATGCGATAGATTTCATAAAGCATTAGAAGCGCAAGGTCAATTAAACGCTTTCCTTCAAATAGCAGGTTTTAAGCTCAGAAAATGGTGCTCCAATCACAAGGAACTTCTGAAAACCATCCCTTCCGAAGATCGCGCAATCTAACTGGATCTTTTCGACAATAGTGATGAGAATATCTATACATTAGGACTGAGTTGGGCACCTCAAATGGACGAATTAAGAGTTAAAGGCCATTGGCTGGAGGGTGACAAGGTAACCAAAAGAATAGTACTGTCTGATATTGCGCATTTATTTGATCCACTGGGCTTTATGAGTCCTGTGGTTGTAATGGCAAAAATCTTCCTACAACAATTATGGCAAATAAAGCTAGATTGGGACGCAGCCCTTTCAATGGAGCTGCATACGACATGGATGCAATTTCGGAATAACCTCAAGGCCCTTGATGTTATAAGAATCCCGAGACACATGTTCAAGGGTGAACTAGCAAAATCCATACAATGACATGCCTTTGCGGACGCCTCAGAGAAGGCTTACGTAGCCGCAGTCTATTTACGATCGATCGGTAGTGGTGGGGTAATACGAGTCAATCTCCTGTGTGCCAAATCCAGAGTCGCACCATTAAAGACACTTACTGTCCCCAGACTTGAGTTATGTGCAGCAAAACTAATGGCTGAACTTGTTTACCGGGTTCTTCGAGATCTGCAGTTACCGGAAGTAAACACTTTTTATTGGACCGATTCAGAAATCGTACTTGCATGGATTAACTAGGCAGCAGCCTCGTACCATACTTTTGTAGTCAACAGAATTGCGACAATACAAGAATTAACCACACAAGAGCAATGGAGATATGTGGGGTCTAGGCACAACACAGCGGACATCGTGTCGAGAGGAGTCCCACCAGAAAAGCTAGCGTCCAACTCATTATGGTATTACGGCCCACTGTTTCTACATCGCGCAGAAGACGGATGGCCAGCACCCTACAAACGCAAGCAGACGAGCTTAGAACAAAGGCAAATCAAGGCGATAGTGGCAACAGTTAGTGATACTCCACATTTTATGGATTTGATAGATCATCAAAATACATTCGATAGATGGCAGAGGATAATCGCATATATTCGGAGATTCATCTCAAACACTCGCAAGAAAAAGGAAAATCGATGCCTAAATCGCAAACCTACCGCTATAGAATTAGATGAGGCGCTTACTGGAATGATCAAAAAGGCACAAGACGAAGAATTTCCAACTGAGCAAAAGGAACTAGTACATTCAGGCCACATTAGCACCAGCAGCCCATTAAGTAGCCTTAGCCCATTTTCAGATGAAGCCGGATTGTTACGCGTTGGAGGAAGACTGGAGGCCGCGAATTTGTCATATGATGCTAAGCATCCGATTTGATTACCATACGCTCATAACGTCACGCGTCTACTGATGACCAATCTTCATGTTAACCATCTTCATGTCGCGCCACGCCACAAGCACTACTAGCTATAGCCCGCCAAAGATTTTGGTCCATTAAGGGCAAAAGTATCGCACGAGCCATAGTTCAGAGGTACGTGCGCTGCGCGCGGGCTAAGCCGAAAATGTTATCACAATTCATGGGAAACCTTCCTGAACATCGAGTGCAGCCAGCGCGGCCGTTTATAAATTCCGGAGTGGACTTTTTTGGACCCTGTTGGACGCACTACAAACTTCGAGGAAAACGACCACAAAAATCTTATGTTGCTGTGTTCTGCTGCTTCGCGACAAAGGCTGTTCATTTTGAGATAGTAAGAGATTTAACTACAGAAGCTTTCATAGGAGCGCTTAAACGTTTCATAGGTAGAAGAGGTAATTGTCGTAACTTATACTGTGACAATGCTACGAATTTCGTCGGTGCCAAAAACAAGCTCCAGGAATTGAGCACCAGCATCTATGATCAAAAATCACAAGAGCAGATACTGGGTTTTTGCAGTACTAGGGCTATTGAGTTTCATTTCATACAGCCCAGAGGGCCACACTTTGGAGGCTTGTGGGAAGCTGCTGTTAAATCAGCCAAGCATCTACTGCAACCAAACCTCGAAACCGCCACCTTAACCTACGAAGAATTAGAAACGCTAATGGTCGAGATCGAAGCAATTTAAATTCACGTCCTTTAACACCAATGTCATCCTACCCAGATGACTTTGCGGCACTTACACCTTCCTGATTGGACAACCGACGACGGCAATCACCGACCCCCAAGCACGGCCGCGAAACATAGGGCAGCACCAGAGGTGGAAACTGGTAAACCATTGGAAAAACCAGTTCTGGTATAGATGGTCCAGAGAGTACCTCAGCTAACTACAGCATCGCTATAAGTGGAAGCAACAATGTACAAACGCACAACCCGGAATGATGGTGATATTGATGGAAGACAATCTGCCTCCTGCAGTATGGCATTTAGGAAGAATTGAAAGAGTCATCAAGGGTGAAGATGGTTTGGTACGAGTTGCGGATATCAAAACATCCAAGGGAGTTATGAGAAGACCTATACATAAGTTGGCTCCCTTACCTCTAGAATCTGACACAGACTGCGCAGAATCTACAGCAACAAAAAGATTTAGAGAAGATGATATATCGACGACATCCCCAAGTAAGCACAACAGTCAAACGAATTCGGACGCCTCAACTGCAATTAAAAGACCGTTGCGTGGTGGTACAGCCATGTGTCTGACCCTACTTACATGTTCAATCTTGCCAATGATGGGACAAACTCAGATCAACCCGTTCGATATGCCGCCAGGATTATATTTTGAAAATTTGGGGAATACTCAACTGGTATCAAATCAATGGAACTTGGTGATCTACTACAATACTAGCACATTATGGGCCGAGTTAAATACTATTAGCCGAGGTGTAGAAAAGCTCCAAGAAGGTTGTAACTTGATGAAGCAATGGGTTCAGTGTGGCCCCATCATGGAACAATTTAAAGCCGCTTCGGAAGAAATCACAAGTAACAATGAGTTACTCTTACACCAGAGTAGGCCACGAACTAAGAGAGGTGATTTGAATATTGTGGGTAACGTAGCTAATGCATTATTCGGAGTGTTGGATTCCGAATATGCTAACCACATGTCACAAATCATAGAGGATCTGAAGGAAAATGAAGTGTACCTTATGGCGCTGATGAAGAATCATACCCCTATCTTAGATTCACCAGTCAACCTCGTACAACAATCACAAGAGGTTACGGTGGCTCAACAAAGGCACTTCGACAAGTACTTTAATCAATCCATTGCCCAATTGCATAACATTAACACCGAGTTGCATCAACAAAGAGAAACACAATCGTTTATGGCATTAGCACTGCAATTAACGCTAGTTCTAAACAAATACCATACTACATATAATACCAAACCCATTTTTTGCAAACAACGAGCTCATGATGATAGGATCAATAGAAAAATTCCTAATCATTAGCCTACATCGGGATCAGTACTATCCGTTATCCGAGCATGAGTTAAGGGGCTGCGTTACGTACGACGGGGCATTCATTTGTAAACAACAACACCCCACAATAAGGGAGCAAACACAAGCTCCTGTGAGCTCAGTGTTCTCAGTCATGGACCATTCGAGATCGCTTGTTTCGCCACCGCTATTAGTAAGACACCACGGTGGATTCAACTGTTAACTGTCAACAAATGGATTTATGTCAGACCTACTCCTGCCACAATCAACGTCATTTGTAAGGGTAACGTCGAACAGAAAACCATAGAAGGATCTGGAATTATAACATTACAGTCAAATTGTGTAATAAGGATATGAACACACCACTATTCATGGACACAATGTCTTTTCCAATAATTTAAAGGGTGGCTATACGCCACTAAGGAAATTTATCGACTTCATCCCTTTAAATACTACACCTTCTCCAATAACGTACCAACCAACACCAGTAAAAAACATAAGTAAAGACATCGAAGACCTACGAGAGAAAATCAAGAATTTCAACATAAATGCTACGCTGTCACCCCATACCACCAGTCATGACGTTGATCAATATACAGTTGCATATACTGGCCTAATCGTCATCATCACCAGTAGCCGGAGGCTACTGATTAATCAAGCGCATCAAAAGCAATTCTTCTAAAGGTTGTCAAACCCAACAAGAAATACCTGTACCTAAGAAGAGAACACTATTCACCAAGTAGACAGAATGTCACCCATTATCCAGAGCGGTATCGCAACCAACATTTGAAATTTTCGTATAGGCTTAAGTAACAATCTAAGCTAGTTCAGTTCGAATCAATTGATACATATTTACAGGAACACAGTACATCCATAGATCATAAGATTATTGTTTTGAGCCAGAGCTCAAGGCGGGAGGAATGTATAAAACTGCAAATTGCATTAAAATTCCCGAATTTATTTAGGTGTAAAATTTAGAATTTATTCGCAAATGCAATACTCAATTTACGCCACACAATTTTCTCACCGATCGCCAGACGCAACATGATCCCAGGTAAATTATCAAAGCTTTACCTGGGTGGCAGGCTTGCTAGAATTTGCTGGGAAAGTTATGTAGTGTGAATTGAGCCAGCACTTTTTATTAAGTACAGATGCTTAGATTTTAACTTGTATATATAAGTGATATTAAATTGAATAAAGTTTGTCATTCGTTTTTGTACAATAGCTGCATTTAATTTAAAATATTTCTTAGTCGCTATTGCTGCCGGTACAAGAACCGAGTAGCCCGGGATATTAACAATTAATTTTCCTTTCAGGTTTATGAGTTTCGTGTAATCGGTGAACCACCGAATGTACAGCAACAAGGTTGAGCTGAATCACTTCAGCCTACCAATTTTGACAGGCAAACAAAATCCTTTGCTTTAACATTTGGTGACTCCGACCTACTTCCACAAATGTTGTAATTCCTAATGATTCTACACATTTTGAATCTATAAAAAATCATTGTTCAGCGAACCTAAAAGAAAAGGGAGACAATCAGTAAAGATGAACAAACAATTATACATAAAATTTTACCTACACCTGGAGTCTGCACAGGTGACAGATTCCAACGACGATCTGTAATGAAAATAGAAGAAATACATTAATACTGAACTTGACTTTTGATATTTTCAATAATAGTCTACAAAGGTCATAGATACAACCGTCAAGTCATGACTGTATGTACATATGCCCCACATAAACAAACAATGTCATGCAAGATGAAAGATATCGAAAACATGAATAATTTCATGGGCCCCATAAAATTCATAGCATAAAACACTGAGGTATATTATAAGGTACATAATTAACACATTTATGTTAGACATTTGTGGACAATTTCAAAGAAAAATGCTAGGAAAGCACTCATCTGACAATTGTCCACAAACCTCACAATTTATCAATTTAAAGCTAAATTTGCGAGATAAACACATAAACACACTCACCTGTGATTAGTATATTGTTTCCAACGACGAGAAACACCTGCAAACCACTAAAAATCACTTAAAAAAGATTTAAAAATAAACTTGACACTCGTGTCAAAACAACGAAAACTTCATACTACCGCGACGTTTGACATATCGAAACGGGGTACAATCGAACCGCGATCTCGATGGCGATGTTCGCGTCGCGATATTTTTCACGGCAAATGCGATATTCGCGATTTTTTATTTATTCACTTCCCACAATAAGTGCGAAAGAGACTCACAGTGAGAAGAAGACAAAACATCATTACAAATTGACAAGAAAATCTACTACATCGAGATGAAACATAGCGAATCGAGATTTTATAGCAAATGTTCCAAAAATTGTAAGAAATGGATAAAATCATCGAATTTACAATTACTTTCTACAAGAATTTTATCAAAAATATCACAAATATGAAAACAAAATTTAACGGAAAGTTATAGTTTCCGAGATAATCGACTTTAAAATTCCAGAACTTTCTACTGCAATTCATAACACAATTTGACATTCTCACAATTAGTTAACTCTTCTTCTTCTAGTATAGTATACAAGTAGTGTAAACATACCTTCCGAACATTTGTGTAGCAGCATTTACTTAAAATGGAATAGAATGTTTTTTTAAAGAAACACACACACACATGCACACACACACACACACACATGCAGACACACACACACACATGCACACACACACACACACACACACACACACACACACACACACACACACACACACACACACACACACACACACACACGCACACACACACACACACACCCATACATACATACATACATACATACATACATACATACATACATACATACATACATACACACACACACACACACACACAGGGAGGCTGGCTTCGTTCTGCGCGGGTGTGTGTGTGTGCCCCTGCCAGCCTGCCTGCGTGTGCGTGTGTGTGCCTGCCTGCATGTGTGTGTGTGTTTCTTTAATTAAAGTTTTTCTATTCCATTCTAAGTAAATGCTGCTACTACACATAAATTGAATATTTGTAATGAATAAAAAAACGCAATGCTGGTAGCACAAATGTTCGGATGGTATGTTTACAGTACTTGTATACTTGTTACTAAAAAGAAGAAGAAGAGTTAATTAATTGTGAGAATGTCAAATTGTGTTGTGAATTGCTGTACAAAGTTCGGGAATTTTAAAGTCGATAGTTTCGGAAACTATAACTTTCCGTTAAATTTTGTTTTTATATTTGTGATTTGTGAGTAAAAAGGAACTAGTGTCCAAAGTTTAAAGAAATTCGGTGCCGTTTCGCAATGTTGTCTTATGTCGAGCTGTTTTTGGTTTATCATTTATTTTTTTATTTCATTTACAGTCAGTTTTTTTCGTTCTTCAACATTAAAGCAGTTCTGTCATTTTAAGATCATTTTCCTTTTCTTTTATTCTTTTGGAAAGAATTTGTTTTCAGTGGAGTTCGGGAATTATTAATTCTCAACGCGGTTTTCTTTCACATTTTACAATATATTCAAGGTATTTATTTCAGATAAATCTTTGGTTAGGTGAAGGGATCAAGGTGTAAGATTGCATACCAATTGTGTATTGGACATATTACACAAAATAACATCACCACATACTAAAAATTTATTGAATATAACTTTCTTGAGATTTCAGTTGTGTTTTTTCATAAAATTTCGTCGATTAATCAATTAATCAAGGTATAAAACTGTGCCCACACGGGTCACCTTTACACCACATGAGAATTGATACACGATTGACATTTAACAATATTTTTTATTTTCAGCATTAAATAGATTATAAAACATAGAAAGGAATTTGAAATAGTTTAATATAAGTCTAGTTAAGAAATTTGAGCAGAATTAGAACAAATATATATTGTTACGTGCCACAAAGTGAATCAAGCGACATCTGTTGGGAATGGAAGCAACTTTAGGTTAGTGTCATCTTAGTAAACTTTGGGTTCGGAGAACGGAATATTCAGGAAGGTTCTAGGATAATTCGTAGAGTATAAATACGGCGCTCTGACAGCTAGGAGGCGGAGTATTATTTCAGACAGCGAAGTGAGAAGTGAACGAAGTAAACTATTTGGATTGCGATAATTAGAAGTACAGTACTAGCGATAAATAAAGAGTTGATTTGATAATTATTTGTGAATTTGTGAGAGTAAACAGTAAAGTTAAATAAAGAAAAAAACTTTTGAATTATATCTGAAATATTGTGTTTTAAATAACGAACTAAGGCCACGCTCGTAACAACTGGTGTCAGAAGTAAAATAAAATCGCGAAGTAAAGTGGTGGCATTTGACTTTGAAATTCAAAGAGTGATTAATTTTGTGAAATCGCGCAAGAATGGGACGTAAACTAGAGGAGCTTCGCATACAGGAATTGAAAGTGGAGTTGGGGAAGCGGTCATTGCAAACGACAGGTCTAAAGAATGTTCTAGTCGAGCGACTTAGACAAGCGTTGATAGAGGAAGAAAAGAATCCTGATACATATGTTTTCGAGGAAGAACCAGAAACTGAAAAAGAGCCTGCGATGAACATAGAACAGCTTTTGGGTACTTTAATGACCAAAATGGAGCTTTCAACCCTGCAAGTGAAAAATGCCCTTGAGGAACAAAAGAATGCTTTTGAGGAACAAAAGAATGCTTTTGAGGAACAAAAGAATTCTCTAGAAGCGCGTTTGGATGAACAAAAGAATTCTCTGGAATCTCGACTAGATGAACAAAAGAATTCTCTAGAAGCCCGTTTGGACGATCAAAAGAATGCCCTTGAGGAACAAAAGAATGCTTTTGAGGAACAAAAGAATTCTCTAGAAGCGCGTTTGGATGAACAAAAGAATTTTCTGGAATCCCGTCTAAATGAACAAAAGAATTCTCTAGAAGCCCGTTGGGATGAACAAAAGTGTTCTTTGCAGAATTGTCTAGAAACTTGTTTGGAGGAACAGAAGACTTTTCTTAAAAATTCATTAGACGAGCAAAATGCAAAAATTGAAGGAATCCAGCAGGAAGTGCTGGAAGTTCAACAGCAAGTGTCGGAAGTGCAACAAAATGTTACGGAGAGGCTTGACAACTTTAAAGCAGATTTGGACAGAATGAAGTATCGACAATCTCGGCACGAAGGAACTGAAATATCCGGTGCAGGCAGAATGAAACCTCCAATATTTGATGGACAGAATTCGTGGCATATTTTCAAGAGACAGTTTGAGGCAGCTTCCGCAGTAAATGGATGGAATGACGCAGACAAAGCTACAGCTCTGGTATTAGCCCTTCGAGGTCTTGCGTCAGAGTTATTACAAACTATTCAGATTGAAAAGCAACGTGATTACATTTCACTAGTACAGGCGATAGAATTACGTTATGGAGATGAACACATGCAGCAAGTATATCGCCTGCAGTTACGCAACAGGACTCAAAAGCATGGCGAGTCACTACAACAACTGCAGACTGATGTGGAAAGATTAGCTTATCTTTCGTACTCTAGCGTAAATGCGGATTTCCTTAATGCTGTGGCAACAGAAGCATTTGTGAACGCCATTGCAGATCAAAATTTACAACAAGCGTTAAGGCTAGCAGGAAAGAAATCAACAGCAGAAGCACTAGCGTATGTATTAGCGTATGAATCTGCCAGGCAAGCTTCTCGAAGTGCAGTACGAGTGAGAGCAATTTTGGTGGAGGAATGTACTTGTAATATAATGCAGCCATCACAGACCAATTCTTCACGCGGTATTCTGCGATGCTGGAATTGTAATAGACCAGGACACCTCCAAAGGGACTGCAGAAAACGCCGACGAATGGAAGCGGTAGATGAAGGGCAGAGATATCGAGCTGGGCAAAGATATCGAGTTGGGCAGCAGACTTACAGCAGAATACCGTCATCAGAGACCACTCCTTCGCGTGGTGTCGTTCTATGCTGGAAATGTAGTAGACTGGGACACCTGCAAAACTTCTGTAGGAAACGGGGACGAATGCAAACAACAGAAGAAGAAGGGAGAAGATGGCGAGCTAGAGAGCAAGCTTTTCGTGAAGAGACTAGACTGCAACCTCAAGACTTTGAAATTCCATACCGCAAAGGACGTATCCACGGAAATGCAGAAGCTTTTTCACAACATCCATGCAATCCTGAATGGAAACATTGCGGACGGATGGAAGAAAAAGATGACGGTGACTACAATGATGATATCGAAAGTCGAAAGATGAAAGGAAAGAAATCCAAAGATGATGATGATTACGGTGATAAAAGTAAAAAGAAGAAAGGAAAGAAATCCAAGAGCGAGGACAATGAAAGAAAGAAAAAGACTAAAAGTAAAGGGTCTAAAGATGCTGATAAGGGTATAATGAAGGTCGGAAAACGTAAAGACAAAGTTTCTGACGATGATGATAATAAGAAGCGCAAAGGCGGCAATGAAAAGGACGACAACGGCAATCAAAAGGGCAAGAAATTTGAGGACAAAGGAATCAAAGATACAAGACGAAAGAAAAATCAATGCATGGAAGAGTGTTTCAACAGAACATTAATCAAACATCTCAGGAAGGTCTTCAACTATAATCAGCACCATTGGTTTCGACATATTCCTATATTTCTAATGGCTTATATATCAGCTGTTTACAATATGACCAGACAAAGCCCATTTAAGGTCATTTTCGGAAAGGAAAAGCGCTTACCTAGCGACCTCAAGTTTGGTATACCCAAAGGCGAACAAAATAAACCAGAAGACTACGTAACAAAGCTGAGACAACGATTAGCTGATGTGCACGAGGCCACGAGACGTTCTCCAAAGTTATCACAACACTGGGAGAGACCGTATGCAGTTAAAACTAAAAACATGCCATACAAGAATCAGCGCGGTACAAGATGCAAAAGAAAAATCGTTCATCTAGATCGCTTGGGTCAATACGGAGAGCACCAAGACCGTGAACCATCTGTTTTTCGGGACGAACAAATTTTAAGAAGGGGGCAACTTTAGGTTAGTGTCATCTTAGTAAACTTTGGGTTCTGACAGCTAGGAGGCGGAGGATTATTTCAGACAGCGAAGTGAGAAGTGAACGAAGTAAACTATTTGGATTGCGATAATTAGAAGTACAGTACTAGCGATAAATAAAGAGTTGATTTGATAATTATTTGTGAATTTGTGAGAGTAAACAGTAAAGTTAAATAAAGAAAGAACTTTTGAATTATATCTGAAATATTGTGTTTTAAATAACGAACTAAGGCCACGCTCGTAACAATATGTACTAGCTAAATTGAATTACAATTAGTTTATTTTTTTTTAAGTTATTTTTACCAGTCTAATTTTAATAATAGAAAGAATTTTTTTTGCTAAATAAATCTAAATGAATGAATAACCGGATGATTCTTTCATTTAGCGCTACACTACCGCCATCTAAGTGTGATTGTGCTCGGCCATAATCACTTAAAAGAAAAACACTGTTTTGTTTTGGTCTACTTGAGTGAAGTGGTAACTCTTTATTTCGGTTTTGTTTATTCCTTTTTTAATATGTTTTTCTCTTTGCTTTTCGTTTACAAAAATTTCCTTAGTAGGTAGTTATATTTATAACTAATACAAATTATTTTCTTTTTATATCGAAACTTATTTCACTCTTCTAACAGATTTTATAAGCTTTCTCGTACAGCACTTGTATCGTTTTTGTCGAAATTATATTCTATTAGAAATTCTTATCACTCTTATTATTACAACACTTCTATCACACCACACTTATATCAAAACCATTATGCTTTCCAAAAAAAGTTAACTCCCGGCTAGGCGAACTATATCTGCCGTCCGTGGGTTCAAAAAATAAACTCCCCGAGGTTCGGGCTAGCTGCCCCCAGGAGCCCATGAAAGCTTCTCCTTTTCTTTTTCATTACTTTCCCACGACGAAATCTGATATGCACTTGTGTCCTGAAAAAATAATATTTTTAAGTGATAAGAATAATTATGTGCATGTATGTACATACGATTAAGTTTTATGAATTATTATATGTACATAGGTATGTACATGGTACTGCATGTACGTAAGTATACAATTTATGCTAAATTGCATTTTGTTGCAGTACGTAAATGCATTTTTAAATGCAAATAAAATTTAAATTAAATTGAAAAATATTTTTGTTTTTCAGGGTCAATTTGTAGTACGCCAGTATTTATTTTATGGTTGTGATTCTGGTCAATAGGCACACGGGTCACAACATCCTTCCCCCCTGGGGAAACGAAAATTTTATTCTTTTTAGGAGGAAAACTTTCTTTTTGAACCAACAAATTTACTATTCATATATTAAACTGAAATAGTATGTAGCTAACTATAAATAATTACAAAATTATGCAACTACAATATATTTAAAATTAATTAAAATTTAAATTAAAAGTGTGTGCATTACTATTTATAAGTAATTATTAGATATTCTTTTTTTTTCTTGGTTTATTGCTATAGTATAGCAATATTAATGGTTATTTTTAACGATTTTTTTTTTTTTTATTAATTTTCTTATTTTGTTTGCGTAGCCTTTTTTTGGATTTATGCTATTTTATTTTATTTTATTTTAAGTAATTTGACATTCTCCTTTTATTATACCCTAGATGAAATCTATAGTGGTATACTAAGTTTGTCATTCCGTTTGTAACACCTCGAAATAATGATGGTAGAGCGAAGTGGATTGGACACCCACGCATAATATTAAAAGTTATTTTGATTTTTGCATGTCCCTCCGTCCGTCCGTCCGTCCGTCTACGCGCACGATAACTCGAGAACGCGTATACTTAGAGAGCTGAAATTTTGTACACGGACTTTAAAAAAAAAAGTAAAATTAAGTTCGAAAATGAGACAAATCGGGCAACTCCTACGTGGGGTTGCCATACAAAACTTTCGTTTCCACTATATATTTGGACACTGCCTTAGAACGCATTTGGTACATGGTGTTCTTTTTGTACTAGCAAATAAAATTTTTAAAATGGACTAAATCGGGCAACTCCTTCTTGGTGTTGCCATATAAAAATTTAGGATTTTAACGTATACTGTGAAAACGATCAGTCCAAGACATTTTTATTGTACTAAAAACTTCTTCAGAATACAAAATCCTATAAAATTGGTTATAACCATTTTTTCTGTCCGACAAACCGTTCTAGAAATATATGCGAAAAACCACTTCGAAAATCAAACTTGCATAGATCGGTGATCATACGAAATTTTATACGAGCAGTAGTACTGTACTTCTAATTATCGTAATCCAAATAGTTTACTTCGTTCACTTCGCTGTCTGAAATAATACTCCGCCTCCTGATGTGAGAAGCGCCGTATTTATACTCTACGAATTATCCTAGAACTTTCCTGAACATTCCGTTCTCCGAACTCATAGTTTACTAGGATGTCACTAACATAAAGTTGTTTCCATTTCCAACAGATGTCGCTTGTGTCACTTTGTGGCACATAACACTGCCCCCTTCTTAAAATTTGTTCGTCCCGAACAATAGATGGTTCACGGTCTTGATGCTCTCCGTATTGACCCAAGCGATCTAGATGAACGATTTTTCTTTTGCATCTTGTACCGCGATGATTCTTGTATGGCATGTTATTAATTTTAGTTTTAACTGCATACGGTCCCTCCCAGTGTTGTGGTAACTTTGGAGAACGTCTCGTGACCTCGTGCACATCAGCTAATCGTTGTCTGAGCTTTGTTACGTAGTCTTCTGGTAACTTTTGTTCGCCTTTGGGTATACCAAACTTGAGGTCGCTAGGTAAACGTATTTCCTATCCGAATATGACCTTAGACGGGCTTTGTCTGGTCATATTGTAAACAGCTGATATATAAGCCATTAGAAATATAGGAAAATGTCGAACCCAATCGCGGTGATTATAGTTGAAGACCTTCCTGAAATGTTCGATTAATGTTCTGTTGAAACACTCTTCCATACTTTGATTTTTCTTTCGTCTCTTATCTTGGAATCCTTTGTCCTCAAATTTCTTGCCTTTTTGATCGCGGTTGTCATCCTTTTCATTGCCGCCTTTGCGCTTCTTATTATATTATCATCATCGTCAGAACCTTTTCCGATGTTCATTATACCCTTATCATCGTCATTATCAGCATCTTTAGACCCTTTACTTTTCGTCTTTTTTTTTCTTTCATTGTCCTCGCTCTTGGATTTCTTTCCTTTCTTCTTTTTACTTTTATCACCGTAATCATCGTCGTCTTTGGATTTCTTTCCTTCCTTCTTTCGACTTTCGTTATCATCATCGTAGTCATCGTCATCTTTTTCTACCATCCGCCCGGAATGTTTCCATTCAGGATTGCATGTACGTTGTGAAAAAGCTTCTGCATTTCCGTGGATACGTCCTTTGCGGTATGGGATTTCAAAGTCATGAGGTTGCAGTTTAGTCTCTCCACGAAAATCTTGCTCTCTAATTCGCCATCTTCTCCCTTCTTCTTCTGATAATGGCATTCGTCCTCGTTTCATACAGTCGTTTTGAAGGTGACCCAGTGTACTACATTTCCAGCATCGAAGGAGACCACGCGAAGGAGTGCTCTCTGATGACGGCATTTTGCTGCGAGTCTGCTACCTAGCTCGATATCTTTGCCCTTCTGTTGTGTCCTCCTCTTCTGGTGATTCCGTTCGACGGCGTTTTCTGCAGTCCCTTTGGAGGTGTCCTGGTCTATTACAAATCCAGCATCGCAGAATACCACGTGAAGAATTGCTCTGTGATGGCTGCGTTCTATTACTAGTACATGCCTCCACCGAAATTTCTCTCACTCGTACTGCACTTCGAGAAGCTTGCCTGGCAGATTCGTATGCTAGTGCACAGGCTAGTGCTTCTGTTGTTGATTTCTTTCCTGCTAGCCTTATTGCTTGTTGTAAATTTTGATCTGCAATAGCGTTCACAAATGCTTCTATTGCCACTTCATTAAGGAAATTCGCATTTACGCTAGAGTATGAGAGATAAGCTGAGCTTTCTACATCAGCCTGCATTTGTTGTAGTGATTCGCCATGCTTTTGAAACCTGTTGCGTAGCTGTAGGCGATATACTTGCTGCATGTGTTCATCTCCATAACGTAACTCTATCGCCTGTACTAATGAAGTATAATCACGTTGCCTTTCTATCGGTATAGTTTGTAAAAGCTCTGATGCAGAACCACGAAGTGCTAATACCAGAGCTGTACCTTTGTCTGCATCATTCCATCCGTTTACTTCAGAAGCAGCCTCGAATTGTCTCTTGAAAATATGCCACGAATTTTGTCCATCAAATATTGGAGGCTTCATTCTGCCTGCATTGGATATTTCAATTCCTTCGTGCCATGGTTGTCGATGCATCATCTTCTCCAAATCTGCTTTAAAGTTGTCAAGCTGTTCGGTGACTTTTTGTTGAACTTCCGCCACTTCCTGCTCGATTCCTTCAAGTTTTAAATTTTGTTCGTCTAACGAGTTTTTCAGGAAATTTTTTTGTTCCTCTAAGCGAGTTTCTAGACAATTCTCCAGAGAGCTCTTTTGTTCATCCAAACGCGTTTCCAGTGGTTTCTTCTGTTCATCTAAACGGGATTCTATGGAATTCTTTTGTTCGTCCAAATGGTTTTCTATAGATTTCTTGTGTTCCTCATTAACATTCTTTTGTTCGTCCAAACGGGTTTCCATATATTTCTTGTATTCCTCGGGAGAATTCTTTTGCTTCCATTTTGCTCATTTAAGTACTTAAAAGCTGTTCTATGTTCATTGCAGGCTCTTCTTCAATTGGTGCTTCTTCTTCGAAAACAAATGTCTCAGGATTCTTTTCTTCCTCTATCAAAGCTTGTCTAAGTCGCTCGACTAGAACATTCTATAGGCCAGTCGTTTGTAATGACCGCTTCCCCAACTCCACTTTCAATTCCAGTATGCGAAGCTCCTCTAGTTTGCGTCCCATTCTTGCGTCTTTTGTAATTCACTCACAGTTTAATACAAAATTATCTTTCGAAATTTTTACTCACGATTTCACAAAATTAATCATTCTTTGAATTTCAAAGTCAAATGCCACTACTTTATTTCGCGATTTTATTTTACTTCTGACACCAGTTGTTACGAGCGTGGCGTTGGTTCGTTATTTAAAACGCAATATTTCCGATATAATTCAAAAGTTCTTTCTTTATTTCACTTTACTGTTTACTCTCACAAATTCACATATAATTATAGAATCCACTCTTTATTTATCGCTAGTACTGTACTTCTAATTATCGCAATCCAAATAGTTTACTTCATTCACTTCGCTGTCTGAAATAATACTCCGCCTCCTGAAGTCAAGTCAAGTCAAGTCAAGTGTTCTTCACACGCGATTAACGAAATAAAACGAATTATGGCGAATTTATTACCGAACCGATATCCCGGGATATTTGAAAATGTTTACGTACAGGCTTTAATTTTGGCCTAGAATTCACTTTTGTCTTTGATTCACTTTGCACTTTAATTGTTCGAATTTATATTAACTTAAGGTTACACGATGTCGAAATTATTACAGCCTGTTGCGCGACGGCAAGCTGTGTTCTTGTCTGTTATTTGATAATTTTGGAATTTAGAGGAATAGGGAAGTTGGATGGTAGTGGAAAGTGGATGTGAGAAGCGCCGTATTTATACTCTACGAATTATCCTAGAACTTTCCTGAACATTCCGTTCTCCGAACCCATAGTTTACTAGGATGTCACTAACCTAAAGTTGTTTCCATTTCCAACAGATGTCGCTTGTGTCACTTTGTGGCACATAACAATATATATGTGATGCATATTTGCCTATTGGTATTTGTGGTAGCTATCTATTTATTTTATATACATCTTCATATTCAATTAATAGTAAAAAAAAATAGGTAAATGGAAGAGAAGGAAATGGAAGAGGTAGTCGTGCAATTTTAATGTTGTTTTGATAGCGTTGGTAAACAGCTAGCTGATAAGCGTTTGGATCAAACTCTTTTGCTCTTGGTAAATGGTGCTTACATTGTCGTTGTCGGGAAAAATTCTTTTTGCTTACCTTTGCATAATTCGGTTTGCTTTAGTTTCATGCTTGAGACTGTGCTTATGCTCCTGCGTTTGATGATTGTTTTGGTTGTTATGTTTTGTGGTGTTCGTTTTTTTTGTTTTATTAAGGGCTTGCGCGTCTAGATTTAGCTCACTTGTGATCATGATATTCTTGGAGGAAGTTGGTCATTACCTTTATTGCTCGCCAGCACCCTATGCTAATAGGGTGACTGCCCTAGTTATTCTGGTAGCCTATCCCCTCAGGGAGGGGCCTTTGCGCCTCATGTTACACGCCGATGGACGCCCCAGTTTTCCTTGGTGGGCAGGTGAGGCCATTGCTGATCGTCAATACCTTTTGGACTTTGTTCTGCGGCCTGATTTCGGCATGGGGGTGTCGTTTCTAGGTAAGCTTTTGTTTTCAAAACTAAAATTTTAAAATGCTTATTCATTTTTTGGTGTTTTACTCTATTTTCAGGAGGTAGAGCCGTTTTGGTTGGCGAGTCGTTCGTCGTTGCGCCCTGCATGACGATTTCTCCCTCCTCAGGTGCCTAATAATTAATGTTCGACATCGACGTTCGGATTTCGTCATCCATATATTTTTTGTGTTTATTCATATTCAATTTTTTGTTTTGTTTTTTGTATTATTCTGATTTAACTAACAATAGGCTAAGTGTATGTTTTTATTAATTGTCTTTTGAATAAACGTAAATTCTTTTTTATAATGCCATTTTGCGGATTTTTGTTGTTGTTTTTCTTCTTATTGATGGTTTGCAATTTTTTCTTCTGTGATTTTTGAAGAGGGGAAGAAGGAGGAGGGGGATGCAGTTTACGCATTTACGTATTTTGTCATTACGGTCTATTCATTATTTTTATTTTTATATAGATATATACAGGGTGTTCCATAAATGTCTTTAATCCTTTAAGGGGATGAAAGTAGAGGTCATTTGGATCAAAAAAGTCTAGATACTTTTATATCGAACTCCGCTGGGTTTTCGAGTAAATCGATAATATCGATTTTCGAGATTTTGCATACCTCTTCAGAGTAATTTCATTATAAGTTCTATTGTAATTAATGCATTGTGACGTTCAAACCTTTATTTAAAAGAACACATATTGGCCTTTCTAAGAATGTATAATAAGTTATAATTGTGCCTTCAATTATTTAAAAAAAAAACAGTTTTCTCTAGAATTTTTTATATCACCAACATTTTTGTCGCGCTTCAGTGTACACTTATTAGAAATATCACCATTGCATGAACTTGGCCAAACTATGGAAAAATTTGCGCATTATGTCCCCTTTCCAAAATGACTCCCTAAGTGCTATCAACAATATCAAAAGTTATAAGCAAACATTTTTTCGTAGGATTCTATCTCCTCCTACAGTTTTTAACCTACGATAACCATTTATAATGTCATTGTACGGGAATCTGAACTGGCTATTACAAAGGGTACTTTTCGATTTCGAATTTCGAAAATGGAGGGGGTAATTTCGAAAAATCATTTTTTTACCAAACTTGATGTTTACGTAGATTTCGTTATTCCGCATCTTCATTTTTGCGGGAGGGGCGGGAGTTCAAAGTTTCAACTTTAACCGGCTATATTTTCTCAACAAAGCATTGTTCTAGCATGTAAGTCCTAAATTCATAAATGGAAAAGACATTTTTGGTGGTTTTTATTCAATTATAGCCGCCTAAAGTTGAAACTTTGAACTCCCGCCCCTCCCAGAGCTTGCCCCTCCCGCAAAAATGAAGATGCGGAATAACGAAATCTACGTAAATATCAAGTTTGGTAAAAAAATGTTTTTTCGAAATTACCCCCCCAATTTTCGAAATTCTAAATCGAATAGTACCCTTTGTAATAGTCAGTTCAGATTCCCGTACAATGACATATAAACGGTTGTCGTAGGTTAAAAACTGTAGGAGGAGATAGAATCCTACGAAAAAACTGAAGATTCCCTCGATGGGCACATCTTCCAAATGTTTGCTTATAACTTTTGATTGTTATTGTTGATAGCACTTATGGAGGTCATTTTGGAAAGGGGACATAATGCGCAAATTTTTCCATAGTTTTGCCAAGTTCATGCAATGGTGATATTTCTAATAAGTGTACACTGAAGCGCGACAAAAATTTTGGTGATATAAAAAATTCTAGAGAAAACTTTTTTTTTTAAACAATTGAAGGCACAATTATAACTTATTATACATTCTTAGAAAGGCCAATATGTGTTCTTTTAAATAAAGGTTTGAACTTTACAATCCATTAATTACAATAGAACTTATCACGAAATTACTCTGAAAAGGTATGCAAAATCTCGAAAATCGATATTATCGATTTACTCGAAAACCAACCGGAGTTCGATATAAAACTATCTAGACTTTTTTGACCCAAATGACCTCTACTTTCATCCCCTTAAAGGATTAAAGACATTTACGGAACACCCTGTATATATTTTTTATATACTTTTTTTCTTTTGTTTTTTCTTTTCAGCAAACCACTTTTTGGTTTCCCTTCTTTTTTTTAATATTTCTTTCTTATTTGCGTTATTTTATAAATTCTAATGAGAAAGAAAATTTAATCTTTATTACCAGAAATGGTTTTCAAAAAAAAAAATCCAGGTTATTTCTTCATTCCAATCTTATCCAATGTCACACGTATATATATATTTTTCCCTCTATTAATACTATACTTCGTACTATTTTTAATACCTATTACATAATTTCGTTTTTAATATTGTTGTTGGTTTTTTTTTTTTTAGATTTTTGGGAGATGTAGGTATTGAAAATTTATAGGATAGAAAAGGTTATCGTGTTAGTCTTTTTTCGTTATAGTTTGGGTATCTTGTACTTTCTGATTGGAAGCATGAGTCCACGGGATATATGCTAATATGCAGTACATATATTTAAATATATTAGAATTAATTGGGGGAACTATCTGCAGTTCTTCTGTTGGGAGCAGGGGTTATGGTAAGGTTAGACCTTCTTGCTGCCGCCGTGGGCACATATGCAAGTATATGTTCCGGTTCCAGAGGTATATTTTTACCTTTGCGGACTTTTGATTTGTATTTCATGTACACGTAGGAGATTACAATAGTGATAACTAATGCTATTGTTAAATATGATAGAGCATAGTGATGGATCTCATGCTTATTAATTGGGTTTAGTGGATTTGATTCCCGTTCTTCTTGAAGATGAATGGATTTTAAAATTTCATCGACGTCCATGTTGTATGGGATATTTAAAGGATATGTTCTTCTGTACGTTTCCATAGAGGGAAGCGTCATATTTTCGATTATGTTGGAAATGTTTGTTGTTGGGATGAAATGGGAGTTAAATTTTGATATTTTTACGTTATGTCCGTGCAAGATGAATTCTTTGCTGCGGACATAACAACCTGGGTAGATAAGTATTGTTCCTGTTCCCTGCAGGGTTTCTGAACTAATTGAATCTTCACAAACGATATCTATATGGAAGGTTCTTTTAAGGGAGAAAAGCCATGCATTTTGCTGCGATTATTGTGTCATATAGTACTTCTGTTTTAAAGTCAAAATTTTACATTTTGATGTAATAGGTTCCTTTTTTATTAACTTGATTCCACATTGATTTACTTTATTGTTTGTATTTAAGATGGGTGATAAAATTTTGCAATAAAAGTGTGTATGGTCCAACGTTGCGCAATTGTGGATTTCCTGTAGTGTTAATTCGATGTAATGATCACGATTGTTATCAATTAATATATATTTCTTTAATGGTTCAATATATATAAATGAACCGTTTAAGATTGTCGGTAATGGCATTGCTTTGAAAATTTGGTAGGATTCTTTAAAAGGAAGTGGGATTCGAAGTTCTATAATTATTTTGTTGTTGAAAACATTTGCAGATATTGTGCTTAATTCGTAGATCTGTGAAAATAAATTGTCTCTGGAATTTATGGGCAGTATCACTGAATTTGGTAATTCCTGTCTTATCTTTGATAAAATCTCTTCAATCTGGTTAGGCGATATAAGTGTAGGGTGAAATTTTCCATGTTTGGAATCGGTTAAAATATCAATTAATTCTGACTGTGTATTTTGATATCGGAATGCCATTAATGAAACAAGGGAGATTAATGATTCTATTTCGATGGATATTTTATTATCCAGTGTTCTATTTTCCATTAACTTTGTAGATATTTGTATTGAAATTAGTTTTTTATGCATATTGAGGAATTCCTTTTCAATTGCGGCCTTAGTTTTATTGAATATTTGAGCTGTTGCTTCGATTATCGCGGTCTGGCTTTTCATAAGGGAGAGGAGGCAGTTTTGGTTTACAGTGAGGTTGTGAATTTGTTCATCATACAATTTGGCATCATCTTCATCTAGTGTGCCAAAAAGAGCTTTGGAAATGGAGCCTATAGCATTGAATAAAGCTCGTTGTTTCCTATATTGTGTTACCAGGAGCATGTTTTTGTATTCTATATTTGCTGTTATAAGGTTTATCTGTAGTAACGTACCGTTACAAGTATGGGCCATTATTGAATTTCCGTCTAATTTTTGACACGTAGCTGTAATTTGTTGCGTGATGAATTTGATGTTCCTGAACTCTACTTTGAAGTTTTCTAAGTCGTAGTAGGTTACGATTTTCCATTCGTTTGTTTAGAAATTGGCTCTGCCGATTTCCTCGAAATAAATGCCTGCGCTGGCATTTATTTGATTTATTTCTATCCCCAAGCCTGAGATGAATGGGATGCAGATTATGAAAAATGCCGTGTGCATCATTATGAGGACCTGGAAGATGATACTGTTTTATTCATTTGCGATTATTTTGTAGTAGATGAAATTTTGTATTAATCCGAGAAAAGTTTTAAGTCATTGTTATGGACTCTTTTATTTTTATTATTTATTTTCACCGTGGAGTTCTCAGGAGAATTGATTTCTACAATCACATATGGACCTGTCAAGAGTGGTGCGAATTTGCTATCTCTCACTCTGCTTTTTAACAAGATTTTTGTCCCCAATATTGAAGGTTTTCGGGGTAGAATTTTTATTGTACTGGAGTTTTGATTTCTCTTTGTTGGCCATGGCTATGTCCTTCGCAATTTTATCGCTGTATTGTAGACGTGCTTTTAACTCGTTTGCATAATTATCGTAATTATGGCAAATGGTCGGAGATGATTTTAAATTATTTGGGATTTCGGCTGGGAATCTGTACAGGAGTTCGCGGGGAGTATAATTTGTACTCAAGTGAGGTGTGGTATTGTAGACAAACATGGCATATGGAATCCATGTATCCCAGTCTTCAGGATCTTTCGCTACATAAGATCTGAGGTATTCTGTTAAAGTTCTATGACTTCTCTCCAATGCACCATTTGTTTGCGGGTGATATGGAGTAGTTTTGAGCCTTTTGATCTTTAGCAGTTTATATAACTCGGCGAACATGCCACCTATAAGGTTAGATCCCTGATCTGTTAGGATACTGTTACGTGCCACAAAGTGACACAAGCGACATCTGTTGGAAATGAAGCAACTTTACGCTAGTGACATCTTAGTAAACCTTGGGTTCGGAAAACGGAATATTCAGGAAGGTTCTAGGATAATTCGTTGAGTATAAATACGGCGCTTCTCACATCCAGGAGGTGAGTCTTATTTCAGACAGTGAAGTGAACGAAGTAAACTATTAGGATTGTGATAATTAGAAGTACAGTACTAGCGATAACTATAAAGAGTTGGTTTGATAATTATTTGTGAATTTGTGAGAGTAAACGGTAAAGTTAAATAAAGAAGGAACTTGTTAATGATATCTGAAATATTGTGTTTTAAATAACGAACTAAGGCCACGCTCGTAACAACTGGTGTCAGAAGTAAAATAAAATTGCGAAATAAAGTGGTGGCATTTGACTTTGAAATTCAAAGAGTGATTAATTTTGTGAAATCGTGAGTAAAAATTCCGAAAGATAATTTTATATTAAACTGTGAGTGAATTACAAAAGACGCAAGAATGGGACGCAAACTAGAGGAGCTTCGCATACAGGAATTGAAAGTGGAGTTGGGGAAGCGGTCATTGCAAACGACAGGTCTAAAGAATGTTCTAGTCGAGCGACTTAGACAAGCTTTGATAGAGGAAGAAAAGAATCCTGAGACATACGTTTTCAAGGAAGAACCAGAAACTGAAGAAGAGCCTGCGGTGAAAATAGAACAGCTTTTGGGTACATTAATGACCAAAATGGAGCTTTCAACCCTGCATGTGAAAAATGCTCTTGAGGAACAAAAGAATTCTCTGGAATCCCGTTTAGAGGAGCAGAAGAAATCTCTGGAGGAACAAAAGAATTCTCAGGAAACCCGTTTGGATGAACAAAAGAATTCTCTGGAATCCCGTTGGGATGAACAAAAGATTTCTTTACAGAATTGTCTAGAAACTTGTTTGGAGGAACAGAAGAATTTACTGAAAAATTCATTAGACACACAAAATTTGAAAATTGAAGAAATCGAGCAGGAAGTGTTGGAAGTTCAGCAACAAGTGTCGGAAGTTAAACAAGAAGTGTCGGAAGTACAACAAAATGTCACGGAGCAGCTTGATAACTTTAAAGCAGATTTGGGGAAGATGAAGCATCCACAACCACGGCACGAAGGAATTGAAATATCCAATGCAGGCAGAATGAAGCCTCCAATATTTCATGGACAAAATTCGTGGCATATTTTCAAGAGACAATTCGAGGCTGCTTCTGAAGAAAATGGATGGAATGATGCAGACAAAGCTACAGCTCTGGTATTAGCACTTGGAGGTTCTGCATCAGAGCTTTTACAAACTATACCGATAGATAGGCAACGTGATTATACTTCATTAGTACAGGCGATAGAGTTACGCTATGGAGATGAACACATGCAGCAAGTATATCGCCTACAGCTACGCAACAGGATTCAAAAGCATGGCGAATCACTACAACAACTGCAGGCTGATGTAGAAAGATTAGTTTACCTCTCATACTCTAGCGTAAATGCGGATTTCCTTAATGAAGTGGCAACAGAAGCATTTGTGAACGCTATTGCGGATCAAAATTTACAACAAGCAATAAGGCTAGCAGGAAAGAAATCAACAGCAGAAGCACTAGCCTATGCACTAGCGTATGAATCTGCCAGGCAAGCTTCCCGAAGTGCAGTACGAGTGAGGGAAATTTCGGTGGAAGAATGTACTTGTAACAGAATGCAGTCATCACAGAGCACTCCTTCACGCGGTATTTTTCGTTGCCGGAATTGTAATAGACTAAGACACCTCCAAAGGCACCGCACAAAACGCCGACGAATGGAAGCGCTAGAAGAAGGGCAGAGATATCGAGCTGGGCAGCAGACTCACAGCAAAATACCGTCATCAGAGACCACTCCTTCTCGTGATGTCATTCGATGCTGGAAATGTAGTAGACTGGGACACCTGCAAAACGACTGTAGGAAACGAGCACGAATGCAAACAACAGAAGAAGAAGGGAGAAGATGGCGAGCTAGAGAGCAAGCTTTCCGTGGAGAGACTAGACTGCAACCTCATGACTTTGAAATCCCATACCGCAAAGGACGTATCCACGGAAATGCAGAAGCTTTTTCACAACGCCCATGCAATCCTGAATGGAAACATTGCGGCCGGATGGAAGAAAAAGTGACGATGACTACGATGATGATAACGAAAGTCGAATAAGAAAGGAAAGAAATCCAAGAGCGAGGACAATGAAAGAAAGAAAAAGACGAAAAGTAAAGGGTCTAAAGATGCTGATAATGACGATGATAAGGGTATAATGAAGGGCGGAAAAGGTAAACACAAAGGTTCTGACGATGATGATAATAAGAAGCGCAAAGGCGGCAATGAAAAGGATGACAACGGCAATCAAAAGGGCAAGAAATTTGAAGACAAAGGAATCAAATATAAGAGACGAAAGAAAAATCAAAGCATGGAAGAGTGTTTCTTTCAACAGAACATTAATCGAACATCTCAGGAAGGTCTTCAACTATAATCAGCGCGATTGGGTTCGACATATTCCTATATTTCTTATGGCTTATTTATCAGCTGTTTACAATATGACCAGACAAAGCCCATCTAAGGTCATATTCGGAAAGGAAATGCGCTTACCTAGCGACCTCAAGTTTGGTATACCCAAAGGCGAACAAAAGTTACCAGAAGACTTCCTAACAAAGCTCAGACAACGATTAGCTGATGTGCACGAGGCCACGAGACGCTCTCCAAAGTTATCACAACACTGAGAGGGACCATATGCAGTTAAAACTAAAATTAATAACATGCCATACAAGAATCAGCACGGTACAAGATGCAAAAGAAAAATCGTTCATCGCTTGGGTCAATACGGAGAGCATCGAGACCGTGGACCATCTGTTGTTCGGGACGAACAAATTTTAAGAAGGGGCAGTGTTATGTGCCACAAAGTGACACAAGCGACATCTGTTGGAAATGGAAGCAACTTTAGGCTAGTGATATCTTAGTAAACCTTGGGTTCGGAAAACGGAATATTCAGGAAAGTTCTAGGATAACTCGTAGAGTATAAATACGGGGCTTCTCACATTCGGGAGGCGAGTCTTATTTCAGACAGTGAAGTGAACGAAGTAAACTATTAGGATTGTGATAATTAGAAGTACAGTACTAGCGATAACTTTAAAGAGTTGGTTTGATAATTATTTGTGAATTTGTGAGAGTAAACGGTAAAGTTAAATAAAGAAAGAACTTGTTAATGATATCTGAAATATTGTGTTTTAAATAACGAACTAAGGCCACGCTCGTTACAATACTTTCTGGCATACCATGTCCAAAAACTATTGTTGTCGTGAAGGCTGGCGCTAATGTCTTAGATTCAGTGTTGACTATGGGAATAGCCTCAGAGGACTTGGAAAGGTCGTCTTGGAATGTAAGGATGTATTTATTTCCAGAATGGGAAATTGGGAGAGGTCCTACAACATCTAGGTACACTCTTTCAAAAGGTTTTGAGCTTATGCTTGAGATTTTGATAGGAATCTTAGGATTTCTGGGCAAAGTTTACATTTCCTTACATATCTTACAACATCGTCTGACACACCAGGCCAATAGATTTGTTTTTTGATTCTTTTAATTGTACGGGAGACGTCCTGAGGCCATCAGGACCGTTACCGTTGGTAAAGAATGGAAATCTTTTAGAACTTGTTCAATATCACTGCTGTTGGATAAATACTTTATGGAATCTTGATGAAGTTTTATATTTATTTTTTGGTTAACGAAGACATTGGTAAAAAGTTTTTAATAGCTGATAGATTTTGTTGGTCTAATACTGGGAAGGAGATATTTATTTGACTTAACTGTATATGAGCAGATCTCAGTTAAAGTCTTTTCAATGTCTAATCTATCTCTTTGTGATCGGCAAGGTAGATTGACTATTGAAATGATTACTGTGGAGTCTTTCTTCTTAAAGAAGTTCAGTTCGTTTTCTAGTAGAGGTGGTTTGTCTGAAAGTTTTAGTTTAGATTTTAAAACTCTTTCAAGTTCTGTATCTTGCATGGGCAAGATGAAAATTTTGGGGTTAGAATTTTTAGTTAAAAGTAATGAAAATTGGTCTCAGTTATTATCACTGAGGAACTGTTTGCTACTGCTAAATCTGGATTTGGAATAGTAATATTTGGATTGGGTGTATCTAAATTCGCCTGAGCTTTGGTTTGGTTCCTGGTTACCACATTTACATAGGTGTTAGGTTCCGTTGATTTTACGGAGTTTTCTGGGATAGGTCTACAGAGAGCGTCTGCATTTGTGTTAAGCTTTCCAGGTTTATGAACTAATTGGTAGTCATATTCCTCAAGACGTATTCTCCATCTCATTAGTCTTGAGGAATGATCCCTTAGATTCATCAGCCACACTAATGGTTTATGGTCAGTTATAATGGTAAACTGTCTACCATAAACGTTTGGGCTGAATTGCTCAACTGCGAAAAAATTGCCAAAAGCTCTTTTGCGATTGTTGAGTAACGAGCCTCTGCACCATTGAGAACTCGACTCACATAGGCGATTGGTTGATCTCATTGATCATCTACTTGGGAAAGAACTGCTCCGATGGCGTAGTCACTGGCATCGGAGGTGACAACAAATTCTTTGTCGAAATCCGAATAGGGTAAAATTGGTGCTGATATTAATTTGTTTCTTAATTCGCAAAATGCTTCATCGGAAATTGCGTCGAACTTGAAAGGTGTGTCCTTTTTCAGAAGGTTAGTAAAAGGTTTCGCAATTTTAGAAAAATTGGGAATAAAGCGGCGATAATAGCCGACGAAACCAAGGAAGGCTTTGATATCCTTTTCGTTCTTGCGCCTAGGATAAGATTGAACTGATGTAATTTTTGCCGGGTCTGGCTTGACTCCATTTTCAGTAATGATGTGCCCTAGATACATTATTTCTTTTCTTAGGAAATGGCACTTGCCGGGTTGTAATTTTAAATTGAAATCCAGAAGGGGCTAAATTCGTTTGCGAGCCTAATATTGTGGTCTTTAAGATTGTATCCATGGACTACGATATCGTCCATGTATACGAAACAGTAAATGCCTTGGAGTCCGGAAAAGACGTTATTCATGGCACGTTGGAAGGTTGCCGGTGCACCTTTTAATCCAAATGGCATACGGTTGAACTCGTAGTGGCCATAAGGGGTGCTAAACGCACTTTCTGCTTTATCCTTCCCGTCCATGCAAATTTGGTGGAATCCGCTGGCGAGGTCTAGCGTTGTGAAATATTGAGACTTAGCCAATTGATCTAATATGTTTGTAATATTACGTAATGGGTAAGCGTCGCCGAGTGTTTTGTAATGTAGCTGCCATTGATAACTACAGCTAGATTACGGCATTTAGGTGGACAGTGTAGCGGTATGAAAAAATAGATATGTGTGCTTGTGTTTAATGCTGTGTTTATTGAATAATTCTTTTGCGAAACACTCAAATTCATAAATTCACTACAATTTAATTCTGTTCATTAATTGCTCGATTGCATGTGTAGTGATTATGCCGCATTTTGGCATATATTCAACTAAATGCAATTTATAGCCTTTTCTAAAGTTTTCACGCTTTATGCACTTATTTTTAATTCACTTTAAACTTATTTTAACTTAACTACTTAACTATTTTATTTCGTTGCATATATTCTTAAAATGCCAGATTTGACTTGTGTTTAAGTTTATGCAAGAAACTTATTTAAATTACGAACTAATTAGTATTACACAATACTTATCTGAAAATCCAAATCCAACAAAACTTTATGTCCCTTGCCAGCACCAATTGCACCACTTTCCAGCATATATAATAATGTACCTTGAATTGGCACTTTTTATTAGATGCTTAATTGCTTAAAAATAAAAATTCACTGTCACTTGATCGGATGCTAGTACTTGCATATCTGATCGCTTGAAAAAACTGAGAGAGATCTTAGGGATTTTATAGGCTTTAGGCGGCCATTTTGACATACGTTCCACAAGAAAAATGCAAATTAAGCATATTTTTCGACTTTGCTTGACTTGTATAATTATGTCAAAATGTGCCAATTTCCTTCAACTAATTTATTATAAATTATCCATGAATTTTCGTAATTTATTTTATTAAATATTTCAATTTTTCTAAAAATTGTCAATATGGCGTCGCACTGCCATATCATGACAAATTTCGATGTGGAACACAAATTTCTCTCCATTTTCTTGCATCTCGTTTTCGCATCTTTCTCTTTCCCACTCATTATGGGAATTAATTTCACCTTTTTTATTAAATTTCTAATTAACTGGTGAAATTCGCACCTTCTAAGCCTGCTCAATAGGTTGCGCGCCGTCGATTTCACCTAATTGACTTTCTCGCGAGTCAATTTGACAGTCGCGATCGCGGTGTTGTAGTTCGAAAGTGTCGGGTTTATTTGTGCAGTTTTTTGGCAAATTATGGATTAATTATCCAGGTAAGTGTGTTTTATTATTTTCTAAGTGTTTAATTTTAATTATGTGTCAGTTCCAGCATAAATAATATGCAGGAAATATGTAAATTCTGATAAATTATTTATGTTGGAAACTGATTTGTGAAAAGTCAACAATTGTTGATTTTTGTTAATTGTACGCTTTGTGCCTAATGCAAATTCATGTAATTTGCATATATAAACATATTTGCATAATTTGCAAAATTTAAAATTTAGTCTTGTTTTGCTTGTTAGTTTTTATATTGCTGCATTTAAATTAATTTATGCATTTTTTCTCATTTTCAGATTAGTTCCTGACACTGTGTGATGACCTGGAAGGAATTACCTGTTAGACATTAAGGGAAGTATGAAATACATTTTTTATCAAATGCTAATGTTTTATTTTATTTTTAGCTGTGCTCAACATACTCCCCCCCGTTGAATAGTTCGTTCAACCAACGATTGCTTTAGTCGACGTATACCCCTTTTGTGATAATGATGAAATATCATTGTCCCATCCTTTAATACTCGTAGTCGAACCTGATACTTATCTGGGAGATTAAGGGTTTTCTCCCTGTTTCGTCGCCGTTTTATCGCCTTGACATCGATGCGCTGTAGCACATATCGTGCCAAGTATATGTCGATGCCTTCTCGAGTGACGAAGCGTTGACAGCTGTTATCGGCTCTCATTTTAAACTCATTTATGTTTGCGGTTCGAAGCAGACTTGTTAAGGCCGAGATTCTACCGCCATTAACCACTGCTGTTTGTTCCGGATGCGGATCAGTAAATGGAGTCGGACCAATGAACGTGGGTTCTGCCGGAATTGCAGCTCTTGTTGCTGGAGGATTCCTGCTTCCGCTTGCCGTGGATCTGTAAGTTGATTCCTGACCGGTTGCTGGTGGATTTCTGCTCCCTGATGGCATCAATTCGTGGGCCAACTCTTGTCGAGGCATGCCAAATATATCGCAGCCAGGGTCGCGTAGCATCCTGAGTTCAGGACTTCCTGGAGGGCTAAATTGGATGTCCTCTAAAATATACAGCGTATCCTCTTGCTCATATGTGGATGACATCTGAAATAGTAGCTTGTTAGTATAATGTAACTAAAATGATGATGACCCTCCGCCAACAATGTGACACTTCTGGACAGACACATGACGACACTAATAACAGGCAGCTAGTCTTATGCTAGTGGTAGAAGACTAATTTTAGCGATTTGTCGTAAGAAACTACCATTTCGCGTTTTGACTCGTACTACCCGCACTAGCTCATCGGCACCTGGATGTATTTGCTCTATTATACCAATTGCCCAGCTAGTGGGTGGTATGTTTTCGCTTTTAACAAGGACAACATCTCCAACATGCATGTTCGGTTGCCTTGTGTACCATTTGGGTCTGTTCTGCAGTTGGTTAAGGTAGTCCTTTGACCACTTATCCCAAAATTGTTTATTCAATTGTTGAATGTACTGCCATCTTTTGGACAATACTACTGGTTCATGTGTATAATCAGGCTCTGGAATTGCATTTAGTGCTTGGCCAATTAAGAAATGTCCAGGTGTAAGGATAAATAAATCCGCTGGATCGTTTCTAACATAGCATAGTGCCCTAGAGTTTAAACACGCTTCGACCTAAGCTAATAGGGTTGCATACTCTTCAAACGTACACTTGGAGTATTGTAGTGTTCTTCGAAGATGATATTTTACCGACTTTACTCCCGCTTCCCAGATTCCTCCGAAATGCTGAGAGGCTGGAGGGTTAAAGTGCCAGTTGACTTGCTTGGAGGACAAATATTTTGCTGCTTCTGGTGTTGAGGCATGAATGGCTTGTCGTAAATCCTTTTCCAGAAGAAACTTTCCACCAATGAAGTTGCTGCCACAATCTGAATATATGTCAGTGCACAATCCTTTTCTAGCTACAATTCTCTTTAATGCTGCGAGAAATGCTTCAGATGTGAGATCTGACACCAATTCTAAATGTACAGCTTTTGTAGCCATACAAACAAAGATACAGCCTTTTGTAAGTTGGCGTTGCGTAACTTTGAGCTTCTTATTGTTACAGGTCCGGCATAATCAATTCCCACTTTAGTAAATGACTTCGTTTCATTTACTCGCGGGGTTGGTAAATTTCCCATCAACTGGCTTCTAGTCGTAGTGCGATATTTGAAACATGTAATGCACTTATGTAATTGACTGGTAATGCAACGTCTAGCATCTAAAATCCAGTATCGATTTCGACTAGTTTTGAGAACCAATGAGGGACCGCCATGTAGAGCTTCTACATGTAGTTTGTCGATTAAAATTAATGTGACATGATGATCACGTGGTAAGATGACTGGGTGTTTCCTATTGTATGGAATTAAAGCATTATCGAGTCTACCACCCACTCGTAGCAAGCCATTGTCGTCCATAAAAGGATTAAGTTTAAACAACTTGCTATTCTGCGACAACGGATTCTTGTTCAATATAGTTTTGTACTCATCTGCGAACGCAGTTTGTTGTACCAGTTTAAATATTGTTAGTTCTGCCTGGCTCCATTCGAGCGAATCGATATACTGTGAGCGTTTATTATGAGGATGCCGACAATTGTGTATGAATCGTTGCATCATAGCTACTATGCGAACGAGGCGAGTATATGATGAATATCGTAGAAGGAACAAGTTATCTACTTTTGCTAAAATATTTATCGCAATAGGTTCTTTAGCCTCTAGATTGGTTTGCTCCGGAATATCCTTAAATAGTGGCCATGCATCTTGTTCCGCCGATAGCCATGATGGGCCGTGCCACCATAGCTGATTATTTATTAAATCCGCAGCAGGCACTCCTCTTGAGGCCATATCCGCAGGATTATGATTCGTTGACACATGACGCCATTGCTCAAAGCGTACGATGCCCTGAATCTCTACTACACGATTTGCAACGTTAGTTTTCTATCGTGAGGGATGTTCCTTTGGCCATTGCAGGACAATTGTGGAATCTGTCCAAGCAAAAACTGGAACCTGTTGTAAGCGCATGTCCTTCATTGTAACTTGAAGCAGTCTTGCTAATAAAAGAGCTCCGTTTAGCTCCAAACGTGGTATGGTCGTTGGCTTTATAGGACCTACCCTCGTTTTGGCAGTAAGCAAAGTAGTCGTAAACATGCCATTCTTATCTCCTACACGTAGATAGACTGCTGCAGCGAATGCCTTTGTTGATGCATCGCAGAAGCCATGTATTTGGATATGTGCATTTGATGAATAGTTAATCCATCTAGGAATTTGTAAGTTGTCCATAGACTTCAAATTATTTTTGAAACTATCCCAGTGATGTTCAATGGCTTCGGAAACCTTATTGTCCCATGCGCATCCCATGACCCACAATGATTGCATAAGCACCTTTTCTGTAATTACAACTGGTGCAAACCGACCCAGAGGATCGTACAGTGATGCAATATCTGACAAAATGGTTCGTTTGGTTACCTTGGCATGCGTTTTCCAAGGTTTGGTCAAGATAGAAAATTTATCTGATTTAGGATGCCAACGAATTCCTAACGTTTTTACGGATTCTGTGTCCGAAATCATCAATGTATCCTTGAATTCGCGCTGTTCTGGGGGTAGATGTTTCAACAAGTACGAATTGTTACTTATCCATTTCCTCAGATTGAATCCACCTGCTTTCAACATACTAATTAGTTCATCTAATAGATCCTTCTCATCTTCTATGCTCTCAGCTCCAGTGAGTAGGTCGTCCACATAGAAATCTGTGGCTGTGACCTTTGAAGCTAGAGGCCATTTTTGTTGTTCATCACATGCTAGTTGTTGAAGCGTCTGAATGGCTAAGTATGGCGCAGAAGACGTTCCAAAGGTCACTGTATTCAGCTGAAAATCTTGTATCTCCTTGGTTTTAGGATGTCTCCAAATGATTCGCTGAAAGATACGATGATCCGGATGCATGGTTATCATACGGCACATCTTTTCAATGTCCGCGTTCATAGCAATCTTGCATTTACGCCAGTTGAGCAACGTGGCGAATAATTTTTGTTGTAAGAATGGTCCCTTTAATAGGAACTCATTGAATGAGTTGCCATTTGACGTTTTCGCTGAAGCGTCAAATACTACTCTCACCTTTGTTCTCGTGCTTTCTGTGACAACTGCATGGTGAGGTATGTAGTAGTGCGGCTCGTTGTTGTTGGGTGGAGGTATTTCCTACATGTAACCCAGCTCGAGATATTCATCTAAACATCTCTCATATTCGAACTTCAAAGCTTGATTCCTTTCAAGTTGACGTTGTATTCCTTGAAAGCGTTTAATTGCTTGTTGTCTTGATTGCCCTAGGTCAGGCACTTCATCATTCACAAATAGTAATTTCACCTGGTAAGTACCATTGTGAAGACGTTGATGGGTGAGTTGATATCTCTGTTGACATTCTCTGTCTTCTTTGTGGAGCATCGGATTTTTGGGAAACTCTGCTGTTTCCCAAAACATTTTAAGTTGTTCAGTTAAGTCATCTCTTGTGACGGTAAACGCTGATGTATTGCTTTCTACAACATTTGCTGTTGACCCTAGGAGAATCCAACCAAATATTGTCTTAATGGCTGTAGGGGTAGTAGTAGATCCTTGTGTAATGCCGTTTAAGACTATCTGCGCATAAGCTCTTGCTCCTAGCAGAGCATCTACCTTTCCAGGCTTCTAAAATGTGGGATCAGGTAGTGGCAGTTTATTGAGATGTAAACATTCCCTTTTAGAGATTATTCTGGAAGGTAAAGGATCTGTGATTTTGTTCAATATTAGAAAATTTTCTTTTAATATTCTTGTAGACTTCGCTTTTCGGGATCGAAGTGTATGTGTGGTTTGCTGCTTTGAGATTGCTGTATGGCTAGTGTTTAAGCCAGTAATTGATACTGCAGTTGGGCTGCGACATGCTCCCAGTTTCCTGCAGGCTTCCTCTGTAATAAAGGATGATTGCGAGCCACTATCTATGAGACATCGTAGAATATATGAGTTCCCGCTCTTTGTTTGTACCACTACTAACGCTGTTGATAGCAGGGCATTATGGTCTTCTCTAGTTACAAAGTTTTGACTAGTGTTTAAGTCGTCAGTGTTGTTCACTGACTGTAACCGTGGAGAACGTTTATGAATAGTATTGCTAGCTTGATTGACTTGAGTTCGAGCTAACGTTGTTAGTATTTGACATATGCTCAGTTCCGACAGCTGCCTGATTGGGTTTGTCCCTGCTGTGTTCTTCATGCAGGGTGCTATGATGCTTTTTGTTGCATCTTTGACAGCTATATTTGCTAGTGCAATTGTTGACATGATGCAAGCCTAAACAATTGGTACAACGGCTTGATGACTTGATTATCTGGTATTTGGATGGTATATCCATCCTATGATAGTTCGGGCATCTTTGTAAAAAGTGACTTGCATTGCATGCTGGGCATTTGATTCCCTTTGTAATATGGTATGATTTGGTTGTATCAGGTGTGCAGCATGATTTGGATTGTGTGGACTTAATTAAACTATCTGCTAAAGACTCTAATCGTCTTAAACGCGTACTTAAAATCTGCTTAAATTACTTGAATGTTGGGAGTTCTTGTGTACCTCCCTGTTCTTCTTCCCACAGTTTGAGGGTAATGAAAGGTAATTTCTGTACTAAGAGATACATCGCACGATGTCGTATCAACTTCTAAACTTTGTAATTGTTGGATACATTCGTCTGTTGTATCAATTATTGACTTGAGTCCTTTAGCAGACTCTGAATTTAGTTTTGCTTGGTTTACTAAAACCTTTAATTGATGATTAACTAAAATTCTCTTGTCCTCATATCTAGCCTTCAACTTGTTCCATGCTGGCATATAATATTCATTTGTTACTGGGGTGTGCCGCAACAATTTCTCAGCATCACCCACTAAACAAGATTTCAAATGATGCAGCTTTTGAACTGGTGTTCACTTTGTATTGTCATGAAAAAGAGAAATGAATAGATCATGAAATGATCGCCATAAATCGTAGTTGCCGTTATACTTTGGCAACTGAATTCGCGGAAGGAATGATTTCTGTTGAACAACAGTTGTCGAATGAATCGGTATTTGTCCCGAGCTTGATGTTTCAGTAGCTGGGACGAATTTCCGCAATCCTTCTACTAATTCTCCCATATATTCAGAATATTTTAACTCTGTTGGGCTATGATTATCTTGGGCTAAATACTCATGTTGCTTTTCGTCAGAGCTTTCTAATAAAGCCTGATTTATTGCCATATCTGTATCACTATATATTTCCCATAGTTTCTTCAACTCTGTCATTTTAGTCTCATAAAAGCCTTGCGTTCGTTTAACAAGATTCGTTTTCTTTCCATTTTCGATTAACCTTTCAATTTGCGCACGCAATATGCTTTCCGTGAGGATTAGTTTATCTACTGAATCCATGTTGATTTATATACTACTATTATAGTTAATTAACCGTGTGGGTTAAATGATGAAAGTAATCGAAGGAAGCAATTTGATGCCACGTGTGGGATAAATTGAAAATTTAGTCGAAAGAAGTAATTTGACGCCACGTGTGGGATAAATTGGAAAATTAGTCGAAGAACGTACTTTGCTGTCGCGTATGAACAATTGACGTGTAAAATATTTACGTGATTTCCTGTCGCAATTTCTAATTAATTTAATTAACCAACTATTAATTACCAGTTACTGACTTGTAAGTTCAGCAATTAACTATTTATCACGATTTACTGACATGTAAGTTCAGCAATTATAACAGAAATTTCGATAATATTCGAGCTGCCTCGTCTGGGCACCCTGAAGTTTTACGTCTCAGCAAGTTTATAAATCAATTTTTAAAGTTTTCACTTAGAACTGCCACGTCTAAGCACAGTTATAACTTAATCTTCGATGTTTTTTAACTCGAAAAAATAATTTTTAAAGAAATATTTATCACTAAATTGAGTGTACTAGAATTTTTCGCAATCACAACAGTAAACAGGCACACATTCCTGGATGGAACCACCATTAAATGTTTTGTAATGTAGCTGCAATTGATAACTACAGCTAGATTACGGCATTCAGGTGGACAGTGTAGCGGTATGAAAAAATAGATATGTGTGCTTGTGTTTAATGCTGTGTTTATTGAATAATTCTTTTGCGAAACACTCAAATTCATAAATTCACTACAATTTAATTCTGTTCATTAATTGCTCGATTGCATGTGTAGTTATTATGCCGTATTTTGGCATATATTCAACTAAATGCAATTTATAGCCTTTTCTAAAGTTTTCACGCTTTATGTACTTATTTTTAATTCACTTTAAACTTATTTTAACTTAACTACTTAACTATTTTGTTTCGTTGCATATATTCTTAAAATGCCAGATTTGACATGTGTTTAAGTTTATGCAAGAAACTTATTTAAATTACGCACTAATTAGTATTACACAATACTTATCTGAAAATCCAAATCCAACAAAACTTTATGTCCCTTGCACCAATTGCACCACTTTCCAGCATATATAATAATGTACCTTGAATTGGCACTTTTTATTAGATGCTTAATTGCTGACAAATAAAAGTTCACTGTCACTTGATCGGATGCTAGTACTTGCATATCTGATCGCTTGAAAAAAACTGAGAGAGATCTTAGGGAATGCCTCCTTTTAATAGGCTTTAAGCGGCCATTTTGACATACGTTCCACAAGAAAAATGCAAATTAAGCATATTTTTCGACTTTGCTTGACTTGTATAATTATGTCAAAATGTGCCAATTTCCTTCAACTAATTTATTATAAATTATCCATGAATTTTCGCAATTTATTTTATTAAATATTTCAATTTTTCTAAAAATTGTCAATATCGCAAATTTCGATGTGGAACACAAATTTCTCTCCATTTTTTTGCATCTCGTTTTCGCATATTTCTCTTTCCCACTCATTATGGGAATTTATTTCACCTTTTTTATTAAATTTCTAGTTAACTGGTGAAATTCGCACCTTCTAAGCCTGCTCAATAGGTCTATTTCACCTAATTGACTTCCTCGCGAGTCAATTTGACAGTCGCGATCGCGGTGTTTTAGTTCGAAAGTGTCGGGTTTGTTTGTGCAGTTTTTTGGCAAATTATGGATTAATTATCCAGGTAAGTGTGTTTTATTATTTTCTAAGTGTTTAATTTTAATTATGTGTCAGTTCCAGCATAAATAATTTGCAGGAAATATGCAAATTCTGATAAATTATTTATGTTGGAAACTGATTTGTGAAATGTCAACAATGGTATAAATTGTTGATTTTTGTTAATTGTACGCTTTGTGCCTAATGCAAATTCATGTAATTTGCATATATAAACATATTTGCATAATTTGCAAATGTTTATTATGCAGAGAATATGAATTTTGCAAGCAATTGGCAATATTTACATTTGCATGCAATTGTTGTTGTACTGCCAAGAAATTCGTTTCTTGGCAGTTTTGCATGTAATTCGTAGAATTTAGTTTTGTTTTGTTTGTTAGTTTTTATATTGCTGCATTTAAATTAATTTATGCATTTTTTCTCATTTTCAGATTAGTTCCTGACACTGTGGGATGACCTGGAGGGAATTACCTGTTAGACATTAAGGGAAGTATGAAATACATTTTTATCACATGCTAATGTTTTATTTTATTTTTAGCTGTGCTCAACACCGATAGTAATGTAATTTACTTGGCGGAAATCTACAACGACTCGCCATTTTTTATTCCCATGCCCATCCGGCTTTTTGGGGACTAGAAGTAGGTGTTAATTCCACGGGCTATTTGAAGGGCTTATTATCACCGAATCCAATATTTCATTTATTTACCGAGTAATTTCTTTCCGGCTTGTTTCTGGAAGTCTGTACGGTTTATTGTATATTAGAGGTTTATTTGGGACTGTTTCGATTTTGTGCTCGGTTGCATTTGTAAATGTTAGGAAATCCCCTTCTAAGTAGAAGAGATCGTTAAAATCCTTACAAATTTTCCGAATACTCTCCGCTTCTTCCAAATTACAGTGATCCAATTTAATCAGGGTGTGCAGTTTTTTTTATTCTGCCCCTAATTGGATCTCTGTTGGTATCCGTAGAGATGCAATCGAAGTAATTAAGTTCATGACATTCTGGATTCATGTCATGAATTGCCAGTTCGACGTCCTGCTTATTCGTGTTGAGAATTAGGACTGATTCCGTAGTTGGCGAAGTTGGAATTTGAATTATGGATTCAGAGCGAGCGGGAGCTGTAATTATTTTATTATGTAGTTCGATTCGTTTCGGTTTTCATTGGATTGTAATATATATTCTGTTTTTTGTAGGATATTTGTTTTGGGGTACTTTCCACGTTTGGTGTTTAAATCCGGTGAAGTACTGGGTAACTTTCTTTTATGAACACTTACATTGTTTGTTTCAGACTTCTTGTCATGGTTATCATATCTAAGATATGTATTTGGATAATCTGAGCGATATTGCTCTGTGGGATAGAATGAATGACATTGCTTCACCTCTAAGGAAATGTACTTGATCCTATAATTGATACAAGCGTTGTATCTGGACAAGAAGTCGTGGCCAATTAGGCTGTTATATGCCAAGGTTGAGTTTTCTCCTACTATTTGGAAGGGATGTTCTATTACAAATTCTTCGCTTGATATAATTGCCATTTTTGCCAATATTAATCCTTGTGTAGTTTTAGATTCCGTAAATAAAGTATTTATCTTGCAGATTGCATCTTTATAGAAAGTGCTGCCTGCTTTCAGTGTATTGAACTTTATAAGACTAATTTCTGATCCTGTGTCAACGAGGAATTCTGTTTCTTTATTCGAGCATAAATTGGTAGATATGGAAATAGTAATGGAATTGGGGCTGATAGTAATTGGTATTTTCAGCGATATGTGATCAGTTAATAGTTTTGGTGTATTTAATTCGGATTGGTGTGACTTTTGTTCGGATTTGCGAGGGGCTGCCGATTAATTCCTCTCGCTTTGATTTGTTTTCCGAATTGGTTAAAAATATTCTTGGATGTTGTGTGTGTTCTTTATTTGCCCTCGTTTCATTTTGAGGTTGTATTGTTGATGTAGGGGAACTTTTCCTATAATTAAAATTTGGAATCTGGTTGAAGTTGATTTCTTTTTGAGGTGGTGTATTTGTATTAGGAGTTTCTGCTCGATTCCTGAAGTTTTGGGCAACAGGATTTGTACTTTGTTTGTAGAAATTCCCATGGTTTGCTAACCTTGCCCTGCATACTTCTATGGTATGTCCTAATATGTGACAATACCTGCATGTAGGAGTAGTGCTGTTGAAGGTACTAGCCTGTTTAGGAGGATTGCTTTTGTTTAGGGCATTCGAAAAATTGTTATTTGGGTTTGGGTTTGTACGAATGTTTTGTGGACAATTTAGGGCTAAATGACCCTGTGCTCTGCATTTATAGCAAAAGGAGTTTTGTATTTGTACCGATTGAGCTACGCGGAAAGAGTTTGTTGCGATTTTTGTTGCCTTTGATTCCAGGTGTAATGCTTGCTCACCAATATATGACGTAATGGGCTTTAATGCTCTATTTTCGCGGAGTTCGGCTAGAGTTTGCAGTTGCTCGCTTATTAATCCGTCTTCAATCGCTCTAATAGCTTGTTTTTCGTTGTCCTTTATTAGAGAATTTATTAATATTTTATCCGTCGTATATGAATGGGTGGCTTCATTTAATTGAGCGTGTGTTATATTTATTCGTTTTGGGAATTCCTTAACAGGCTCTCCTGTTCTTTGTCTTGTGTTTTTGAGTTTTGATTGGAGTACTGATTTTTCTAATTTCTCTTCGAATGTTTGGAGTAATATTTTCTTCAAATCTGACCACCTGCTTGTATCATTGTACTTAAGTACATTGTAGGCATCTCCAAATAGCTTACTTTTAATTATTGAGAACAGGGTCGTCGGGTCAGTATTGGGATAAAGCCGATCGATGTCATCGCAACATGACACGAATTTATGGAGGTCTTTTGATCACCGTTAAAATTTGGTATTAAGGATTTAATTTCCGATAGGGAAATATGTGAATGGGATTTAGTTTCGGTGCTTTCATTAGGAAAGTGTGATGAGTAATTTCGGGTGTCATGTTGGTAATTATGCGGGTATCTAGCTTTCCTTGGATTGCAATTACAGCTTCTCCGTATTCTGCTTCTGTTTTATAGAAAACATCTGCGGAGAAATATTTGTTTTCTAAATCTTGTGACGTAGATTGTGTTTGGAATGTGTTGTTGAGCTCCTCGAAATCTTCCCAGTGTTTATTCAGAATATTTATTTTTTGTTCTAAATATGGTCTGCTTGCTGTAGGTAGGATATCTTCGTTTAATGACTGTATCACTCGAGTAATTGATTTAATTTTGGTATTTAGACTTCTGAAAATACATTCATTTTGTGGACCATCTGTTTCCTTATTAGCTTCTGTAACTTGTAATTTGGTTGGAATTCTCTACGAAGCTCTGGGTGATGGGATATGAAAGGGGTTTTGCTGGTTCATAGTACTTTCTGAGATTGATTTCAATCTTTCGGAAAGTGTTGCTCTCGTCAACCTGTACCAGTCCTCAGTTTTGTCTGAGTACGATTCTTTGAAATAATCGTGGTCGGTCGTGAAGTCTTTATGCTGAACTATATGTTCTTCTGTTTTCTCGAAGGCGCTCCATATTTCTTCGAGTTGTTGTAATTTACCGTTCACAAAGGTATTGGTACGCTTCACTTTACCGGCTTGGTGATAAGCCCCTAGTATTCGCCTAATTGCACTGTTTTTTTCTACTTGAGATGAGCAGAGCTCATCGAAAGAAACGGTTTCTTCAGTCATTGTAGTTTTTTGAAGTAGTAGATGGAAAATTCGGTGGAGATGTGGTATGAGATTTTATAATGTTAAGAGAATCTGTTTCGAGCTTCGATTTGGTTGATTTGTGGGGGACTATAGAAGATGTGAGAAAATTGTATGTAAAAAAAAAAAGTAGAGTAGAAAACAAATCCTTAAATTTCCAAGCAGTAATAAGTTGCCAATCAGTTTGTTATGTGTAATTAGTTTTGTTTTGAAGGAAAAAGTTTGTAAATTGTAGGAAGTGAGTAAAGTACAGTATTACGAAATTCTCGATTTCTAATAAAAGGAATGCTAAGAATTTATGTTTGTATAGTAAAGAAAACTGATTTTTATTTATTTATTTTAAATATCTCTGTTAATTTTTTGCGGGAGAACTGGACTTCTAGGAAGGAAAAACATTTTTTTTATCACAACACAAAAATGGAAATTATTAATATTATCAACGATCTTTTAAATGAAGTGCGTTCTTCCAATAAAAAAAAAATTGGATATTATACATATATGTATGTAATAAAGAGGAAAAGTGCTTAATTATCTGATCTGTAATCCAAATTGTTAATTGGTGGCTCTTCCAATCAATATCTTTCTCCTGACCGATAGGCTTACGAAGTCCTACCGCAGGGGATCGAATATTGATTTTTGTCGAAGTCCTCTGACCAGCAAGTTCACGAAGTCTTGCCGCAGAGGTCGCTTCTAGGAGGAGCAGATTTCAATTTATACGTGCTGAATTGAACGTTTCTTTAAATGAAATCGGAAATTTTCGGGAAATATGTAAATGCTTTTGTTAAGCAAGTTGTCTATATACGTACATTAGAACAAAATATTTGGTAATAGGATAGGGAATTATTGGTATCACTTATTTTAACTAAAAATCCGTCGTTGCATATTCACTTGTATAAGAACCACCAAAATATATATATGCACAAATATGTTCACTTATATTTGTCAAAATTAAAATAATTTGATATAAGATTAAAGATACTAAGAGAATAGAAAAAAAAATATATTTTTTTTACGCTACATTTATCTTAATCCTTAAATATTGCTATAGTTGTTAATATTTTTGTTTCTTTCCGATGGCGTAATTTATAGTTGTTGTTGTTTGTACGTTTCTTAAGTTTAAGATGGTCTCCAAGCGAGATAATGTTGTCGTTGTTGGGTAGGGCGTCCTGGTTATCGTCTTGATGTGGTCTTCCTTCCTCCCTTCCTTCTTAAACGTCTTAATTGACGGATGAAGCCTCGCAAAACTCCCACGTTGGAGCGCTATGGCACTCTAAGCAATTTATTATCTCCTCTAAGTACCCTGTATTAAGGATACCCGTGCTTATGTTTTTTTTGTTATTATTTTCATTTTTCGTTTGTTTTAATTTTCCTTTTATATTGGTACTGACTTGTTGATTTAATTAATTTATAGCACTGATTTGGGGTACCGCTGCCACCAATATGTTATGGGTTGAGTGCCGTGCTCTAAGAAGAGAGCACCCAACTTTCGAAGTTTAGCCTTTATCACTTAAAAGAAAAACACTGTTTTGTTTTGGTCTACTTGAGTAAGGTGGTAACTCTTTATTTCGGTTCTGTTTATTCCTCTTTTAATATGTTTTTCTCTTTTCTTTTCGTTTACAAAAATTCCTTAGTAGGTAGTTATATTTATAACTAATACAAATTATTTTCTTTATATATCGAAACTTATTTCACTCTTCTAACAGATTCTATAAACTTTCTCGTACAGCACTTGTATCGTTTTTGTAGAAATTCTTATTACTCTTATTATTACAACACTTCTATTACACCACACTTATATCAAAACCATTATGCTTTCCAAAAAAAGCTAACTCCCGGCTAGGCGAACTATATCTGCCGTCCGTGGGTTCAAAAAATAAACTCCCCGAAGTTCGGACTAGTTGCATCAGGTGCCGATGAAAGCTTCTCCTTTTCTTTTTCATTACTTTCCCACGACGTGAAAATCGTACGTGGGAATGTACAAAAAGTTTAGACACAGTGCATATGCATGAAATCTGATAAATAATATTTTTAGGTGATAAGAATAAAAAAAAGCTGTATGTAGGTATGTACATGGTACTGCATGTAAGTAAGTATACATGCCGTGCGAACGGAATGTACGACTGATAACAAAATGCAATTTATGCTAAATTGCATTTTGTTGCAGTACGTAAATGCATTTTTAAATGCAAATAAAATTTAAATTAAATTGAAAAATACTTTTGTTTTTCAGCGTCAATTAGTAGTACGCCAATATATTGCATAGGTATTGGCGTATTTATTTTATGGTTGTGATTCTGGTCAATAGGCACCCGGGTCACAACAGAGATTGATATTGCAATTACCCAATCTTGAAAATTATATTTATAATTACTATTTTAATTTCTTTTCAAAAGAATTGTCTAAATGAAGACGGAATGTTTTTATCAAAAAAAAAAAAAGAAAAAAAAATAATTAAAATACACTGCCACTCTTGAATTCCAATTTCATTCAATTTCAAACGTCAATATTTTAGCGTGGAAAAAAGGTATTGAGCGGATAAATCTGATGCTAAATATATGTTTGTGGAAATTACTTCCATCTACTTGTCAAACCTGAACGAACTTTTCGCTGATAAAACACAATACCACTTTCTTCAGCGATTTGGCTAAATATTTCGCAACTAAATTTCACCGCTAAATTTCCATACAAAATTTATCCGCGAAATGAACACAATACTAGGCTTATAAGAGGAACAACGAAATTGGGTAAAGTTCAAAAAATTGAGCATTTCAGATATTCTTGTTTTCAGGACGTCAGCTGTCAGTCAATTTTTCAGCGAAGCACAAGACATCACATTTTAACATTGGTGGTTCCATCCAGGATTCATTCGACTCATTCATTTAGGTTAGAGTTTTGTAGGGATTAAAATTAGATATTGCAATTCATTTATTTATCGTAGTCAATTTAAAATTAGTTTTGACTTATCAATTTATATTTGTTTACTGCTCAGATTTCTTAATTAATTTAAAATGACAGAACTCAAAAGTTTGTTAAATAAGGAACAAGCTTTAAGGACTCGCCTGAAGAAACCAATTGCTAATGGACAGAAGACATTAACAGAAAAGCATTCAAAGGGTTTGTATGAAGCCAAACTCTGTGAAATCAGGCGAACATGGGCTGAATATGAACAGATTGATCAGCTGATCAATGAGCTGATCATTGAGACACCGCCCAAAAATGAACCAAAGTATATCACTGATGACACATACTGTAATATGGAGAATACATATTGCATATATATAGGGGAATTATACCATTTAATTCATCCCACAACAGAGTTGGCAGATTCCATTGTTAGCACAGCAAACTCGTGTGGAACAACAAAACAAACAAAACAAAAAATCATGTTGCCAAAGTATAATGGTAACTATGACGGCTGGCGGTCGTTTCAAGATTTATTCACACAAACACAAGCACAAACTTGAAGGATGTTCAAAAATTGTACTCTTTGAAAGGCTCTTTACTAGGTGATGCGGAAAAATTACTACGTCACACTCCCATCACAAATGAAGATTATTTACCCGCATGGAACAAATTAAAGGCAAGGTACGAGAATAAAAAGATTCTCGTAAATCATCAGCTTAATATTTTAACAAATCAACCTAAAATAAATTCAGAAACAGCTGTAGAATTAAAATCACTAGTTGACACTAGAAAAGGGTGTCTACAGCAACTGAAGGGTTTGCAAGTTAATACTGCGTCATGGGATGTATTACTTGTGTATTTAATAGTACAAAAGCTGCCTTTCGCAACATTAGGATTGTGGGAAGAAAACCAAGGAGCGTCGCAAGAGCTGCCAACTTATGAATAACTATTCACATTCTTGGATACAAGGTTGAAAATATTAGAAGCAATTTCAGACACGTTGGCACCCAAGTCAAGTCAAGCCAAATGTCACTCAAAACCAACTAGAACAAAAACATTACACACAATCAAGTCAGTGAAATGCGCAGTATGTAATGGAGACCATCTACTTCAGAATTGCACAACATTCCAAAATACGGATTTACAAGGCAGAAAGAAGTTCATTAAGACAAATGGACTTTGATACAACTACCTATCAAGGAAAAATTCACTTAGGAATTGTTCCAGTAGGTAACAATGCTTCAAATGCAAACAGATGTATCATACATCGATACACGCGGATGTTAAAACAAACAATTTGCATCCTAGGAATGTAAAGGCTATCAATCTACAATTCAAATGTGCTGAAGTTGATTTCGATTCAAACTCAAGGCAACTTCAACAACAACACAGAGATAATAGCAGTCTGGACCAAGTCAAACTGAGTACCAATCAGGGTACAGGAGATCGAATGACAACTCATACGAACATGAGCCGAGAACGATCTTATGAGCTATTATCTACGCCTTTAGTAAGAGCCCAAGGTGAGCACGGAAGGCCACAAACATTGCGTTGTCTTATCGACTCAGGATCAGAATGCTCTTTATCACAAAGTCTGCATGTCACAAATTGCAGGCTATTTGCAGTCCAACACTAGTGACTGTAATAGGGATAAAAAAAAGTTTAAGAGGTAACTCGAGCAAGATAACGAAGCTATCACTGAAGTCCTGTGGAGAAGATAAGACAAAATGTTTTGGTAATCGACAAAATCACTGACGCATTACCAACAAAATTTATAGCTAAAGTCAACTACAAGCACTTAGATCAACTCAACTTAGCAGATCCTACATTCTGGAAACCTGGCAAGATAGATGCACTACTAGGCGCCAAGGTTTATGTGAAGATAGTACAAGAAGGGATTGTACAGGTCCACCTAACTAGCTATGAAGACAATCTTCGGTCGGATGCTATTAGGATCAGCTGAAAATGTAACAAATGAGAGCACAGTAAAGGCTTTCATGACAGACACAGATGCTTTGGAAAAGCAAATTAGACAGTTTTGGGAAACCGAAGAACTTTCCACACAACCTGTTCCCTCACAAGACGAAACAATGTGTGAAGGGATATTTCAAGATTCCTGCTGTCGTCTAGACACAGGAAAATATCGAGTGAAGTAACCATTTGTGAATAACATCACGCCAGCGTTGGGTAATTCCAGACAACAAGCGATCAGACGTTTAGAAAGCTTGCAAAAACAATTTTCGAAAAACAATGAGTTTAAAATGGATTATGAAAAATGTCTGGACGAGTATATCGATTTCGGCTATATGAGAGAAGTAAGCCCACCTCAGGATTGCGAAAACTATTACTACATTCCTCATCATGCTGTGTTCAAGAACAGTTCAACGACGAAACTACGTGTGGTGTTTGACGCATCAGCGAAGACGACAAATGGAGAGTCTGTCAATCAACATTTGTTAAAGGTACCAACACTTCAGCCAACATTATTCACGACATTGTTGAATTGGAGGAAATATGGAACTGTCATGAATGCAGACATCGAGAAAATGTACCGCATGATTGAAATACATTCAGATCATAGGACATTTCAGAGGATAGTGTGGCGGTATCCAAAAAGGGGTATACTCCAAGATTACCAACTGAAGACAGTTACCTTTGGGACAACTTCAGCTCCATATTAGGCGATAAGGACGCTTCAACAATTGGCAAGGGATGAAAAGCATACCTGGCCGCTTGCAGTAAATGCGGTATTCAACAACTTTTATGTAGACCATCTTTTGTCTGGAGCCGACAATTTAAAAGACGCAAAGGAGTTACAGCATCAGCTCATCCAAATGATGAATTCCGCTGGGTTCAATTTAAGAAAATGGACCAGCAACGATAGCAGATTGTTACAAGATCTACCAGAAGATCATGTCGAACTGAAAAACTCATTAACGTTTTCAGAGAATGACTCAGTCAAGACATTAGGGATCAAATGGTTCCCAAAGGATGATTTCTTCAAGTTTGCAATCAAGCCACTGTCGCATCATGCAGTGTTCACAAAACGCATCATAATCTCAGGGTTTGCATCCTTATATGATCCTCTCCGTTGGCTATCTCCGATAATCATAGAAGATAAACTGCTCATGCAAGGTTTATGGATTACGAGCTCATCATCGGATGATCCAGTGTCAGAGAACGTTAGCCAGACCTGGAAAAATTTTGCTGACAATCTAAAATTGTTGGAACAACTACAAATCCCGAGATGGATTAACTACTCGAAAGAAGCACGCATGCAAATACATGGATTTTGCGATGCATCATTCAAGGCATACGCTGCAGCAATCTACTTAAGAGTAGAACAAGATGATGGTACAGTTGTTACACATTTGCTAACGTCAGAGACAAAAGTAGCACCAATTAAACCAATGACAATACCATGTCTTGAATTGAACGGTGCCTTACTGCTCGTGAGATTACTGAGGACCATTGTACAAGGCATTCACTTGGAAAACATTCCCGTAGTTGGTTGGAGAGATTCCAAAATAGTACTACAATGGATCAAGGAGCATCCTTCCAAGTGGAAAATTTATGTAGCCAATCGAGTCAGAATCCAGCTGACTTAGCGTCGCGTGGCATCGCAATCCCTCAGCTCCTGAACAATGACTTCTGGTGGCATGGACCCTTATGGCTAACACAATCACAAGACAATTGACCAATCAAGAGCGAAATCAAGGAACCAACTATCCTTGAGCAAAGAGTACCAACTATCACTAATTTTTAATAAATTCTGAAACTGACATTTTGGAAAGATACTCTTCTTTCACACAATTTTAAAAATCCTGATAGCAAAAGGATTACAATATTAACCAGTGAGGAGTGCCTACATGCACAACAAACTGTATTCAAATTAGTGCAGCTGTCAACATTCCCAGACGAGTAACCAGCATTGCTGCAGAAAGGCACTGTAGCTAAGGGTAGGAAACTTTTACGGTTGAATCCAATGCTTGATAACAATGGATTGATACGAGTAGGAGGACGATTGGATAACGCGTTAATACCTTATGATAGAAGACACCCAGTAATCTTACCTCGTGATCACCATGTAACGTGAATCTTCATTGACAAGGTCCATTTAGAAACACTATATGGTGGCACATCTTTAGCTCTGAATACAAGTAGCAATTCAGTCTGGATCTTAGATGGAAGGCGTTGTATTTCAACTAGGATACATAAGTGCATTACATGTCTTAGACAACGCCAAGCAACAGCAACGCATTTGATGGGTAATCTACCTGCAGCAAGAGTCAACATAACAAAACCCTTTGCTAAAGTTGGAATAGACTACGCTGGATCAATAACCATCAAGACAGCAAGTCATAGAAATGCAAAGCTACAAAAGGCCTTCTTCTGTATTTTTATATGTATGGCAACTAAGGCAGTGCACATTGAATTATTCTCTAGTTTAACTGCAGAAGCCTTCATTGCAGCCTTGCAAAGGTTCATAGGCAGAAGAGATCTGTGCACTGAGCTCTATTCAGATTGCGGCACAAACTTTGTTGGAGGAAAGGCAATACTGGAGAAAGAGTTACGTCAAGCAATCAAACAAGCAACTCCAATGGCTGCTGCATATTTATCTTCAAAATCCTTTACATGGCATATGAATCCACCAGCAGCTCCGCATTTTGGAGGATTATGGGAGTCGGGTGTCAAATCCATTAAACTCCATCTACGTAGATCAATTGGAAACTCAAACCTCACATGTGAGGAGTATGCTACGCTGTTGACTCAAGTTGAGGCCTGCTTAAATTCAAGGCCACTATGTCATCTGAGAGATGATCTGAATGACACGTTTATTCTAACTGCAGGACACTTCCTAATTGGACAATCGTTCAACGCACTTCCAGAGCTCGAGTATACGAACCACAACTCTTCGTATGCAACCAGATGGAAGCACGTCCACCAGATGGTGCAACAATCCTGGAACGATTGGTCTAAGGATTATATAAACCAATTGCAGAATAGACCTAAGTGGTTCATGCAGGGACCTAATCTGCAAAAAGAAGATATCGTGTTACTGCGATGTGAAAATACACCACCAACACTAACCATTAGGGATCATCAATGAGATTTACCCAGGATCCGATGGTCTAGTCCGAGTGGTGCAAATCAAAACCCAGAGAAGTATTTTCACAAGACCTATTAATAAGGTGTGTCGTGTACCAATTAGATACCAATAATGAATATGTGTCGTCTGTTTGTGCATGTCCTGTTTGATTGGACAAAATACTTATAATTGTATTTTACAGTAAAAAAAGTACGACATAGACGAAGATATCCTGGATACCATCAGAAGCATCTACAGCAGGAAATGAGGAGAATGGCGGAGGTGCCGATGTATGTCACCCTTAAACTTCCGCAGATTGTATGCCGGGGGAAAAACAGAAGATGGTAATCTGTTCCACATTCGCACTGTTCGGGTTAAAAAAGCATCACGGAATTTTACTGTACGGCCGAAAGTAATTTGAAGGGTTAAGGGATGTGCGCGGTTGCAGCGCGAGTATTGCGTGCAGGAATCATTCTACAAGGGATTAGACTAGAGATTTCATCAGAACATTGACCATGCATATAGCGATAAAGGAGCGAAAGGCATTCAACATTGCGGCGGTGCTCGAGTGAGTCGATATGACAAGTTATTGCCAAATCGACAATGAGCTTGAAGGCTCTCTTTTGGACAATAACCAATGAAGCTAAGGCTGTGCGACCAGCCCCGGCTAATATATGGGAGTTGTATTCCATTCTAGGTCTAATGTAGGACTTTTAGAGGAGCGCTAGATGTGACGGGCTGAAATATTTCTTACACCTTTTCAGAAATCCCAGACATTTCGATGCTTCTTTGGCAACAGAGAAGATGTGATCTGTCCAGTTTAACTTACTAGAAATATTAATGCCAAGAATGCTTAGTGACAGTGAATCAGAAATTAATGCTCCATCAAAAGAAACGGGTGTTATGATCTTGTTTTAATGAGATGAGACAGCTTTGGGTCTTAGATGCATTGAATTCGACGCGATTCGCTTTGCCCCAACCGAGGATATTGTCAAGATCGTTATTCAATGATCTAATCATGCAATCTCTTTTAACACATGCGGCGTTCCCCCTAGAGTCCGCAAGAGTGTCAAAGGAGTAAGCGAAATCAAGAGTACTGTCATCTGCGAAACTATGGATGGGATTGAAAGTAAGGGAAAGCAGATCATTAATGAAAATTAAAAAGAGAGTTGGAGAGATAACAGAGCCTTGAGGCACACCGGCATTTAAGAGACGCGGTTCAGATGTAACGCCATCTAATACAACACGTATTTGGCGACTAGACAGGAAACTTTCAATCCATAATTGAAGAGGAGGAGAGAGACCAAGTGCTTTAAGTTTGGCTAAAAGGGCTGGATGCCAGACTCTATCAAAGGCAACGATTTTAGACTCACCAAAATTGTGAAGACTACGGTTCCAACGTTCCGTCAGAAAGCTCAGCAAGTCTCCAGATGAGCGTCCAGCTCGGAAGCCATATTGGCGATCGTTGATGAGATGATTAGTTTCTAGATACTTCATTAATTTTGAGTTAATGATAGATTCAAAAACCTTTGAAAGATTCGAAGTGATCGCAATTGGTCGATAATTTGAGGGATCGCTACCCTCTCCTTTTTTGGGAATAGGCTGAACGTGAGCTAGTTTCCAAGCAGTTGGGAATTTTCCTGTCGAATAAGACAAGTAGAATAGTTTGCGCAGAGGTTTAGCCAAGGATGAGGCACAGCTTTTAATTAACAGGGGCGAAAAACCATCAGGACCTGCGGCTTTGGGGACGTTGATCCCCTTAAGGACCCTGAACACATCTCTCGTACGAACGTGTATTGGCTCTTGTACACATTCACATGGGTGATGCACAACAGGTGTTTGTGAAGTGGGTGGAAGACAAGAATTTGAAGCGAATCTAGCAGCTAAAATATTAGCTTTATCCAGGGAGTCAACAATCACTTCACCATTATTAAGTAGTGAAGGTATAGTGGAACTGGTGAAGTTGTTCCTGATGGTTTTGACCAGAGACCAGAAACCTTTGCTACCTTTGCGTCTTTCCAAGATTCTTTGTCTAATATTCTGGTCAAAAAGAAATTTTTCTCTCCGGATAATGGACTTGCAGGTGTTCCGTGCTGTCTTGTAGACTTGTTTCATTTCCGGACATGGATGCAATTGATAGGCCCGAAAAGCAGACTCTTTCGCTTTTATAGCTTGATTGCACTTATCGTTAAACCAGGAGCGCTCATGCTGTTGTTTAGATCTGCTGTAAGAATACGGAATGTATTCACGCATGCCAAGATTTAGTATGTTACTAAATTTTAATGTGCATTCATCAACATCCCTCGAAGCAAAGCAGACCGACCAATCAATTTCTCTAAGATGCTTATTGAGACTTACCCTATCAGCATTCTTATAGTGCCAAAGAAGCCTACTTGATGGTGGATAGGTAGGGCGGCACATGTTTGAGGTGGTAAATTGAGCCGCGATTAAACAATGGTCTGAATTTCCGAGAGGGGAACCGACTGAGATGGAATATTTGTCAGGATGAGATGTTAGAAACAAGTCGAGTAAATTAGCTTTATCTCCAGCTGCATCAGGAATTCGCGTTGGTGCATCCACTAGCTGTTGTAAATTAAATGATTCACAGAAGAGTTCAACGAAACTGCCCGCAGGACTTGTGGTAGAAGAATGTCTGAGCCACGGTATATTATGAACATTAAAAACGCCTGCCTGGACGATTTCGGAAGAGGGGGAGACAGAAAGCAAATGATCAATATTGTTGGAGATATTGTCAAATACGGATATCGTGTCATCATCAGACATATTGGGGCTGCGATAAAGGAAACAGAAGTATATGATGTGCTTGTGAAGTTTGAACCTAATCCAGATATAGTTAAACTCTGGATTGGCAGAAGGAAAATCTTGAAGAACAGTAAAGGCCACATCATTCCGAATATATACTGCGATCCCTCTATGCTGAGAAAAAAGAGGCACGAAGCTGTAACCAGGGACGTGATACTGATCAATATCAACATCCGAAACGACCTTGGTCTCACTTAGCGCAAGAATTGCCGGATTTTTTGAGTTAAGGTGGCAGTACACCGAAAACCGATTTGCTCTTAATCCGCGAATGTTGCAGAAATCTAAAATGAAATTCTGCATACTGAAGGGAAAAGCAAAAAAGCAAAAAAAAAAAGCGACACACAACAACAAAAATATTTGGGCGGCACCAGCAGCAGTCAACGACACAGCGAGGTAAAAAAAACAACAATAGTGTTATGCCTATTGCTGCTTTCAATACCTCAGACCGTGCAGTTCAATGACCACAGCTGGGTGCAACCAGACTGCTGATCAGTGACAAGTGCTAATGCATTTGCACTGATCACAGATGAAGGAAAGGAAACGTTACCGTGCTGCTGGCTTATATAATGTTGCTAGGATATAGAAGAGCTCTTCACTTGGCGGATAAAATTTATTTTATATTTATTTATTTAACGGTCGCGTCGGATTTTAAATAATTATATTTATCGATTTAGATGGAAACTGTTTAACTAATACAACACTATCACTTGTTTTAAATTAATTAATTAGATCCACGCACTCAACTCAACCTATACCGTTCTATACGCGGCAATTTAAGGATGAAATCCTTGGAAAAAGTAACAGTGTGTGTTGTGTAACAAGTTGATAGATTCCAGCTAACAAGGGACTAGTTTAAACTCCGAAATTATAAGTATGCATTCGATAACTCAGTCCGCAAGGATATGTAGAGACATAGTGGTATCTCTGAACCAAGAAGATAACTAATTGCGATTCAGCGTTGTACAGGAAATCCCGGCCAGTTTAATAGCGATGTCGGTTTTTCAGGAACACAGCTGTTCCAGAAGGCCTTCGTGGAGGGACTGTCTTATCAAGGTAATTTATCGATGATCCTGACTGTGATTTATCTCTTATATCTCCTGATGGGGATCTGATTTGTTTTCATTCTTTTATTCTCGTCAAAAACACTTAGTTAAGCGTTTCTTTTGAAATACGACTATTTATATAAAATGAACTAGTTATGCATATTCGTTTAAATAATTCCGTACATGATGCAAAGAAGCCTTTGTTGTTGACCTTAGAATAGACTCGTTAAGTTTTTTATATAGTGCTTTACAATAATGCAGTAAAGCTTGGTTTTTTAAAATTATTATTGTAGAATACCTTAATTGCGCCTATCCTTTGAAATAATAACGTACCATAATGGATTACGATTTTATTTTTGAAGTATTATCTTAGAATAACGTAATTATGCCTAATTTTTGCAATAGTGCAGTACCGCACTCCAATTAATTTTTTTTCTTTTGAAATACGGCTGTAGGATAAACTAATAGTTTTATTTTCTTAGGTAGTACAGTTCAATGAATAAACATTTTGTTTTTTTTTAAACACTACCTAAAATTACACTAAGTAAACCAATCTGTTGAAAGTCTAGGGCCAAGGTCAAGCAACTATGCTTTCCTAATACAACAAATTGTTAAGGTAGATCAGTTCGGTTTTTGAGATAAGATTTTATGCATTAAGATGCTTCGATGTTGAATGTAAGCTCGAAATATATATATTGTTGATAAGCGAAACATTTGGCACAACTACTCTTATTGAAATAAATAGACTGTTTGTACTTGTTAGCATGGATCTTTAAAATTTTGCTCTTTTCCCCTCGCTCTCTTGGAGCCCTCTTGATGTAGGGGTTGAAAAGGTCTGCTCACCCGCTCTCGTTTCAGGTCGGTACAGGGACACTGAAATTAAAATTCTGCACTCAGTGTCGTATGGGTGGATGGGGCAAAGCAGCCGAAGGTACGTCATCTGCGCCTTCAAGTAACTATGGGTAAGTAGTGTGCAGGTCCCTTCTGGACCGAGATCTGTGCGACGGATTTTATTAGGCACTAACTTTTTGTGTATATGGCACGTAGCAGCGGCACGTTTTCGTGGAACCTCTTCACACTCTCGGCCAATAGCCGAGGCGGGCTACCGTGCCGCCCTGCATGTCAAAGCTGTCTACTAAGTGATCTGTCAGCTCATTGTGGCAGTCTGGACTTCACGTCCAATCCAATCGTTGAGCTTACATCCATAACAAAATGGCACCCAATGCCGGGCCACCTCAGTCAGACTTCTGTGGTCTAAATGTAAGTTTTACTGGAGACTGAGATTTGCTGTGAGACGATCATCTGGAATTTGCTAGTTGATTGACCTGAAGTCTCATATCCAGTGGGAGTTGCGTGCGGACCTGTGTGACTGGTTTTGTGATCTACAGAATTTTTGAGTAAAGTACTGGACAGAGTCATGAGTCTGTGAGATGACTTTTTGGCAATTTCTGCTAATTAGTTGAACAGATTCATGGCTCTGCGCGACTGGAAGTTTAGTTAGACATGGCATCGAATGAGGAGAAAAGAAGGAGTTATTGGGGGGATGGAAGTGATGCTGGAGATCTTCAGTAATCATGAGCTGGTATGCTGCTAACTGCCTGGCTGAAGAACCTCTACACAACTTTTCCAAGATTTCTGTGAGAATTTCATTCTTTTCATGCACACATCCACACTACTTACCTATTACTGTGTTTCGATCTGAAATTTTAGGAGAGTGGACCTGGGAGACCCTTGTTTTGAGAGTAAGCTCTTGGAGAGAAAGGGAGAAATTCTATTGATATTTTATTTGCCTTTTGAGAAATTGTGAGTTTGCCTCATCGCCGTTCTTTCGTTAGTTGGGGTTTGGCTCCATGTATACTTCCCGTAATATTGCAATATGGCACTCTGGAACAGAGGTTAGAATTTTGATCTGTCTAGAGTGTGCTTCTCCTTTAATCAACTCAGATATAACTTTTGAAATAAAATCTTTCACACTTATCCTTGCCGGACTTGTATGATTATCTTGATTAAGCATCAGCCTTCGGTTGAGAAAGTCTATTTTTGATTCTTTAAAGCAGTCTCTTATGTGGGTCTGATTCTAGTTTTAATAACATCTGCTCGTCTTGCCGAGATTTCGTCATCTTCTTATATTCACGTCAACCCTTTCTGATTTGTTGGTTTGAGATAAAATCACACTTCTGGAATTTATCATGGCTACTCTGCGAACACCACCTCTCGGTGAAGTTCCCGTATCTAGACCAGACCAGTGCACCATCTGTCAAGACGGAGACTGGTTTGCTCACAGGCAATCTGCCCTGATCACCTGTGGACACCTATTCCATAAAGCGTGTTTGCGGACATGGCTTGGCGAGCAAGGAAACTGCCCAAACTGCAGGTGTCCCCTCACAGAAAAAGATTTCACCACGCACACAGGTACAGTTGCGAAAAGAAACCATACCCTACAGGATAGCCAGATTAATACTTCTCATCAGCTTCCGCAGCTCAATTTGCCACCACAGCTCTACCTTCAATTCGTAGATCTTTATCTCCTGGCCTACAGACAGTAAACATGCCTCACATCAGTTCCCGCATGAATAGTCCAATGCCTACCACGCATGGTCAAGTCCTGGTAGCGTCCGAAGCGTTGATGGCTGGCTTAAGAATACAGATGCAAGACCTGATACGAGAATGAATCTCACAGAGTATGAGTACTCTGCGAAATGAACTCTTTAATAATTTTATTCGGCAAGTTCCTGCTGCGCCCATTCCACTAGTAGATACTACTAGACCACCACCACCGCTGAGTGCGCCTAGAGTATCACAAAGACAAGATAGCTCACGAATCGATGCCTCATAATGACATTCCTCAGGAACACGCATACCAGAATTCTAGACCTCAACGAAATTCGTGGTCTCGACAATCCGGAAGTCCTATACGTAGATGAAATATCTGATATAGCGGCGACAGTTCCAAACTTTCGGTAGATGAATTTGTCTTCCGAGTGGAAGCACTCGCCTACTCGGCGCTCGAAGGAGACTTTGATCTCCTTGAATGAAATATGAGCACATTGCTCGCAGGTCCAGGCATGGAATGGTACTGGTCATTGCTCCGACAGAACTCCACGCCAACGTGGCAGTGTGAAAAGACAGCTCTTCTGTGTGAATGGGGAGTCCTGAAGGATGATTTGAAGGTTCGAGTACAGTCTATGTCTCGCAGACAGGGAACTGGCGAATCCTTTGCAACTTACCACCAACATCTTGTGCAGTTGCGTGATCAGCTACAGACGTTAATGCCAGATAGTGAATTTCTGGAGATAGATAAGCTTAACTTATTGACCGAGATTTAAAACAAAATCTGTCTGGATCCTACTAATACCATTGGACAGGTGAGATCACTCGTAACACAGATTCAAGCTACACAATAACGCATTGCGACTGCTAGTAGCCTGAGACCTTATCGACATCATCGAGTGAGTAAAGTGGAGGAAGCATGCGATTTAAGCTCTCATTTGTCAATGCTACCCAGATGTGACAATAGCTTACAAGACTTATCAGCTATTACAGAAAGACTTGTTGCGATTTGCTGGAATTACGATCAGCAGGGCCACTATTATCAAGACTGTTTAAAGGAGAGACAACAAGTGTTCTGCTATGGATGCGGACGCAAGAACATCTTCAAGCCAAATTGTAGACATTGTCAGCAGAAAAACGAGAAGCGGGTCGGGAATCACAACACCCTTTCTCGACCGAGAGTGACATCCCAGATGTCATCAACTTCAACTACTCTCGCTCAGGTGCTGATCCAGAACAACAGTCTGCACAATCCACCGACCCCGTCAAACACTTAATAGTCTGTCGGTTTATCCCACTCAGTGACTCTGGTTATATTAATCATCCACCTGACAGTCATACGACTTGTAACAATCCATTGGTAAATGCAGAGAACTTGATTGACTTCTCCGCAGATTTTCAAGCTCCCGTTTTCACCTGTAGGGAGCCCTCGACACTTTTACTATAACTTCCATAGAAGAGCCTTTCATTTTAGACGTTCCTTTGAAGCCAATAGTACTTTCTTCTGGTGACGTTGCGGAACAGGAGGTTCAGTCTCCTGCGATATCCATATTGAAAAGGCAACCAAGTTCTGTTAAAACGAGTGGGCGTGAGCCTGTTTTATATCCATTGACGCCTTACCATACGCGTCTGCAAAAATACAACGCAGTAAGAGACCGCATCTTCCCCTCCGTAGCGGAACTTGTAGGAATTGTGTACCCTGACCTGGACCTATGTAAAAGAAAGAAACGATCCACTGTTCGTTGGCGTGAGTATTGTAAACGAGTTAGGTCGGAACGAAAGAAACTGGCCCACATTTCAGTGTCGATTCCAGATGACATTCGACCGCATGCCGAAGTTAAGTTGCTAGGGCGAACTGTGACTGGGTTGCTCGATAGTGGTGCCACTGTCAGTATCCTTGGCCAGGGAGCTCTAGATAGGCTGGCGGACGCAGGCGTCAAATGGAAGAGGCATCACACTAAAGTGCAGGTAACTAACGGTGCCATGACGAATGTTCATGGACTTTGACATCACTTTCCGTGACAAGACCCACAACGTGCGTTTTTACGTGGTTCTTGGGCTCACACAAGCTTCTGGCGTCCATTTGGCTTGGTTCCAGATGTCCTGGGTATAGCTGTTGAAGTACAGGCAAGCCTATTAGCTGCCTCAGACACTGACTGCCATGCTCTTTCGATTCAAGAAAATCAACGTCTTAATGCCACGAAACAGCTTTTTCCTTCCTTCGCCTCTTTGGGATTAGGAAAAACATCTCCTATAACTCCAAACATCAAGATGAACGATGCTACTCCGATAAAACAGAGGTTTTATCCACTTCTGAGTCGACTTCCTCCGGCAAATTACATTTCTAGCTAGAAGCTGAAAGACGCTTTCTGGCAGATCCCACTAGAAACAGATTCCAGAGAGAACACCGCGTTTACGGTACCTGGTCATCCTCTCTATCAGTACACGGTGATGGCATTCGGTCTGTGGAACTCTCCATAAATGATGTACTTGTGTTTTATAAGATAAGATTTCAGCCATAGTTGACTATCCGTCACCTTAAACTGTTCGGCAAGCCCGACGCCTACTGGGTATGGGGGATGGTATCGTCGATTCATTCCAAACTATGCTGATTAAACTGCCTCCATAACTGACACTTTGAACAATCCTAGTCAGTTCCAATGTACTCCCGAAGCCCAGACGTTTCTGGAATTACTGAAGCAGAAACTGACCTCTGCTTCGTTGTTAGTGAGTCCAGACTTCACCAAACCATTCGTTATCTAGTGTGATGTAAGCCAACAAGGCATTGGTGGAGTGCTGTTACAACTAGATGAAGATGGCCACGAAAAGCCTCTCGAAAAGTTGAACCCAGTCCAGCGAAATAACACCGTCACATAGCAGGAATGCTTAGCAGCAATCTTAAGTGTACAGAGGTTGATGAATCGTAGAGAAACTTGTGCTACTGCCAATTTGACTGACAGCTGATTTAACCAAAACAAAAATGTCTGAACTGCCCAATTTCATCGTTCCTCTTGTAGAACAGAAATTGTGCGTGTTCATAAATTAACTCCGTGCTGCGAAATCTTTATTTTGTCACCTGTAAATATAAAAACGAGTTGATCTTCTTCAGTTTAAGCACTAGTGCAACTTCCTTTAAGCTGCTACTAGTGTAAACCTTTCTCTTACGGAATATCAACTGAAAGAAACTGAAAACTGCCACTTGTGGACACAAACAAAGTGAGCTTTCAATACGCTGTCACGACACTGATGCCTTCTGCCCGCTGTTAATCAACGTAGAAACTAAAATGCACAGCAACTTCTAAGCACAATCGCATGTAGGTGGCGGTAGTGTAGCGGTAATGAAAAAAATATCGTTTGATTGCTCATTTATCACTAACTTTATTCTCTAAACGATTTTTGCTCTATAAAAATTAATAAATTCTTGAGGAAATTATTTCAGTATAACCTAAAAACTGCAATTCTTTAATTCATTTAAATCTATATCTAAGTTAATGATTACAAGTTCTGCTCAAATTTCTTACTGCTAATAAATAATTCAAATTATGCTTTAATTCTTTAGCTTCCTTATTATTTAGTCCTACAAACTATTGCTGAAAGAGAAATATTCATTAAGATGTCAATTGAGAATTAAACTAACACATAGTGTGAAGCTGACCTTAGAAAAGTCAGATTTTGACACCGTGTATATGTTAATTAATTGACTATTTTCTGTATTAAATGTATTATTCTTAGATAAATCTAAATTGTTTTGTGATTCCTATTTAGTGTAACCAACATCCAAAATAGCATGCGCTCACACTTTACGGACAATCACCCTTCCCAATGATTTATCTAGCTGAGACTAAATACCATGTAATTTGTTGCGACAAATGCGAAATACGCGCATTGAAAATTTACCAGGAAAAAAATTTGTAGAATGTATTGAGGAAAAATCGAACTAATTGAAGCAAAGAAAATGAAATAAAATCGAAGCGAATTGAAAAGGAGAATTAAACAGAAAATTATTATGCACAAAAAAAATGAAAAATTAATTATTAAGGTTGAAAAATGAACTTTATTTTTATGTCATTTCATAGTATTAGCTGTCTTTTTCCCACTGTGCGTCTCTTTCGCACTCATTGTGGGAAATGTATTAGTAAAAAATCGCGAATATCACGTTTCTCGCGTAAAATATCGCGAATCGAACGCGGCCATCGAGATCGCGGGTCGATTGTTCATCGTTTCAAGATGTCAAACGTCGCGGTAGTATGAAGTATGCGATGTTTTGACACTGTCGCGCGCGAGTGTCATGTTGTGTTTTTAAAGTGTTTCTAAGTGATTTTTAGTGGTTTTTTCAGGTACTTTCATCACTACGGATACCCCTTTTATATCAGGTAAGCATATTTATTAATAATTTCGTGGATTACGTATTTTCAGTGCATTTTGTACTCTATTTGTCCATAAACATTAGCAATAATTGTGTTGATTGTCTGATTTGGTACGTGAATTAATGTTTTATGTACTACTTCGTGCATAAAACATAAATTCATGTGCAATATCCTCAATTTCCACTTTGCATGGATTTTGATGTTGTGATAGGCATACGTATACACGGTCATGATTTGACTTTGTGTATCTACGACCTTTTTCTTAGTTATAATTAACAATAAAAACATGATTTATTCCATCCCTAATTCATTTCTTTATTTCATTTCAGATCTTCGTGGGAGCTTTTTTCTACCTGTGAAGACTCCAGGTAGAGGTAATTTTTTATGTATTAATTCGGGAATTTTTGTTTATCTTCTTCCTTTTCTTTTAGGCTCGCTGAACAGAGGTTCTGGCCCTGCCGTTGAAGATAGTGACTGATCATGCGCGCTTGAAATGGCTGATGTTCCAAAAGGACCTCAGCGGTAGACTTGCCCGGTGGAGTTTGAAGTTTCAAGGCTTCGACTTCACCATTGAGCACCGAAAAGGAAGCCTGAACGTCGCTCCTGACGCTCTGTCACGAATCCACTGTGACAGCTTCTCACCATCTGAAGATCCTGGTGCGGAAGTTGACCTTAGTTCTCCATATTTGAACTCGTTGGAATATGAGGAGCTGAGGCAGAAGGTTAAATCAGTTTCTGATAAATTACCCAATTTTTGTGTCAGGGAGATGTTTTTTCAAGAGCGCATGATCCGCCACCAGTTTCTCATGGAGATATAAGGAAAACACCGGAACGATTAAGAAGACACGATGTCAGAAACTACATAGGCGCCAGTGACGTGTGTAAAGAAGCCAAAGCCCCCACTACTACTCTCAGACCAACAATGGGAGCGCAGTCTGTGACATAAAGGTCTTGAGAAAAGCTGTACGTCGACTTTCTAGGTCCATATCCCAGATCAACTAAAGGAAATGTCTGAATTTTAATAATCCTTGACCACTTCTTCAAATTTCCGGTTCTCAACCCGATGAGAAAGGCATGTGCTCTTAATGTATGTTAATTCATCAAGACCGAAATATTCCATGTGATCGGAGTTCCGGAGTCCAGTTTTGCTCTGCTCAGTTCGCCGGACCGCTGGATAAATATAGTGTCAAACGCTTGTGAACGGCAGTCAATTCGTCGCAAGCTAATGCATCAGAGCGAGTAAACAGGTCTCTATTGGCAGGAATTGGGGCGTACATCCAGAAGGAACACACTAAGTGGGATGAGAAGCTGAGCCATACGCTAGCTCCCTCAGGAGTTCTATCCACTAAGCTAAAGTGACGGATTAAGTAAAAGAAAGGAAATTCCTTTATGAGCTTGAAGATCTGCGGGGGAAGTTAATAGGAGTCTATCACGCAAAGGACATTAAGCCCTGATAGCTACAGCTGTTTACTGAGGATCTTTAGATCCATTGAAAATGTCAATACTGGTAGCCCTAAGAAGGCATCCAGCCAGCTTAACTGGTAAACCACAGGATGCCAATGTGCCGCTTAAGACCTTCCCAGCCTAGCGGCTGGCACACCTCTTGAAAGTAGATACGTTTTGTCCCAAGCCCTAGCCTGACAATGCGTCAGAACCCCTCCCACATGGTAACCCTACGGAGGCTATACCGCCGTAGAAATCCAACTTGTACAATGCCTTTGAAAATTTTAAATACCTGTATTGTTAACATCCTTGTCATGTACTCTACACTCCCGAAGACTCGATCTATGTGTGGTGACTTGGATACACATCCTTGAACGAGTGCTGATCTGAGAACGGAGGAAGATGTTAGGGCCGGGGAGCTTCTGCGATCAGTTGGTTAGGTTATTGACCGCGTGGTTTCCTCGGCTCGTCTCAGTGAAGCAGGACAGAGGGACACTGGCCGACCGGATTTTTTAGGTTACTAGCTTGTTGCTGCACCTCTGGTTTCCAACGGACAGAGAATAATATCGAAGTCTGGTCAAGGACTTACGGGACTTTAGCCATGTGCCTCAGAGTAGCACACCTCGAGCAGATCAAACTAGGTGGGGCAATTTTCCTCATTCGCCTGACCTTACAGATAAGAAATGCATTCATGGGTCGTGGGTCGTGTCTCACATTGGGTGCCCGCAGCGATGAGGCCTCTGTTTAAGACTGGCTAGCTCAGTCTAACATTTTTCAGTTTCGTCTGGACCACAGGTGGACTGACAGCAATCGGGCACAGGTCGAATGTGCTGCCACTGGAATGGAATAGCGAACAAAAAACACCTTGGTGGGACAGAGTCGGAAGACACGGGCGGAAGGAGAAGAAGAAGAGTTTGATTTTGAGCGACAAGAAAGACAGAAGTTGGGAATACAAAAAGATCTGTAGAAAAGTTTAAGAAATTCAATAGATTAATGATACAAAGGTAGTGGCAAAGTTATAAAAATCAACCGAAAATAGAGCGTCCGATAGCGAAATAAGCGAGGAGCAACAGAAAAATTAAGAAGGAGAAAGGATTATTGAAATAATCACGAAATCGCAACAAGGTAAAACGGCCTCCAGGAAATTGATGATTACCTCCATCAAAAGTGGTGACTTCACATAAACAGGAGATTTGCTTGGCCCACATTGTAACCAGAACAGGTACTGTAGTTTTAATATCATTGTTCGAAATTACCCGGAAAAAGCAACAGGCTCGCAAGTATCACAAGTTCATGTGGCTCATCAGACTGATGTCCGCCTATCCGCGTGGAAGCGACGGCTTTGGCAAAAGATGCAAAATGAAGAAGGAGCAGTTATCTCTTGCAAATCTAAAGTAGCTTAAAATGATCTAACTGGCAAAGTCATATTCGTATCAAAATTGAACAGTCAGAGAAAATTGAAGAAGGACAACGTACATTGCACATTTGTCTTTTGCTAAGATTTTAGAAACAATGTATCGAATATCGGCAGTGCGATCGAAACTTGTCAAGAGTTTTATTGTATTAAAACCACAGAAGAATTGTATCATCTTGATAGTGTCTGGCGGCTGAAGCACACCTGAGAAAAACAACAATATTAGAATAGTTCATGCACGCTTTTTATTTTAATATAAAAAAAACCTCAGAATAATTACATTATTGTAACTTTGTGTTTCGTCTAAAGCCAAATTAAAGAAAACTTGGAATGTATCTTACACTTTTAGCTAGCCAAGGAAAACCTTAGATCTGAGCTATACTTAATATCTATATGTGAGACTAACGCCGATTTCAACAAAATTGTATTACACGTTCATACTCCGATGATTTAACCGTAGATCTGAACTAGGTGGTATCATACACCCACATTTGGGGTCGAATTGTCAGTCGTTAAAAAGGTCTATCTTTCTATACGCGGCAATTTAAGGATGAAATCCTTGGAAAAAGTAACAGTGTGTCTTGCGTAAAAGTTGATAGAATCCAGCTAACAAGGGACTAGTTTTAACTCCGAAATTATAAATATGCATTCGATAACTCAGTCCGCAAGGATACGTAGAGACATAGTGATATTAGTATAGCTCTGATTCAAGAAGATGAACTAATTGTGATTCAGCATTGTACATGAAATCTCGGTCAGTTTTATAGTGATGTCGTTTTGTTTCTTCTCTTTCCAATTTTAATTTTTCAGGAACACAGCTGCTCGAGGAGGCCTTCGTTGAGGGACTGTTTTATCGAGGTAATTTATCGTTAATCCTGACTGGGGTTTACCTCTAATATCTCCTGATGGGGATCTAATTTGTTTTTATTCTTTTATTCTCGTCAAAAACACTTAGTTAAGCCTTTCTTCTGAAATACGACTATTTATATAAAATGAACTAGTTATGTATATTCGTTTAAATAATTCCGTACATGATGCAAAGAAGCCTTTGTTGTTGACCTTAGAATAGACTCGTTATGCTTAAGTTTTTTATATAGTGCTGTACAATAATGCAGTGAAGCTTGGTTTTAAAAATTTATTATCTTAGAGTACCTTAATTGCGCCTATCCTTTGAAATAATAACGTACCATAACGGAATTAGTTTTATGTTTGAAATATTACCTTAGAATAACTTAATTATGCCTAATTTTTGCAATAGTGCTGTACCGTATTCCAATTAAATTTTTTTCTTTTGAAATACGGCTGTAGGATAAACTAATAGTTTTATTTTGTTAGATAGTACAGTTCAATGAATAAGCATTATGTTTTTTTTTAAACAACACCTAAAATTACACTAAGTAAACCAATCTGTTGAAAGTCTAGGCCCAAGGTCAAGCAACTATGCTTTCCGAATACAACAAATCGTTAAGGTAAACCACTTAGGTTTTTGAGACAAGATGTCATGCATTAAGATCCTTCGATGTTGAACGTAAGCTCGAAATATATATATTGTTGTTTAGCGGAACATTTGGCACAACTAGTCTTATTGAAATAAATAGATTGTTTGTACTCTTTAGCATGGATCTTTAAAATTTTGCTGTTTTCCCCTCGCTCTCCTGGAGCCCTCTTGATGTAGGGGTTGAAAAGGTCTGCTCCCCCGCTCTCGTTTCAGGCTGGTACAGGGACACTGAAATTAAAATTCTGCCCTCAGTGTCGTATGGGTGGATGGGACAAAACAGCAGAAGGTACGTCATATGCCCCTTCAAGTAACTATGGGTAAGTAGTGTGCAGGTCTCTTCTGGACCGAGATGTGTGCGACGGAATTTAGGCACGAACTTTTTTGTAGGTAGCAGTGGCATGTTTTCGTGGAACCTCTTCACACTCTCGGTCACCACCAATAGCCGAGGCGGGCTAGCGTGCCGCCCTGCATGTCAACGTTGTCTACCGAGTGATCTGTCAGTTCGTGCTGGCAGCCTGAACTTCACGTCCAAGACTATCGCTGAGCTTACATCCATAAAAAAATGGCGCCCAACGCGGGGCCACCTCAGTTAGACCTCGGTGGTCTAAATGTTAGTTTTTCTGGGGACTGAGATTTGCTGTATGACGATCATCTGGCATTTGCTAGTTGATTGAACTCAAGTCTCATATCCAGTGGGAGTTGCATGCGGACCTGAGTCTGACTTGTTTTGTTATTTTTGAGTAAAGTACTGGACAGAGTCATGAGTCTGTGCGATGACTTTTTGGCAATTTCTGCTAATTAGTTGAACAGATTCATCGCTCTACCCAACTGGAAGGTTAGTTAGACATGGCATCGAACAAGGAGAAAGGAAGGAGTTGTTGGGGGATGGAAGGGGTGCTGGAGACCTTCAGTAATCAGGAGCTGGTATGCTTCTAACTGCCTGGCTGAAGTACCTCTAGCAGCATTTTCAGTCTTTGATATCTCCAACCAAACTTTTCCAAGATTTCTGTGAGAATTTCATCCTTTTCATGCACACATCCACACATCTTACCTATTACTGTTTTTCGATCTGAAATTTTAGGAGAGTGGACCTGGGAGACCCCTGTTTTGAGAGTAAACTCTGGGAGAGGAAGGGAGAAATTCTATTGATTTTTTATTTGCCTTTTGAGAAATTGTGAGTTTAGCTCATCGCTGTTAGTTGGATTTTGGTTCCGTGCATATTTTCCGTAATATTGCAATACGGCACTCTGGAACAGAAGTTTGAATTTTGATCTGTCTAGAGTGTGCTTTCCCTTTAATCAAATTAGATATCACGTTTGAAATAAAATCTTTGACACTTATCCTTGCCGGACTTGTATGATTATCTTGATTAAGCATCAGCCTTCGGTTGAGAAAGTCTATTTTTTATTCTTTAAAGCACTCTCTTGTGTGGGTCTCATTCTAGTTTTAATAATATCTGCTCGTCTTGCCGAGATTTCGTCATCTTCTTATATTCACGTCAACCCTTTCTGATTTGTTGGTTTGAGATAAAATCACACTTCTGGAATTTATCATGGCTACTCTGCGAACACCACCTCTCGGTGAAGTTCCCGTATCTAGACCAGACCAGTGCACCATCTGTCAAGACGGAGACTGGTTTGCTCACAGGCAATCTGCCCTGATCACCTGTGGACACCTATTCCATAAAGCGTGTTTGCGGACATGGCTTGGCGAGCAAGGAAATTGTCCAAACTGCAGGTGTCCCCTCACAGAAAAAGATTTCACCACGCACACAGGTGCAGTTGCGAAAAGAAACCATACCCAACAGGATAGCCAGATTAATACTTCTCATCAGCTTCCGAAGATCAATTCGCCACCACCGACAGCTACAACTTCAATTCGTAGATCTTTATTTCCTGGCCAACAGTCAGTAAACATGTCTCACAGCAGTCCACGCATGAATAGTCCAATGCCTACTACGCATGGTCAAGGCCTGGTAGCGTCCGAAGCTTTGATGGCTGGCTTAAGAATACAGATGCAAGACCTGATACGAGAAGGAGTCTTACAGAGTATGATTACTCTGCGAGATAACCTCTTTAATAATTTTATTCGGCAAGCTCCTGCTGCGCCCATTCCTCCAGTAGATACTACTAGACCACCACCACCGCTGGGTGCGCCTAGAGTATCACAAAGACAAGATAGCTCACATGAATTGATGCCTAATAATGACATTCCTCAGGCACAAGCATAACAGAATGCTAGACCTCAACGCAATTCGTGGTCTCGACAATCAGGAAGTCCTATACGCAGATGGAATATCTGATATAGCGGCGACAGTTCCAAACTTTCGGTAGCTGCATTTGTCTTCCGAGTGGAAGCACTCACCTACTCGGCGCTAGAAGGAGACTTTGATCTCCTTGTAAGAAATATGAGTACATTCCTCGCAGGTCCAGCCATGAAATGGTACAGAGAACTGGCTTATCCTTTGCAACTTACCACCAAGATCTTGTGCAGTTGCGTGATCAGCCGCAGACGTTAATGCCAGATAGTGAATTTCTGGAGATTGTTAAGTCCATCTTATTGGTCGAAATTCAAAACAAAATCTCCCTGGATCCTACTAATACCATTGGACAGCTGAGATCACTCGTAACACAGATTCAAGCTACACAATTACGCATTGCGGCTGCTAGTAGCATGAATCTTTATCGACATCATCGAGTGAGTGAAGTGGAGGAAGCATTCGATTTTTGCTCTGATTTGTCAATGCTACGCAGATGTGAAAATAGCTTACAAGACCTATTAGCTGTTACAAACAGACCCGTTGCGATTTACTGGAATTGCGATCAGCAGGGCCACTATTATCAAGACTGTTTACAGGAGAGACAACAAGTGTTCTGCTATTGATGCGGATGCAAGAACATCTTCAAGCCAAATTGTAGACATTGTCTGCAGAAAACGACCGAGAGTTACATCCCAGATGTCATCAACTTCATCTACTCTCCCTCAGGCGCTGATCCAGAACAACAGTCTGCACAATCCACCGACCCCCTCAAACACTTAATAGACTGTCCGTTAATATCACTCAGTCACTCTGGTGATATTAGCCATCCACCTAACAGCCATACGACTTGTAACGATTCTTTGGTAAAGGCAGAGAACTTGATTGACTTCTCCGAAGACTTTCTAGCTCCCGTTTCCACCTGTAGGGAGCCCTCGACACTTTTCCTAGCCACCTCCCTAGAAGAGTTTTTAATTTTTGACGTTCCTTTGAAGCCAATAGTACTTTCTTCTGGTGACGTTGCGGAACAGGAGGTTCAGTCTCCTGCCATATCCCCGGCTTTGGGGAACATTGCCCCAGTCGCCCTACATCCACCCCCAAAGCCCTGGCTCTAATGTTACAAAGAGCTACCCTCGCGCTCTCGCTCTCACTTTCTGTTCAGCTCATGCTTCTCTCTCGGCGTTGGCTGTTCTCCAGGTGTTACATATGGGTACGGCGTCGACAAGGTCTTTTCTCTTTCACAATTTTCTAAGTTTCAGCAGCTACACTTCGTTTTCAGGTTAAGATGATGCAACAAGAAGCAGTCTCGCGCAAATTTGTTTTTATGTTTTTTCAAGCCGACCATCTGAGGTCCTCATTTAATACTTTTTTTTCTGTCCGTCCTTCCGTCTGCAGTCTGCAATTCAGCCGCGTCAAACATGAAACAATCCGTCTGTCTGTCTGTTTTGTTTTGAGTATCGTGCACAGTTGACAAGCATTGAGGAGATGTGGGGCAAGAACCGCCCCACCCCGCTGCCCGCTAGCGGCGAATTATTGTGAAGCCACCCACGCGTATCTCCGAAATGATTTTTACAACAAGGGGGCCTTTATCGCGATCTATGTCTATTCTTGTCTGGAGTAAGCGTACACATTGTCGACGAAGAGGTGTTCCGTGTTACAAATGGCGCCCAAAAAGATTTTTCTTTCAGGCCTTTAGTCAAGCCTCCCTCGACTAAAGGTAAGAACAATTTCAAATTTTAATTTTTGATTTTTCTGGTCGCCCATTTGCTTTACAAATGGCGCCCAATTTCGAATTTCTTTTAATATTTGGTCTATCTTCTCTCGACTAATGCGGAACTGTCTCGGGGGCTGACCCGGGATTGTTTTGGTCAGTTCGACGGGGTTATGGTGGCTGCGTCGGCATTAATTTAGGCTGGTGGCCCCCGCCGTATAGCTGGTCCATACCAAGAGGAGGATGTCGATTCACCATTCCTTAGTTTGGTAACCGACTTGAAGTGACCAATACAATGCTCGGAGAGTGGAAAACCTCTGTAGTGGACTGTATGCGTTTGACGGGTTGCCGGTTTTATAGATAACTCAGTTTGTATATTCAAAGTATAAAATTTTATTTTTTAATCGTGCTAATTCAATTTTCTTACAAATATATATCACAATTTATTTCATTTGAAACTTAATACTACTTAAAATTCACAAATTCAATAAAACTTAATACGTAAAAAAAATTTCAATAAAAACATCAATTCAAACAATTCATATAGTGTCGGTGTAGCAGTGGTCCATGCTGCGTTACTCTTTTCTTACTCCTATAATGAAGAAGAAGAGTTTGGTGGGTGAGTAGGCACGAGACAGTTGTAGTGAGAGCAAGTAAATATTGTCTGATCTCTAGAATTAGACTGTTTCACTTGGACTGCTACGTGAGGGCAGTTGGGATGTTCTTTGTTCGGGCTGCTACGTGAGGGCAGTCGAGGTATAATACGGAATGTATTAATTCACGATTATAACACCTTGTATGGCTGCTATATGTGATGTTGATAAACGTAACCAACTATTCTGCTTCTATTGTGCTGTTTTTTGGCGTGCTGCTACGTGAGGGTGTGAAGGCAGCACTGATGACGTTTATCGTATGCGTACCTTTTCAATTGCAGCAAACTAGGATATTGCTGCGTCTGGGATCGTAATGATGGCACTTGTGACGTCTAGTCTTGTGCACTTTTATGAGTGCAACGATCTGAGTACTGCTACGTGTGGGATGGAAGTTCCTTCCTTTGATCAGAATTAGCTTCTGAATGTATTTAGTGCAGAGTTAACCTCTGGAAATAGATCTAGACCAACCTTTGTATAACGTTCTCTAGGCCTTCGGATTAACTCCTGTGCGAGATTTCGTGAGTTAGCTCCACCTTTGCAATTCTTAGGATCAACTCCTAGCCAAACTACTTGAGTTAACCTCAAATATTGTATTTGTTTTAGGATCAACTCCTATATGATAATTTGAGTTATCCTTACATATTTGTTTGGCCAGAATTAACTTCTGTTTTAGAATTGAGTTAACCTCAAATATTTGTGACAGCCAGAATTAACTTCTGTTTTATGGATTGAGTCAACCTCAAGTATGTCGGACGGCCAGAACTAACTTCTGTGTGTTCAGGATTAAGTTAACCTCAAATATTTATTTAACCAGAATTAACTTCTGTTTTGGGATGGAGTCAACGTCAAATATTTATGACGGCTAGAATTAACTTCTGTTTTAGGATTGAGTCAACATCAATTTGTTGGTATAGAATTAACTTCTATATGGAATTTCAGAATTAACTTCTGGTGTGGATAAGGATTTTGCTCAGAACAGACTCCAAGGCTTAGTACTTAATCAGATCAACTCTGATTTGGAAATGGGTGCTTTTGCTATCGTTCGCCGCCTTTTTATAGCTGCTTAAGATGGTCATGTGATGTACTCCTCATGGCGTTGCCATAGCGACGTTTATACCAGTTGCTGCTACGAGATCATCTGGTTGACGTAATGTCAATTGACTGATATGTCCATTTGTGTTTTTACGTGCAGATCATGTAATTTCAGGTAAGTTTCATATTGGTTGAATTTAGTTAATTTTTTAATAATGGTTTGTTCATTTTAGCTTTTGAATCGTCATTGATGGCTTTTGTGTAATTTGATGAAAGAATTAGAGGACAGCAGCTTTTTAATTACCTGATAAGTATTTGAGGTTTTGTTCCTATTGAGTGATTCTTTGAGGATTTTTTTGTTTCTTTGCAGGAAGTAGGTACCTGAATGCGTCGAGGGAAAAATGTTCAGTTGGTGGACTGAACATAGAGGTTTCCTTAGTTTTTTTGCGTTTGGTCAGGCCTTTCTGGACTAAAGTGTAAGTACAATTTCGAGTTTACCTTTTGATTTTTCTGGTCGCTCATTTATGCTTTGCTACAAATGACGCCCAATCATCGGTTCCCTTTCAATGCGGCTTCCAATTAAAATTTCTATCATCTAAAAGCCAAGTCTCCTCAAGATTACCGGTATTTCGATTAAAGACTACTTTCTTTTTTTTGTGAAAGTTTTTTTTTCGTTTCCCTTTCCCTCCTTCGGTGAGGCCGCCTTTTTAACGTTCGTTAGGTTGTGGCTCAGGCAGTTTCCCGAGGAGGTCCGACTAAGGGATTGCATGTTCACAGTTCACAGGTGTCTGGTCTTAAATAACTGCAGACTGTTGCTTGCTCCTCATACTTTTTTTACTAGTCCGGTTTTAACAAGGCCGTTAGACTATAGGACACCCAATCTCATTAGCCCCTTTCACATGTTTCCTTCAGAAGTGCTCCCCTGTTTGGCAGTAAGCTGACTTTGTGCGTAACACGCACTGGATTTGAGGCCATGGCTTCGGTTTGCGGACCCCAAATCGGCGAGTACCCAATATGGAATATTGGTCAGTGGTATGATCCGAATTAATGCGGCTTCAGTTCTGCCGGCGAGTTGATGAACGATGTTCATCCGTGCGATTTATATGTCCTTGCTGTCAAGATTGTGCCAGCATTTCCGAATAACATGCTTCAGTAGTAGCCTTGGTCTAAGTGCTCATCTCCTCGACAGCAAGCGAGTCTTGTACGCGAGGCGTACCTCATTTGAAGCCAAGCTTCGGCTCGTGGACGCCGAGATGATGACCACTTGGCGATGTATTTGCCTGACGATCTAGTCAGCTGGGCCAGCCTGGCAAGTTCATTAACGACGTTCATCGGTTTTGACTGTGTCCTTGCCAGATTTTTGCAGCTGGGTAGTCTCATAAGGAGATGCATGACCAGTAGCTTGCTGCTTTCTCTTACATACTTCGCGCTTGCGTGGTGCTCCACTCCTGTGATCTTGCTCGGAATTGTTTCGGTGACTCTGACGGGAGGATGGCTGCTGAGCATCCTCTAGATTGGTATCCGACTTGGAGTGATCGATGCAATGCCGGGATGGTGATCTTGGAACGTAGTCTCACACGAGGTGAATGTCTCCTTTTTGTTTGTTAGTAGTCCCCATAAACCTTCCCTGATTAGAGTGATGAGAGACTAAGTCGATCAGTGGTTGATGAATTAATGTACGTTGTATGCGACGCATACTGATTTGAATGTAATTTCCGCTCACTTCTGCTGGTTCCAGGAAGGAGTTCGTATTCTCGTTTATGTTGGACTATGCATCGCTACCGAGTTATCTTGGTTATAGTTATCTAAGTATAGTGCACATATCATATACCCTGGGGGTGTTTTTTTTTTATTTATATCGTTATTTATCACCGCTACGACTTCTCTCTTGAGTACCAGCACCCACTTAATCACCGACCTCTCACCGTACCTTGATTTGTTGACTTCAGTCTCTTGCCAAGTTGATGAACGATGCTCATCCCTCCTGATTTTATCCTTAGTTAAAAGGGAGTGTTTGTCACGATAATGCATTGTAAGACGGGAACTTTAAGTTCCGTTCGTCGACATTGCAACAATTCCTTTCCAATTAAGCAATCGTTTTCTCTGGGAGACCAGTGTAGTAGAGATTGACCGAAGACTTAGCGACTAGCCTGATTCTTAGCAAGCGGAGAGTGGTGGACGGGGAGAGAGAGAGAGATAGAGAGAGATAGAGAGAGAGGGAGAGAGATAGAGATAGAGAGGGTGAGAGATAGAGAGAGAGAGAGATTTTATTTTTGCTATTTCAGCAGTGGCTGATCCTTTTGTTTTTTTGCGTGTGTTGGAACGAGTGTGTCTCACCTCTTGTCGTGCCGTCATGCCGACGGCCTTCATGAAGGGAAAATATCGACGCTTCATTTTATTCTTGACGCTATATATTTATTTCATAAGTTTTATTCACTGGCTCAATCTTAGGTATTATTAGAGTGACGCAATCGAGTTTTATTTACGCGTATCTTGTCATCAATATCACCGTCGTTTTTTTTGCGTTTATTTTCAAAATTTATTTATATGGTTATCGTGATAATTGTCCAGTTCCAGGTAAATTACTTCGATGCAACCCAAGAAGAGCGAGATTTTATTTTTTTTGTCTAGGCATTGTGAATATAATTTTTTTTTCCTTCGACACTGCTAGTAAACCAGTGATCAAGATAAATAGAACCAACCTCGTGTTTTTTATGAGCTATTTAATCACTGCCTTAGCGCAGAAATTGCCTACTAGAATTTTGCGGAGAAAATTTTTTTATTCTCGGTAGCCCTAAAATGGCATCCGGTAAGCATCACTTGCGAACTACAGTTTATCGCAAACCCTCCTACTGCCTTTTCAGTGGTGGGTGATAAACCTCTTGCACGTTGCTACTAAGCACTTCTGGGTTAGCCTTCATTCGAAGGATTTTACTTTCTTTTCCTTTCTTTAATTTTTTTCCAATAAAAAAGTGTCCCAGCGTCAGCGAGTGTGGATGTAGTGTCTGCGGAGTGTAGGGTTTTATAGTATATTATCTCTAAACTATCAACTTTAAATGGTCTCAGTCCTTGCTACTACCGCTTCTGGGTTAGCCTTCAGGAAGGGTTTCACTTTCCTGCCCTCCTTCAATTACTTTAGAGCTTGAGCCCGAAGGCTGCACCCCGCGGGATTTCCGCCATCCTGAGTGAGTCGATAGATGAATTCCATCTGTTACGAAGCGATTTCCTCGCTTGGGATTCGGGGGTTTCCGGGGTGCTGCGACCGGATTCAGCAAACACAGAAACGATAAGTAGTGCCGTTTCACCGACTCATTCGTAGTGTCGAGCACGTACACTTGACACCACTATTACTGATAATAAAACGGCACTCGCCAGACCAGTCATTAGTCTTTTATGTCCGATACTCGTAAGTAAACTTTCTTTGCTCACAACGCGGATGCAAACAAACGACAACAACCTTGTCGTTTGTTCTACCGGTTGCAGCACCTGAGACGCTTAGTTGTAAACAATCGCCTTACATAATAATTACCATGCGAGGTTAGTTATTATCGTAATCGTCGACTGCTCCAGTAAGCGCTCATCGCAGCCAGCTGTTGGGCTAATCAGCAAAACAACCGACAGTTGCAGAACTGTTTTTGTTATGTTTAGCAATTGCTGATTATTTCGCGTGATGCCTTTGGCTGCTGGAAGAATCTTCCGTATATCGGGCCATAACATCCCTCCCCCCTTTGAAAAACTATCTTTTTTTAATTTCTTTCTTATACCTATATTTTCTTCTTTTCTGCCTAACATTTTCTTTAAACATTATCTTTTCTTTCCATATTTCATTTTTTACACTTGTTATTCATGTTACATTTTTTTTCTTCTTTATTTTATTTTCATATTTCATTATATCTTCTTTTCAAATTTAGCTTCTTTATTTGTCTCACATGTAATTTATTTCATTGTCTTAAATAAAAAAAAATTGTTTTTTTTTACTTTAAATTTTCTCTACTTGTATTTATTTCTATTACCTTAAAATTTTATGATTAACCAATTGTACTCCTGAATTATCTTACACGTATTACATTGTTAGAAATCATTACTTACTGTATAATACTATATAATAACAACAATTCAAAAATACAAAAATAACTTCCTTTTACTATATCTTATATCAACAAATCTCTCCAATGACTACAATTTTATGACTTTGCTTCGCTTTACCTTGCTTTCTAACTACACGGGTTGCCCCCTATATTTTACAAAACTATCCTACCACTTCTATTTATAAATTTTCTACTACCCTAATGTGGTCACTCAAACTGTACCAGTTGTTTTTTCACGACGTTTGGCAGGGATGCTGTAGGTATATTGGCTGTTGTGGGGATGATCTCGATGGTAATGTTCGGTTCTGGTTCTTCCAGCGATGACTCGTTTTGCATACTTCGGACTGGTTTAGAGATCTGGATGGTCGGCAATCTCGACAGTCGACTGGTGCTCTTCATTGTCTGTCTCTTCTTCCAACGTCTCAGGTGGATCAAAATTCCTGCTAATATTGCAAGAGTGACGATGCATAAACACCCAGTAATTGATGTACCGGCCAAGTGGACATGATGAGGAATAATTTGTCTGATAGTTTCCTCGTCTGTGATGGTATCCTGCACTCGCCTTAGATCGGCTTCATTGTCTTTCCAGATACCATAAATAGCCAGTGGTTCCTCGTCATTATTCGTACGACGCGGGTCCACTCCGGAATTACTTGTTCTTTACATGATCTTGAATTGTATATGTAGGCATTCAAAATATTTTTTCTGCAATTTTCGCATTTTTGCATGTTCTGGAAATCTTTACACTAGTTGGTAGATTTTATGATCTGATCGTGTGACTACTTCTTGTTTTTCCAGAAGTTGAGTAGCACTTAATGTGGAAGTACTCTCAATTATCTTGTTGCCATGAGGATCAGTAGTTTGAAAATAATGTTTATAAGAATATTATTCTTGATTTTCTTATGGGTACCATGGAGTTCTCTCAATTATATTGAGAGTCCACACATACTTAAAGAAATAAGATATTTTCGATTCCATATAACGCCATATATATCTTAAAGACTTCCCAACATTAAATTGTGCTCTAGTAATTCCGTACTGCTTCTGAATTGTAGAAATTGGCATCCATATCTATAAGCCAAGTTGCCCTGGGCTTCACATAACCATTGCCTTTCATCCCATTTCCGTATTTCCGCTGCTTTCTTCATAGTGTTGCACTCATCTGTATACCGTCTGCGCTCTAGGAACATTGGATACATCGAACGGAGCTTTGAAGATCTCACCAATACATATTTGACTTATGGCAACACTCCTGTTCCTTTTAAACTATGTGAAATGAACTACTCAACTTTTCTAATTAGCCGGTATTTATCTCAGCAACCCTACTCAAAATCAACAATAAAAATTCTTTCAGCTTTTCTTTTTATTTCGACATATTTTATACAAAGGTTAAATTTCCAAGATATGAGTATTTTCTAACCTATCGTATATATTTTCCCATGAATTTATAACCAATTTTTCTATACTTAGATAACATTTTTCTCATTTAACTTTTTTGTTCTTTTAATTCTGTTTCCTTTGCAACTTTTTCTTAACTCTTATTATTTTTTTAAAAACCTGTCAATTTATAACATTTTATTTTTCTTATTTCATTACTCTTTTATTTTTTTATTTCCTGCCTATTTATCGATCTTTATCTTTAACCATCTATTAATTTGCTTTCAACTTTCTGTCAACCAATATTTCGCAAATTTATTTTAAACTTCTCTGTCTTTTGACTCTCATTTCTTCTTCTGTTAAATCTCTTATTTCTTTTTTTTTAATTCCCATTGTTTAATTAACTAAGTAACTTTGTTTTTCTAATTACTCTACATTTTATTAAACACTTTTTCTTACCTTTACCTTTTAATTTATACATTTACCTGAAATTGGATTCACTGGGTTGCCTTTATACCTCATTTCTAATCCTTCCTCCGGCCATAGACTCAAACTCCACTCATCGAATTTCTTCTGAAATTGGAGAGAATTTGGTCGAAAAAATCTTTGGTTAAGTCTCCCTATTCCTGGGTCATAACTATTACTTACCTTGTAAGGGTTTATTGAACTTGTAGCAGAAGTTGAATTTTCAAAATAAATGAAGTTCCGTTCCCTTACATTCCTTCTGCCTTGATGGACTTCTGTCCTATCCGGCTTACTATTATCTCCCTGGGATTTAAACCTACTTTTCTGCAGAATCCCCTGGGCTTTCTCTAGTTGAGGATAATAGTTGTTCCTACAATTATAGCGCCATCCAGACCGTTGAGGATACTTACGAGGTCCGTGTCGTTCGTTCGAGGAGTTCATGGTTTTGGCAGGATAGGCTCTTGCATTCGCGATTCTAACAAATGCATGTCCATCTTCCAGCCTATTTCCGCTATACCCATAATATTCCGGTTATCCCCTCCCCTTCTCACGACATTCTTCGACGCTTACATTGTCGAGTTCCGCACTGTCGTAAGTTCTGGTCCAAGTCTTCTCGCATAGTTGTGGCCGAAATGGCTCATCCGATATGGGTAAACTTTTCTCTCCCTGTCCTGAAGCAACCTCTACATTGCATTTTGTATCTTTGAATTTGCTGTCTGGATTACTGATATCTGGTCTGATGTTTTCTGCCACGTTCCTGTAAGCCTCATCTATTTTGGCTTCGAACTGATTTCTTGGACTGTAATTATTGGATACCACTGGACCACTAGCTGTGACACTTTTAACAACGGAACTTTCTTTATGTACTTCGTTGGCGCCTTGAATCTGCAATTTCCTATTCACGCAGTCGATAACAGCTCTGTCACTGAGGAAATCCATTCCAAGGAAACCGCCTGCTGGAATTGAATTTGTACCACCAATGGCGTTAAATTTACAAGCCTGCTGACTGTTATCTATTAGTAGCTTCGCCTCACAAGTCCCTATGGTGCTCCTAGCAAATCCAAACAGTCCTCCAATTCGTATTTTGTCATGTGTATTTATGGATATATCTCCTTTTATCCTAACCACCTTGATTAAGCTACAAGTGGATCTAGTGTCAATTAAAAGCCTAAACTTACCTTCTAAAGCTATGTGCGATGACACTGTGATGAAAAACTTACTCTGAGAAACTAATTTTCATTGCCTTCTCTGCTAGATATTGCTGTAGACAATTCTCCGTATAGTGGTCTCGTGTTCGGCAGAACAGGCAGTAAATCCCCCTTGCCGTAAGGAATCTTCCATTAACGCCTTCTTTAATATCTGCGACTCTGATGTAATGTATTCGGGAGTTGGAAATGGGGGATGCTTGGCGGCTATATGGCTAAGACTCCCTAAAGATATACCCTAGCTGTCCTCATTTGAAGCATTTGATATTCTTTCCTCTGAGAAATTCCTGTACTTCCTTCCGCGTCTCTGGTACCATGCCCTGAAGCCTTTCCGAGTCCTTTTCGTAATAGGCAGCTTCCTCCAGTGCCTCTTGAAGCGATTCAAAATTCCGACCCGTAAGGTATAATTGAGTCGGTTTAAGTCTAACGCCTGCCTTGAATGTCGCCACGGCATCTGCCTCCAGTTCAGCAATCAGGCCTCTATTTCCTCCCGGGTATTTTGCTGAGAATGCTGCTTTTATCAGATCGAGCAATTCTTTCATCCGGTCTGCGAACTCCCTGATAACTTTTCCGGGCCTCTGCTTGCATGCCAGCATTTCTGTTCGCAATTCACTAAAAGATTTCTTAGGCATGTAAGCTGATTTGATTACTTGCTGCAAAGAATCAAAATCTTTTGGCTCTTGCGAATTTACCAAGTAGTACGCGTCATCCGATAAGCGATACTTTATACACCTGATGAAGATCTTCTGCTCTTCTTGTGTCAGTCGATCGTGTAGCTCTTTACTACAAATCAGGAAGTGATATACCTCCTTCGAAAGCCTGGATGATCTTTCTCCGGATAGGATGGGCACATACTTGGATACTAGATCCATTACTTTTTCATGCACGTCTGTCATATTACATACATACATCGATAGGCTGCCGATGATTATTCCCTACAACTCCTATCCTTATTGAAAATTAATCTGTAAACCGAACTAGACTCAACCTCTTGACCAAAATTATATTATTATAAAAAAACTAAAATTACAATCACTATACTCGAGACTATTAAACAGAACAACGATTAGTCTTCTTAATTTACTATTTACTTTTCTTAGCCTCTTATTGCCTAACAACAAAATTATCAAAGGTCAACCCGATAATTACTTTCGATACTTCTTAATCTTATACGCTAAAAAACAAAAAAAATTAAGACAATATTTTTTTAAATTTTTATTTTAAACTACACACAAAAAAAAAACACAAAACAAATTTTAAATCAGTTTTCACTGTACCCTAAAAAAAATTGCACAAAATTAATGTAAATGCCCTGTAATACGAGAAGTTGTTTAGCATGTTTGTTGTGTGTACCTACGTGTATAACCGGTTGGAGTAGCTAAATTAGCTCAACTCCTGGTGTGTGTGTGTTTGGAGTAGCTTAAATTAGCTTTGCTCCCAGTTTGTGTATTTGGATTAGGTAAATTAGCTTTGCTCCCAGTGTGTGTGTTTGTGTTGAGTTGCTGATAAAGATCAACTCTTCAAATGATGTAAGTGTAATTTGTAATTTGATTTCACAAAAAAAAATCACAAAACACAAAACTTAATTTAACACTTTTTAACTTTAACCTGAAAATAAAAGAAAATTAAGAATGGTGCAGCTAAAAAAGCATAACTCCCACAATTAACAAAAATAAACGGAGCAGCTGAAAAAGCATAAATCCCAAAATTATAGAAAAAATGGAGCAGCTAAAAAGCATAACTCCTGAAATGAAAGATAAAATAGGGCAGCTAAAAAAAGCATACACTCCCACAATAAAAACACAAAATACACCATACCTGTAGTACAGCAATACTCAAACTTTTTACCGACTGCGCCAATTGTCGTGTCCCAATGCTATCAAATAAAGAAAACCCAACGCTTAATCATAACTTCTTCAATAAATGATAAACCAATCAATTAACAACGGTTTACTTGCTGCAAATGAAAACACTACTCAAATCACTTTAAACGTACAGCAATATTTATTACAGCAAAAAACCTGACCTATCTTAACAATGCTTTAAGTAGTCCAAACCGAACGTACACTTGACACCACTATTACTGATAATAAAACGGCACTCGCCAGACCAGTCATTAGTCTTTTTATGTCCGATACTCGTAAGTAAACTTTCTTTGCTCACAACGCGGATGTAAACAAACGACAACAATCTTGTCGTTTGTTCTACCGGTTGCAGCACCTGAGTCGCTTAGTTGTAAAAATCGCCTTACATAATAATTACCATACGAGGTTAGTTATTATCGTAATCGTCGATTGCTCCACTAAGCGCTCATCGCAGCCAGCTGTTGGGCTAATCAGCAAAACAAACGACAGTTGCAGAACAATACCATGCGAGGTTATTGTGATATATGTAATAAATAAAAGACTATGAATTTATTAGAGTTGTACTTTATTCACAGGCAGACATGTCAATGTGACACCGTGGAGGCTAGATTACAACTGAGTTCCTTTTGTTCCTATTCCACTGCTGGCTACGTTTATACAATCTGGCTACATTTATGCTATTTCTTATACTATCCGACACCTCCCCCTTAAGTAATATTACTTCTCATTAAGTACCCTGAATGCGTAGTTCTACTATTAGGATATCTGTCTATAAAATGTATTGCTGATCCTTGCTCTAGTATAATCTTTCTCTCTGTTTAATTCATTTTTTTTTTTTTTTTTATAATAAGTTCCAGCATATATATAATAATAATAATAATAATATGAAAATATAATAATAATTAATCCAGTACATATATAGTATTCCAATTCTCCAATTCAATTTCCGTTTTACTATATTAGACGTGTTGCCATATTACAGTTCGATTACATTATGGCATTACAGTCTAACTTTACCTTCACACTCATCTAGCTAAATTTAATTCAGATCGGAATAAGTGCCCATGTTTTATATCTTCCAATATCATGCCTTCCACGCACGTTTTTTGTATGGCCTTAGCACGCTGGAATTTGTTCTTACATGTGTCCCGTCGGCTAGATCAATCCAATATGATCTTGGGGTATTAGCTCGCTCCTGCACCTTTGCTACTACCCACTGTTTGTCGGTCTGATACCACACTACATCACCTACAGTGAATTCTCTACCCCTCTTTGAGCCACGATCGTAATAATATTTTGTTTTACTTGGTTTTTCATTTCCCTCTTTGTTCCCTTCAATTAAATTTTGTGTTCGAAACAGAGATTCTTTCCCAGGAAGTAAGGTTCGCGTCTTTCGTCCCATTATCATTTCTACTGGTGTTAAATACAAATTTTTCGACGGTGTGTTTCTATGTTCTAATAATACTTCCCATAGTTCCGTTTTGCTTTCGTCACATTTCAATAAAATCTTCTTGGCTACCTGAACCATTCTTTCCGCGAATCCATTGGACGTTGGGTATCGAGGACTACTCGTTGTTACTTCTATATCATACTTTCCGGCAAACTGTCTAAATTCAAACGACCCGAACTGCATGTTGTCAGCAACAATTTGACGCGGTAGGCCTTGTACCCCAAATAGAGGTTTTAATCTACTGATTACTCCTGAAGATGTTTTAGACTGCAATGGTAATATGTCCAAAAATTTGGAATAATAGTCGCATACTACCAAAAATGATTTTGCTCTGTACTCCATGATATCCATACCTAATTTCTGAAAGGGATAATTCGGTATACTATGTGCTATCATGGGTTCCTTTACATTACTGCTACGAAATTTCTGACAGATATTGCACAAACTTATTTTTTCTTCAATAGCCTTATCTATTCCGGGCCAGTAAACTAAAGTTCTCGCCCTGGCTTTTGTTCGCTCTATTCCTTGATGTGAAAGATGTAACTGATTTAGAAAAGTTCTCGCATCGACGCTGGCATGAGTATTCTATTATTGAAAAATGTTATTCCGTCATCTACTTCCAGTTCTTTCCTATATTTCCAAAATGAACGTATACATTCTTTCAGATTATTTTTATGATCTGGCCAACCTTCAGCTAAAACTCGTTTCAACTCATTTAAAACATCGTCCTTTGACAACTCACTTTTAATTAATTCCTTCTTTTCACTACTCATATTTATTGAATGTACATATTCCGATAAGTCTTTTATTTCAACCTCATTTTCATTGGACATAAAATTCCTCGATAATAAATCCGCAATATGTAAGTCTTTACCTGGTACATATTGTAATATCAGTTTATATTTCATGAGACGAATCTTCATTCGCTGTATCCTGGGTGAACTAATTTTATTTACTTCTTTTTGTATTATTCCTAGCAGTGGCTTATGGTCTGTACTGACCTTTATGAGTCGACCATAAATTTCATTATGATATTTATGGCAAGCAAACACAATTGCCAGCATCTCTTTCTCAATTTGTGCATACCGAATTTCCGCATCCGTCAAGCTTCTAGAAGCGTAGCTAACAGGTCGATTCGCTTGCATTAAGCAACACCCCATTCCGTATTTAGATGCATCTACTTGTAATACAATTTCTTTGTTGGAATCAAAAGGCTGTATTACTGGAGCGTCTGCAATCAACTGTTTGATTTCATCCAGGCATTTCGAATGTACGGGTGTCCATTCGAAAATAACACTTTTTTTTAATAATTCCCTAATTGGTTTCGATTTCTGAGCTAAGTTGGGAACGAATTGTCTAACATAGTTCACCATTCCTAAGATCGATTGCAATTCCTTCTTGTTTTTCGGTGGTACTAATGCCATAATAGCTTTTGTCCGATCTGGATCACACTCAATTCCTCTTTCTGATATTATGTGGCCCAAATATTTTATTCTATTCGTCTTAAACTGGAGTTTTTCTCGATTAAACTTAATGTTCCTTTCACAAGCTCGCTCCATTACCTTGATTAAAATTTCATCATGCTGTTTTTCAGTTTCAGCAGCAATCAGGATATCATCTATATAGATAATAACTCCCTCAATATCAGCAAAATTTTTTTCGTTCTGTCGTTGAAAAATCTCGGGGGCTACCTTAATTCCAAAGGGAAGTCTTCTAAATCTGTATCTACCGAATGGTGTACTGAAGGTACATAGCCTACTTGCTCTACCATCTAGCCCTACCTGATAGTAACCCTCTTTTAAATCTAATAGTGTAAACGTTTTCTTATTGGCTAGCTTGGTTATAATCTCACTGAAACTAGGAATGGGGTGGGTTTCGTCCTTTAGTGCATCATTAAGATGTTTGGGATCTAAACACAAGCGTAGCTCATTATTTTTCTTCTCAACAATCACTAAGTTGGAGCTCCATTCACAGGGCTCCTCCACTTTTTCAATAATATTGGCTTCACACATAGAGTTTAATTGGCTTTTTACTCTATCGTAAAGCGACAACGGTATTCGACGCGCGGGTGCTACCACTGGTATAGCATTATGTTTGACCTCCAAATGGACATCATGAACGAAGCACCCTAATCCATTAAATACATCAGCATAGAATTCTTCAAAACTTGTCTTCGTTTCGACCTTCAGTGTGTTTACTCTTTTAATTAAATCAAATTTTCTACACGCATCTAATCCCAAAATCGGTAAACTCTTCACATCAACGACGATAAATCTCAATGAACATTTTTTTTTATTAACTGTACATTGTAATATTGTGCTTCCAATTGTCTTAAGCCTCGTCCCTCCATACGCTTCTACTTTTGTCTTTGTGCTATATAACTCTGCACCAGATATTCCTTCAAACATCTCTACCGGGAGTACATTGACATCAGCTCCTTTGTCTAATTTAAAGTTCACTACTTTTGACCCCTTCTTATTGGATTGAACTAGCATTTTTTGATACCACGACTTCTCACTGCCATCTGTAATGGCCTCACTATTGTCTTTATTTCTATTCTCAATATTATTAATACTGTTTACATACCATGTATTATCCTCTTCCCAATGTGCTGATTTCTCCAAAGAACGTACCAGTCTCGCCTGACACGCGGCAGCGAAATGATTAATTTTTCCGCACTTTGCACACTTCTTACCGAACGCTGGGCACTTTTTCCATTCATGCTCTTGTTTACAAAAATTGCACACTGGCCTCTTCTGTTCTACTTTTCTTCTATTCATCCTAAAATTAGTTTTTTCATTGTTAGTTTTATTACCTACTCTATTATTATGTATACTCTCCTTGTTACCATATTTATGCTGTCCATCTGCGTTGCGTGTATTTCTCTGTACCGCTACAACATCTACTGTTCCTGACGAAACTGATGTTTCCATTTTTTGTATACCCGAACTCTGGATTTTTGATATCTCCGATGCTTTGGCCATCTCTATCACTTTCTCCAATTTAAGGTCCTCTTGTTCTAATAATTTTTTCTGCAGCTGTTTATCTGCGACACCAAAAACAATTCTGTCACGTCTCATCCTACTTTCCTGAGTACCAAATCCACATGTTTTTGCCAATTTCTTCAAGTCCAGCAAAAATGTGTCAAACAGTTCTCCGTTGGCTTGTCTTCGATTGTGAAATACGAAGCTCTCGAACACTTCATTCGTTTTAGGCTCACAGAAATTTTTAAAAGCCTCAATCACCTTATCGTATTTTTTCCTATCTTCATCTGCTATGGTGAATGCATTAAACGCCCGCACTGCTTCAGGGCCAATTGCGTTAAGGAATACCGCTACTTTAACGGGCTCAGACTTTTGTTCTAATTCTATTGCCGTCGCGAATATCTCAAAGTTTTGAGAAAAATTTAGCCAATTCTCGGCAATATTTCCTTCCAACGATAACTTTTCCACCGTTTTCACATAATCCATGGTTTTTGTTATATATACGAATCGTATTCCTTTTGGCGGTCGACCACGCGGTCTTTTTGCTTCTTTCTTCTGTTCACGCTTTGCGCGTGCCATCCACTATGATAATTACGTTACCTTTAGACTTCTGCTGTTATTTTCTTTTATTGCTAAACTCACGACTGCGCCATGTGATATATGTAATAAATAAAAGACTATGAATTTATTAGAGTTGTACTTTATTCACAGGCAGACATGTCAATGTGACACCGTGGAGGCTAGATTACAACTGAGTTCCTTTTGTTCCTATTCCACTGCTGGCTACGTTTATACAATCTGGCTACGTTTATGCTATTTCTTATACTATCCGACATTTAGCAATTGCTGATTATTTTGCTGTGATGCCTTTGGTTGCTGGAAGAATCTTCCGTATATCGGGCCATAACACCCCTTCGTTCTTTTCTTGTTTTTCGGCTTCTCTGCCTTCTGTAGAGAAACCCCCATAATTTTCCCAGTGTACCTGAAAAGGGGTGAAAAAAGTTCATATTTTTGAGAAGTAGTCTTATGCTACTTCTCCATACAAATAAAAACCCTGAAAATAAAAGTTATACATTTTTGAGAAGTAGCCCAATGCTACTTCTCCATATTCTACCAATCCTGCAAAAAAAAAAAAACAAAAGTGAACATATCTATACATACCCGCATATAATGTCAGAGCTAAAAACAACAACAACAAAAAGTAAAAACATTCAAAACTGGAAAAATGCCAATTCGTGCAAAATACGCACAAATTACACTTTTACCACAGTAAACTTACCGCTCTAGCCAGTCAGCATTCCAGACCCCAAACGGTAATTCGCCTAGCCGTAAAACATCATGCGATCTTATCACATGATATATTAATACAGGCCCGCCGAGAGTTCTTAGAAAATTCTCGCTCACATCACCGATTCTGCTGCTACAGACGAATGATACATACACTCCCGTACTTAGGCATTAGCACAGATGGCAGCGACCATCCGAAATTCGAGGAAAGACAAAAAAAAATGCTCGCCTAGGTGGGCACAAAACGCACGAATACGAGCTGGAGCCGAAAATCGATGTGCCGGTAGGTTGGGTCGGACGAGTTGAGCGCGATGATGAAAAGCGATGGTGTGAAGTAGTGGAGTTTGTTCTGAGCTGCGCGCGAGTATGGTGTTCGGTCCCAGTCTTCTTACTGGAAAATATTTCTGTGAACATATTTTATTTTAAAACAAATCAAAATTAATCAAGTGCATATTTACCTGCCGTCGCAATGGCATTCCACCGTTTTCGTTCCGATTTTGGTGCATATTTTCTGGAATAAAATAAAAAGAAAAACTTTTAGTGAATATTTTATTAATTAAAATCAAAAGTGGAAGTGAATATCTATCTGCCGTCGCAGTGATCATCTTTTGGTTAATAGCGTTGCCAACATTCTGCCGCCCTTGGAAGGAACTTTCAAGACTATCGTTCTGGTTGCTAGTAAGAAGATAACATAGTTTATGTGTCGGTCGCTGAATGACACCTGTCTTAGTCCGTAATGTAACTACTCGCACAAGGCCGTCTTTGCCTGGATGGACAGTTTGGACACGCGCCACGGTGGAAGATTATCTTCTTTGATGATGACTAAATCGTCTGTAATCAGGATTTTATGTGGTTTCATCCATTTTGTGCGTTGTTGTAAATTATTTATGTATTCTGCACTCCACTTGCGCCAAAATGTCTGTTTGAGAGTTCGTAGGTACTGCTAGCGCGATCGGTGATCGATTTTGGTGTCATCAATGTTTGGTTCTGGATAAGATAGAAGCGTCCGCTCAACCAGAAAGTGTCCTGGTGTTAAAGCCTCGAAACTATCTGAATCTGTTGACTCTGGTATAAACGGTCGAGAGTTGAGACACGCTTCAATTTGGCATAATATGGTGCTCAGTTCTTAATAGGTCAAATGACTGCTACCCACTATCCTAGTTAGGTGGAATTTCATCTGTTTGACGCCCGCTTCCCATATACCGCCAAAGTGGGGCCCTCTTGGAGGTATCGTATGCCATGATATCATTCGCTTGCTGAGTTCGGTCAGTACTGTGTCGTTGTAAAGCTTCGAAGCGAGGAGCTTCCAAGTTCATGTAATTGGTTTTTAGCACCAATAAAATTAGTGCCATTGTCACTAAATATGTGTGCACAATGACCTCGTCTGGCTATGAAGCGCTTTAATGCTGCTACAAAGGCGTCTGTTGTCATTTTGGACACCAATTCCAGGTGGATAGCCCTTGTCGCAAGGCAGATAAATAATGCAATATACGATTGGTACGTTTTACTACCTCTTCCTTTCCAGGCTCTAATGTAGACTGGTCCCGCATAATCTACACCTGTGTTATAGAATGCTGGTGCTGGTTGTACCCGCTGGGTTGGTAAGTTTGACATCTGTTGTTCACAGGTTTGTCCTCGATGACGAATGCGGGTTATGCATTGGTGTATGTGCTGACGAATAAGATCCTTGCAGCCAATAATCCAATATTGTATTCGAATTATGGCAAATGTTAAATTTCTTCCGGCATGGAAGTATCTGAGATGCGTATCTGTGATAATAAGCTTTGCAAGATCCCAATCTTTGGCGAGAATAGCGGGATGCTTCTGTGAGTAGCTTATACTAGCATTTTGCAGCCTGCCGCCTACTCTCAAAATATTATTATTGTCGATAAATGGATTGAGCTGTATGAGTTTGCTTTTACTTGACAATGGTTTCTTGCTCCTGTTCCACAGCAGACAGGCTGCTTGTATTTCTTTGAATTTTAGGTGAATTGCAGTTGTTATAAAAACGCATGCAGTAAGCTACCACTCTTTTCAATTTCCACAGTGAGGAGAATCTTTGGAGGATGTCAAAGGGTTCAGCTACAATCAAGTGTGATGTTGCTGTGGCTCTAACCTCAAGATAAGTAACTGCTTTAGTTGATTTCAGCATTGTCTGTAGCAACTGTTCATTATAAAGGAAACCAGGTCCCTGAAACCACAAGGTGTGATTTAAGAGTTCTGATGCACTCAGACCTCTGGAAGCGCAGTCCGCAGGATTTTGTTGCGATTTTACGTGATGCCAATGATTAGATGGTAAATATTGTAAAATATATGATGTACGGTTTCCAATAAACGTTTTCCATTTGCTTGGAATGTCTGATAGCCACGCAATAACAATCATAGAGTCTGTCCAGGCAAATAGTTCCACATCTTCAATATCGAGTGCTTCCTGGCATTTCATCAAAAGTTTAGTAGCTAGTTGTGCTGCGCATAATTCTAACCGAGGAATACTCAGTTGTTTAATGGGCAATACCTTTGTTTTGGCGGCCGCTAATTGTACTGATATTTTTCCTGACGTATCGATTGTTCTGAGATAAACTGCACCAGGATAGGCGAGTTCCGAAGCGTCAGAGAAAGCATGAAGTTGTGCCTTGCAGTTTAGTTGAAACGCTATCCATCTGGGAAAGTTAAGTTTACTGATCTGTTGAAGATTAGTAGTGAAGCCTAGTCATGTCTGTCGAATATCGTCTGGAACGTCTTCATCCCAAGAAAGTCCTTTAGTCCATAGCTGTTGCAATAAAATTTTAAGCTTTATAACACAAGGCGATATTAAGCCCATAGGATCAAAGATTTTGGCTATATTAGCAAGTATGTGGCGTTTTGTGATTGTTTGAGATTGTGTTACGGAGACCTCAAACGAAAAGGCATCTCTTGGAACGTTCCAGTTCATTCCTAAGATTTTTACGACCTTGGAATCGTCAATAAGCTTAACAGTTTTGTGAATTGCGTGACGTGCTCGTAAGTCGGTAATAAATGCAGGAGAGTTAGAAGACCATTTCTGTAATTCGAAACCTCCCTTTTTGAGCAAATCGGTAAGCTTGTCACGAAGATGTCTGGCTTCTTCTAGGCTATGATGACCATAGCATACTTCTGGAAAATTACGACCTTCGTCGATGGAGAGTTGCTTCAATGTCCTGGTGGCCAAAAATGGTGCAGGTGCTGTACCATATGTCACCGTCGATAGCTTAAATACCTTAATTGGTTCTTGAATTGACCACCGCCAAAGGATGAGTTGATAATTACTGTCTTGCTCATGCATCTTAATTTGGCGAAACATTTTGGTTATGTCTGCAGTAAACGCAACTTTAAATTTCCTAAACCGTAATAGCAAACTGAGTGTATCTAGTTGTATTGTAGGGCCAACCATTAGCGTATCATTCAAAGATACACCCGATGTCGTAGGTCTAGATGCGTTGAAGACTACGCGCAATCTGGTAGTCGTGCTGGTATCTTTAATTACTGGATGGTGTGGCAGATAAAATGATTTTTCATCATCAAGATCGACGTTTTCAGTGATTTGATGCATGTGCCTCAGTTGAATGTATTCCCTCAAAAACCCGCTGTATTCAGCTGCCAACTGCGTAGATTTTTGCAGACGTTTCTCTAGGCAAAGCAAACTAGATCTAGCTGCATTCTTCGAGTTCCCCAATCTATCATAATCTTCCTTGAAAGGTAGTCTGACAATATATCTGCCAGTCTCATCTCGCGTATGGTTCTTTAGAAAGTGCTCTTCGCATTTGGCTTCCTCTTCTGTTAGGTTTGTAAAATTTTTAATATCTTCGACCTCCCAAAATCGTTTTAGAATTTCGTCCATATTTTCTTCTTGCATGTGAAGCGATGTATGTATATTTTGGTTTGATTTTGATATACTGCCAGTAATGACCCACCCGAATGATGTGTTTTGTGCAATAAACTCAGAATCTGGATGTTGAGCCTTGCCTTCCATTAGACAGGAGAATACTATGTCAGCTCCGAATATGATATCGATTTTACTTGGGCGATCAAATTGGGGATTTGCTAAAGTAAAAATATCATGAAAGTATTGACAAACATTACTAGCGATTGCCTCTTGGGGCAGATTTGTTGTCAACTTACGTAGTACCACTGCAACTGATTGTAACTCGTACTCGTTTATCCTTGAATGTATGCGAAGGTTGACTGATCCGTTGCTGCTCGTAGATTTTGTTGATCCTATACCCGAAATGGATATTCTGGCGTTTGACCTTTTTAATCGTAGCCTGTTTGAACATGTTTCAGATATGAGTGTGATCGATGAGCCTGTATCGAGTAAAGCTCTACACGGTTGCAATTGATTTGAAGCATCCTTGACGAGAACAACTGCCGTCGGTAGGTGAATGGTCTGAAGTGCCGCTTGTGTCATAAGAGTTGTAGCTGTAGACGTGGATCCTTGTGATATATGGTTTGTTGAAGTTTGATCCTCATGCAGAAGTGTATGGTGGGGTTCGTTTACATATCATACACCAGACAATTTATGCATAGCTTGTTAATTGAAATAATCCTTTTTCTGGCAATAAGATCAAGATTTCTAAATGCATGGCATTTGAATAAGTGGTGATTTCCCTTGCATTTGATGCAAACTGTAGTGGTGACGGAATACGATGACTTAGATGGGGGGTAAGTTCGTGTCGTGTGTTTTGGCAAAGTCTGGGTGGACTCGAGCTCAAACTGACGTTTCTCAAGGAATTGTTTAAGATTTTCGTATGTCGGATGTGTGTCAGTCGGTCTTTGTGGTGCCCATAACTGCTTAGATTCTGAATCTAACTTATTTACTACTAAGTAGATTAGGATAGCGTCTCAGTGCTCAACTGGTAGCTTCAGAGCTTTAAGCCCTCGAATGGATTCATTTATATTATTGAATAGTTTTTTAAGTGAATTAGCTGAAGCATGTGCCAGCGTTGGTTGATCAACGATATTTTTTATGAAGGCGTCGACAATGCAATAATCCATGTCATATCTAGCCGTTAGTTCTTGATAAGCCTGTGCGTAATTCGCGTCTGTGATTCCAAGATGCCTTAGCAATGACGACGGTTCTCCCTTAAGGCTCATTTTGAGATACTGCAATTTTTGCACGCCTGTTAGAGATGTGTTTTTATGAACAAGCGAATCGTAGAGATCCTTGAATGAAGGCCATTCCTTATATTCGCCGCTAAATGTCGGTATATCTAAACGAGGCAACTTTATTTCGGGAATTATCATGGTAGTACTCGTATTTAATGTAGAATTGGCGTTTATAGCAGATTGCTGAGTAACATTGTTAGAGGAGTGGCGTTCTAAGATTGTAGCTAATGCTGTTTGATTTTCGGTCAAAGTATGGACAATGTTAGATAGATCTGAACGAGGATCCCTTGGCGGGAGATTAGACTGAATGGTTGAAGGAACGGAATTTGAAGCTTTAGATATTGAGGATATTAATTTTAAAGCTACACTTTTAACGTTGAGATATTTTTCTTCAAATTCCTCTCGATATTTGGTTTCGTTCGGAAAATCTGTGTCATCTATCGCTGTCTCAATTTGCGTTTGAATAGTGTCAAATTCTTTCCATTGTTCTTCTATGCGCTCCAATCTAGTCTGAATGCTCTCGATATCAGTTTCTGAAGTTGCAGATCTTAAAAAGGTTTCAATTCTGCTCATTGAAGTCTTTATTGCTGAGCGTCTCTTTTTTAATTGTTCCATTGCGAAAAAATAATAAAATGAAATGACTTACCAACTGCTGTAATTATGTGAAATTATGGTTCTTGCAGTAACTTTTTACTTGATTTCGAAATAAGCTCTATTTGCGAAAATAAGTCACGTATGTATTCACTTTCTAACACTAGTTGCTTGAAATCAGTTAATGTCAGATTTGAGTACCTTTTTATAAATATATATTATATTACTGTCACTACATATGCATTAGAGCTTTTCTTCACACTGCATTATCTGAATTAGAGCTTTTATTTTCACTGCATTATCTGCATTTCTCATTCGAATAATCGCACTGACTAACACATATTTTGAGATCACAGCTTTGTTCACTTATTGAAAGCATTCACTATGCAGATAATAATCACTAGATCTATAAACATATTGTAGGCACAAATTATAACTGTTATTCCGACTGTGTTAGGAGAGCACTTGTAGTCCGTAATGGTGTCATCAGAAGTGACGTATATATGACGCTTTAAATGAATCTGTACAAATGATTATAATATTGTTGCGAGCGTGGCCTTTGGTTCGTCATTTAAAACACAATATTAAATAATTAATATATAAGTTCTTTATTACACTTAAATCATATAAAGTTCACAAACATTCATTTAATCAACTCAACTCGAATTATCGCTAACACTGTACTTTCAATTATCGCAATCTAATTACACTCTTTCGCTTCTTGAATTACTTTCGCTTGCTAACACTGCAACGTCTAAAACAAGACTCTTTTTTGGCGATGACAGCTGTTATATTTATACCCTAGAAACTCTCCGGATTATTCTGGAGTGTTCTATTCCAAAAGCTTCTTGACTATTCTATTTGTTCTATTCCTGAACTTTCCTGTAGATTTCATAATCGATTCTCCGAACCTGAAGTCGTTTACTCTCCGAACCTGAAGTTGTTTATTGCCAGTAGATGTCACCAGTTGTCTCTTTCTATTGCACGTAACACTGCCCCCTTCTTAAATTTGTTCGTCCCGAACAACAGGTGGTCCACGGTCTTGATGATTGTAGTATTGACACAAGCGATACAGATGGACGATTTTTCGTTTGCCTCCTGTACCACGTTGAATCCTGTATACTACGTCATTTATTTTAGTTACTACTGAATACGGTCCCTCCCATTGTTGTTGTGACTTTGGAGAGCATCCCTTACGTCGGTTCGGGTGGTATAGCCAAACAAGGTCACCTTCATTGAATCCTGCTGAATTCGCACGTAAGTCATAGCGTGTCCTCATCCGATGGGTACTTACTGCTAATTTCGCTCCCGTGGCCTATTTGTACATCAGCTCTCAGTTTCAATGGGGCTCTGACATTACACTTGTACATTTCCTTTCTGCTGCTACGTGGCGGCCCTTTGTAAAAAGCACACACAGTGCATCTGCGACACCACTTCTCTACATCCTCCCGCATATGTCGCCAATAAAACTTTTCTCGTATTTTAGAAATTGTTTTATTCACTCCCAAATGTTCTCCAGATGCTCCACGTTGCACTTTACCTAGAACCTCGTTGACTTTTGATGCCGGCACGACTATTTGCATTCGGAACGATTTACCGTTAGGTGCTTCCCACTTGCGTATAATATACCGCATTCAATATGAAGAGAATTCCATTGAGCCCAGTAGCTTTTCAGCTTTCACTCATTCTCGAAATATCCTTCCATTCTGGTTTTTCTATGTCTGCTTTCCAAGCAAGAATAGGCGATATGTCCGGATCTTCTCGTTGCGCTGTTTGCAAACTCTCGATGTCCCAACCTGTTGATAGCTCCACAGTTACCAACTGTATAGTAGCTGTTTTCTCATTTCCTTTCTCCCAGCCGTAATGCTTACATTCAGGTTCCCATTGACGTTGTACCAATCCTTCTGAATTTCCATGGATACGTCCTTCCCTGTGTTGGCTCTCAAAGCCATAAGGTTGGATTCTAGTCTCCCTAAGAATAGTTTGCTCTCTAGCTCGCCAATTTGGACATTCATCTCTCCCTTTCTTTTCTGTTGATTCCTTTCGACGGCATTTCCTGCAGTCGATTTGAAGGTGTCCTAATTTATTACAATCCCAACATCGAAGAACACTACGTGAAGGGGTGCTCAGTGATAACTGCAATCTATTGCAAGTCTGCTGCTCAGCTCGATATCTTTGCAATTCCACTTTCCTCTCTTCATCTAGAGATTCCACTCGTCGGCGTTTTCTTCAGTCTCTTTGTAGGTGTCCTGTTCTATTACAATTCCAGCATCGAAGGATACCACGCAAAGGTGAGCTCTGGGATAACTGCATTCTATTACAAGTACATTCGTCCACTGAAATGTCTCTCATTCGTACTGCACCCCGCGAAGCTTGTCTGGCGGATTCATACACTAATGCATAGGCTAGTGCTTCTGCTGTTGATTTCCTTTTGATCTGTAATAGCGTTCACAAATGCCTCCGTCGCCACTTCATTGAGAAAATCCGCATTCACGCTGGAGTATGACAGATGCGCTAATCTTTCTACATCTGCATGCAGTTGTTGTAGTGATTCGCCATGTTTTTGAATCCTGTTGCGCAACTGTAGGCGATATACTTGCTGCATGTGCTCATCTCCGTAACGTAATTCTATCGCCTGTACTAATGAAGAGTAATTACGTTGATTTTCAATCGGTACAGTTTGTAAGAGTTCTGACGCAGGACCTCGAAGTGCTAACACCAGAGCAATAGCTTTGTCTTCATCATTCCATCCATTTACCTCTGAAGCTGCCTCGAATTGTCTCTTGAAGATATGCCACGAATTTTGTCCATCAAATATGGGAGGTTTCATTCTACCTGCACCGGATATTTCAGTTGCTATGTTTAGAGGCTGACGATGTTTTATTCTTTCCAGATCTGATTTAAAACTGTCAAGGTGGTCGGTGACTTTTTGCTGAGCTTCCGCCACTTCCTGCTCGATTCCTTCAATTTTCAAATTTTGTTCGTCTAATGAGTTTTTCAGGAAAGTCTTCTGTTCCTCCAAACGAGTTTCTAGACAATTCTCCAGAGAGATCTTTTGTTCGTCCAAAAGGGTTTCCAGAGATTTCTTTTGTTCCTCAAAATCAATCTTTTGTTCATCAAAACGGGCTTCCATAGATTACTTTTGTTCGTCCATAGATTTCTTCTGTTCATCTAAACGTGATTCCAGAGAATTCTTTTGTTCCTCGAGAGAATTCTTTTGTTCGTCCATAGATTTCTTCTGTTCATCTAAACGTGATTCCAGAGAATTCTTTTGTTCCTCGAGAGAATTCTTTTGTTCCTCGAGAGAATTCTTTTGTTCCTCGAGAGAATTCTTTTGTTCATCAAAACGGGCTTCCATTTTGCTCATTAAAGTACTCAAAAGCTGTTCCATTTTCATCTCAGGCTCTTCTTCAAATTCGGTTCCTTCCAAGTTCTCTTCGAAAACAAATGTCTCAGGATTCTTTCCTTCCGCTATCAAAGCTTGTCTAAGTCGCTCGACTAGAACTTTCTTTGGACCTGTCTTTTGTAATGAGTGGTTCCCTAGCTCCACTTTCAAATCCTGTATTCGAAGCTCCTCCACTTTGCGCCCCATTACTGTAGTAATTCACTCACAGTTGAATATAAATTATTTTCCAGAACTTTTAAAATTTAACACAATTCCACAAAATTAATCACACTTTTAATTTTTCAGTCAATTGCCACCACTTTATTACTCAAATATATTTCACGTCTGACACCAGTTGTTGCGAGCGTGGCCTTTGGTTCGTCATTTAAAACACAATATTAAATAATTAATATTTAAGTTCTTTATTACACTTAAATCATATAAAGTTCACAAACATTCATTTAATCAACTCAACTCGAATTATCGCTAACACTGTACTTTCAATTATCGCAATCTAATTACACTCTTTCGCTTCTTCAATTACTTTCGCTTGCTAACACTGCAACGTTTAAAACAAGACTCTTTTTCTGGCGATGACAACTGTTATATTTATACCCTAGAAACTCTCCGGATTATTCTGGAGTGTTCTATTCCAAAAGCTTCTTGACTATTCTATTTGTTCTATTCCTGAACTTTCCTGTAGATTTCATAATCGATTCTCCGAACCTGAAGTCGCTTACTCTCCGAACCTGAAGTTGTTTATTGCCAGTAGATGCCACCAGTTGTCTCTTTCTATTGCACGTAACAATATGTATATATGCAAGTCAAGTTGCTACATGGAGATATTTAATATATTTTTTTTTTAATACTTCTCCAATTTCAACAAATTCTCACCGATAAATTTCATATTAAAATTTCAAATATTTAATTTAGTCACTCTGAATCTTATGGACTTTTTTATGGATCTTCACTTAGGTTTCCACCTTTAGATAAAAATCCCGTTTCCCGCATGAACGTACCACGCACGACAGTTTATGAAAAATGTGTTCACGTTTTGCCTGTGATACTTATTGTGGCTAATCCGGCTCGATCGGACCAAAATGTTTGCGGTAGATAAGGAATATTACCAATAAAAATAATAAGTGGACTGTATTTAAATGTAATTTATTATTAAATCAGTTTACAATAAACTCCGGCAAATGGCTAATTCAAAAATGACTGATCTCTACGTAAACCGAACAGTAAGTGAATTCGTCTATTTTAGGAAAACAAAACAAAGCTGTACCGTTCTTAATTACTCTCTCACAACTACAATTAAGTCTAAATCATCTTTTGGTTAATAGCGTTGCCAACACATACATACCTTCGATTTTGTGCATATTTCCTAGAATAAAAAGGAAAACTAATTGGATTCATTAAAATTAATAATAATTATGTCGTGCATACATACCTTCGATTTTGTGCATATTTCCTAGAATAAAAAGGAAAACTTTAATTGGATTAATTAAAATTAATAATAATTACGCCGTGCATACATACCTTCAATTTTGTGCATATTTCCTAAAATAAAAAGGAAAACTTTCTTAGCAGAACAGAGTTCAAAAGCTTATTATCTTAGAGCGAAGCCTGAAAGTTTCAGAATTTGTCAAGAGGTATATAAGAGAAATTTTATACAGAGTATTTTCCAACAACAGATTAGGGCGAAATTAGGACGAAAGTTCTTAAAGTGGCGGAATAAGTAAAGGAAAGGAAATTCCCTTTATGAGCTTGAAGATCTGCAGGGGAAGTTAACAGGAGTCTATCACACAAAGGACATCAAGCCCTGATAGCTACAGCTGTTCACTGAGGATCTGTAGATCCATTGAAAATTTCAATACTGGTAGTCCTAAGAAAGCATCCAGCCAGCTTAACTGGTAAACCACAGGATGCCAATGTGGCGCTTAGGACCTTCCGAGCATAGTGGCCGGCATACCTCTTGAAAGTAGAGACGTTTTGTCCCAAGCCCTACATGGTAACCCTACGGGGCCTATACTGCCGAAGAAATCCCACTTGTAAAATGCTTATGAAAATTTTAAATACCTGTATTAACATCCTTGTCATGTACTCTACCAAAACCCTCGAGAAGACTTCACAAGCCATGAAACAGACTCCCTCCCTATCACATGCGAGGCCCAACGTACACCTTACCTTCTGAAATGTTTGCCGTGTTCTTATGTAAAACTGACAAAAGTTTGATTTGAATAGCTTCCCCTCTCTAAACTGCTATTCCTACAGAAAAATGGTGTTCTGTTCATCTTAAGCTTGCTTTCTTATCATCCGAACCGTAATAAAATTTTCATACCTTTCCTACACATGCAATTATCACTCAGCTGAGAGGTATTGAGCGTAAAATGGTAAGATTACCTTGTAATCAAAACTATTTTATTATTTTGTTAAGTAAGGTATATAGGAAGTGCAGCCTTTGGGAAGGTAAGGAACCAAGCTTTAAATTAATACAAGACTATTTTCCTTTATGGATAGTAGTTTAGGCTCTATGGCATATATAAAGCCAATGTTTAGCACTTTCCCATAAGTATCAATATAGAACATTTTAGAAAACGGACTAAGCACGCACACATATAGATTTCTGTTTCATGGCTTGGGAAGTATTTTCGAGGGTTTTGACTCTACACTCCCGACGACTCGATCTGTGTGTGGTGACTTGGAGACACACCCCTGAACGATTGCTGATCTGAGAACAGAGGGAGATGTTAAGGCCAGGGAGATTCTGCGATCAGTTGGTTAGGTTATTGACCGCGTGGTTTCTTCGGGTCGTCTCTGTGAAGGAGGACAGAGGGACATTGGCCGACCGGATTTTTTAGGCTACCAGCTTGTTGCTGCACCTCTGGTTTCCAACACAGAGAATAATATCGAAGTCTGGTCAAGGATTGACGGGATTTCAGGGATGTGCCTCAGAGTCGCACACCTCGAGCAGATCAAACTATGAGGCCTATGTTTAAGACCGGCTAACTTAGCCGACCAGTTTTTAGTGTTGTTTGTACCACAGGTGGACTAGCAGCAATGCGTACATCGGTTACACGTCGAATATGCTGCCACTGGAATGGAACAGCGAACAAAAAACACCTTGGCGGGACAGAGTCGGAAGAGACGGGCGGAAGGAGAAGAAAAGACTTTGATTTTGAGCGACGAGAAAGACAGAAGTTGGGAATAGAAAAAGATCTGTACAAAAGTTTAAGAAATTCAATAGATTATCGATACAAAGATAGTGGTAAAGTTATAAAAATCAACCGAAAATAGAGCGTCCGATAGCGAAATAAGCGAGGAGCAACAGAAAAATTAAGAAGGAGAAAGGATTATTGAAATAATCACGAAATCGCTACGAGGTGAAACGGCTTCAAGGAAATTGATGATTACCTCCATCAAAAGTGGTGACCTCATATAAACAGGAGATCTGGTTGGCCCACATTATAACCAGAACAGGTACTGTAATTTTAATATCTGTGTTCGAAATTACCCGGAAAAAGCAACGGGTTCGCAAGTATCACAAGTTCACGTAGCTAATCAGACTGGTGTACGCCTATCCGCGTGGAAGCGACGGCTTTGGCAAAAGATGCAAAATGAAGAAGGAGTAGTTATCTCTTGCAATTCTAAAGCGGCTTAAAATAATCTAGCTGGCAAAGTCATATTCGTATCAAAATTGAACAGTCAGAGAAAATTGAAGAAGGACAACGGACATTGCTTTGTCTTTTGCTAAGATTTTAGCAACAATGTGTCGAATATCGGCAGTGCGATCGAAACTTGTCAAGAGTTTTATTTTATTAAAACCACAGAAGAATTGTATCATCTTGATAGTGTCTGGCGGCTGAAGCACACCTGACGAAAACAACAATATTAGAATAGTTCATGCACGCTTTTTATTTTAATAAAAAAAAACCTCAGAATAATTACATTATTGTAACTTTGTGTTTCGGCTAAAGCCAAATTAATGAAAACTTAGAATGTATCTTACACTTTTAGCTAGCCAAGGAAAACCTTAGATCTGAGCTATACTTAATATCAATATGTGAGGCTAACGCCGATTTCAACAAAATTGTATTACACGTTCATATTCCGATGATTTAACCGTAGATCTGAACTAGGTGGTATCATACACCCTCTTTTGGGGTCGAATTGGCAGTTGTGAAAAAGGTCTATCTTTCTATACGCGGCAATTTAAGGATGAAATCCTTGGAAAAAGTAACAGTGTGTCTTGCGTAACAAGTTGATAGAATCCAGGTTACAAGGGACTAGTTTAAACTCCGAAATTATAAATATGCATTCGACAACTCAGTCCGCAAAGATATATAGAGACATAGTGGTATTAGTATAGCTCTGATTCAAGAAGATGTACTAATTGTGATTCAGCGTTGTACATGAAATTCCGGTCAGTTTTATAGTGATGTCGTTTTGTTTCTTCTCTTTCCAATATTAATTTTTCAGGAACACAGCTGCTCCAGGAGGCCTTCGTGCAGGGACTGCCCTATCCAGGTAATTTATCGTTAATCCTGACTGGGATTTACCTCTAATATCTCCTGATGGGGATCTGATTTGTTTTTATTCTTTTATTCTCGTCAAAAGCACTCAGTTAAGCGTTTCTTTTGAAATACGATTATTTATATAAAATGAACTAGTTATGCATATTCGTTTAAATAATTCCGTACATGATGCAAAGAAGCCTTTGTTGTTGACCTTAGAATAGACTCGTGATGCTTAAGTTTTTTATATAGTGCTGTACAATAATGCAGTGAAGCTTGGTTTTTTTTTAAATTATTATCTTAGAATACCTTAATCCTTTGAAATAATAACGTACCATAACGGAATTAGGCTTTTATTTTTGAAGTATTACCTTAGAATAACGTAATTATGCCTAATTTTACCGTACTCCAATTACATTTTTTTCTGTTGAAATACGGCTGTAGGATAAACTAATAGTTTTATTTTCTTAGATAGTACAGTTCAATGAATAAGCATTTTGTTTTTTTTGAAACACCACCTAAAATTACACTAAGTAAACCAATCTGCAGAAAGTCTAGGGCCAAGGTCAAGCAACTATGTTTTCCTAATACAACAAATTGTTAAGGTAGACCAGTTAAGTTTTTGAGATAAGATGTTATGCATTAAGGTGCTTCGATGTTGAATGTAAGCTCGAAATATATATATTGTTGATAAGCGAAACATTTGGCACACATAGTCTTATTGAAATAAATAGACTGTTTGTACTTGTTAGCATGGGTCTTTAAAATTTTGCTCTTTTCCCCTCGCTCTCCTGGAGCCCTCTTGAAAAGGTCTGCTCCCCCGCTCTCGTTTCGGGTTGATACAGGGACACTGAAATTAAAATTCTGCCCTCAGTGTCGTATGGGTGGATGGGACAAAACAGCAGAAGGTACGTCATATGCGCCTTCAAGTAAGTGTGGGTAAGTAGTGTGCAGGTCCCTTCTGGACCGAGATGTGTGCGACGGATTTTAGGCACGAACTTTTTTGTAGGTAGCAGTGGCATGTTTTCGTGGAACCTCCTCACACTCTCGGTCACCGCCAATAGCCGAGGCGGGCTAGCGTGCCGCCCTGCATGTCAACGTTGTCTACCGAGTGATCTGTCAGCTCGTGCTGGCAGTCTGGACTTCACGTCCAAGCCTATCGCTGAGCTTACATCCATAACAAAATGGCGCCCAACGCGGGGCCACCTCAGGTAGACCTCGGTGGTCTAAATGTAAGTTTTTCTGGGGACTGAGAGTTGCTGTATGACGATCATCTGGCATTTGCTAGTTGATTGAACTCAAGTCTCATATCCAGCGGGAGTTGCATGCGGACCTGAGTCTGACTTGTTTTGTTATTTTTGAGTAAAGTACTGGACAGAGTCATGAGACTGTGCGATGACTTTTTGGCAATTTCTGCTAATTATTTGAACAGATTCATCGCACTGCCCAACTGGAAGGTTAGTTAGACATGGCATCGAACGAGGAGAAAGGAAGGCGTTGTTGGGGGGATGGAAGTGGTGCTGGAGACCTTCAGTAATCAGTAGCTGGTATGCTTCTAACTGCCTGGCTGAAGTACCTCTAGCAGCATTTTCAGTCTTTGACATCTCCAACCAAACTTTTCCAAGATTTCTGTGAGAATTTCATTCTTTTCATGCACACATCCACACAACTTACCTATTACTGTTTTTCGATCTGAAATTTTAGGAGAGTGGACCTGGAAGACCCTTGTTTTGAGAGTAAGGTCTTGGAGAGAAAGGGAGAAATTCTACTGATTTTTTATTTGCCTTTTGAGAAATTGTGAGTTTAGCTCATCGCTGTTCTTTTGTTAGTTGGATTTTGGCTCCGTGCATATTTTCCGTAATATTGCAATATGGCACTCTGGAACAGAAGTTTTAATTTTGATCTGTCTAGAGTGTGCTTCTCCTTTAATCAACTTAGATATCACTTTTGAAATAAAATCTTTGACACTTATCCTTGCCAGACTTGTATGATTATCTTGATTAAGCATCAGCCTTCGGTTGAGAAAGTCTATTTTTGATTCTTTAAAGCAGTCTCTTATGTGGGTCTGATTCTAGTTTTAATAACATCTGCTCGTCTTGCCGAGATTTCGTCATCTTCTTATATTCACGTCAACCCTTTCTGATTTGTTGGTTTGAGATAAAATCACACTTCTGGAATTTATCATGGCTACTCTGCGAGCACCACCTCCCGGTGAAGTTCGCGTATCTAGACCAGACCAGTGCACCATCTGTCAAGACGGAGACTGGTCTGCTCACAGGAAATCTGCCCTGATCACATGTGGACACCTATTCCATAAAGCGTGTTTGCCGACATGGATAGGCGAGCAAGGAAACTGCCCAAACTGCAGGTGTCCTCTCACAGAAAAAGATTTCACCACGCACACAGGTACAGTTGCGAAAAGAAACCATACCCAACAGGATAGCCAAATTAATACTTCTCATCAGCTTCCGCAGCTCAATTTGCCACCACCGACAGCTCCACCTTCAATTCGTAGATCTTTATTTCCTGGCCTACAGTCAGTAAACATGTCTCACAGCAGTCCACGCATGAATAGTCCAATGCCTACTACGCATGGTCAAGGCCTGGTAGCGTCCGAAGCGTTGATGGCTGGCTTAAGAATACAGATGCAAGACCTGATACGAGAAGGAATCTCACAGAGTATTATTACTCTGCGAGATAACCTCTTTAATAATTTTATTCGGTAAGCTCCTGCTGCGCCCATTCCACCAGTAGATACTACTAGACCACCACCACCGCTGGGTGCGCCTAGAGTATCACAAAGACAAGATAGCTCACATGAATCGATGCCTAATAATGACATTCCTCAGGCACAAGCATAACAGAATGCTAGACCTCAACGCAACTCGTGGTCTCGACAATCAGGAAGTCCTATACGTAGATGAAATATCTGATATAGCGCCGACAGTTCCAAATTTTCGGTAGATGCATTTGTCTTACGAGTGGAATCACTCACCTACTCGGCGCTAGAAGGAGACTTTGATCTCCTTGTAAGAAATATGAGTATATTCCTCGCACGTCCAGCCATGAAATGGTACAGAGAACTGGCGAATCCTTTGAAACTTACCACCAACATCTTGTGCAGTTGTGTGATCAGCTGCAGACGTTAATGCCAGATAGTGAATTTCTGGAGATAGTTAAGTCCAACTTGTTGGCCGAAATTCAAAACAAAATCTGTCTGGATCCTACTAATACCATTGGACAGCTGAGATCACTCGTAACACAGATTAAAGCTACAGAATGACGCATTGCGACTGCTGGTAGCCTGAACCCTTATCGACATCATCGAGTGAGTGAAGTGTAGGAAGCATTCGATTTCAGCTCTGATTTGTTAATGCTACCCAGATGTGAAAATAGCTTACAAGACCTAATAGCTATAACAAACAGACCCGTTGCGATTTGCTGGAATTGCGATCAGCAGGGCCACTATTATCAAGACTGTTTAGAGGAGAGACAACAAGTGTTCTGCTATGGATGCGGACGCAAGAACATCTTCAAGCCAAATTGTAGACATTGTCAGCAGAAAACGACCGAGAGTTACATCCCAGATGTCATCAACTTCATCTACTCTCCCTCAGGCGCTGATCCAGAACAACAGTCTGCACAATCCACCGACCCCGTCAAACACTTAATAGACTGTCCGTTAATCTCACTCAGTCACTCTGGTGATATTAGCCATCCACCTGACAGCCATACGACTTGTAACGATTCTTTGGTAAAGGCAGAGAATATGATTGAGTTCTCCGAAGACTTTCAAGCTCCCGTTTCCACCTGTAGGAGCCCTCGACACTTTTCCTAGACACTTCATTAGAAGAGTTTTTAATTTTTGACGTTCCTTTGAAGCCAATAGTTCTTTCTTCTGGTGACGTTGCGGAACAGGAGGTTCAGTCTCCTGCCATATCCCCGGCTTTGGAGAACATTGCCCCAGTCGCCCCCATCCACCCCCAAAGCCCTGGCTCTAATGTTACCAAGAGCTACCCTCGCGCTCTCGCTCTCACTTGCTGTACAGCTTATGCTTCTCTCTCGCCGTTGGCTGTTCTCCAGGTGTTACAAATGGGTACTGCGTCGACAAGGTCTTTTCTCTTTCACAATTTTCTAAGTTTCAGCAGCTACATTTCGTTTTCAGGTTAAGATGATGCAGCAAGAAGCAGTCTCGCGCAAATTTGTTTTTCTGTTTTTTCAAGCCGACAATCCGAGGTCCTCATTTAATACTTTTTTTTCTGTCCGTCCTTCCGTCTGCAGTCTGCAATTCAGCCGCGTCAAACATTAAACAATCCGTCTGTCTGTTTGTTTTGTTTTGAGTATCGTGCACAGTTGACAAGCATTGTGGAGATGTGGGGCAAGAACCACCCCACCCCGCTGCTCGCTAGCGGCGAATTATTGTGCAGCCACCCACGCGTATCTCCGAAATGATTTTTGCAACAAGGGGGCCTTGATCGCGATCAATGTCTATTCTTATCTAGAGTAAGCGTACACATTGTCGACGAAGAGGTGTTCCCTGTGACAAATGGCGCCCAAAAAGATTTTTCTTTCAGGCCTTTAGTCAAGCCTCCCTTGACTAAAGGTAAAAACAATTTCAAATTTTAATTGTTAATTTTTCTGGTCGCCCATTTGCTTTACAAATGGCGACCAATTTCGAATTTCTTTTGATCTTTGGTCAATCTTCTCTTGACAAATGCGGAACTGTCTCGGGGGCTGATCCGGGATTGTTTTGGTCAGTTCGACGGGGGTATGGTGGCTGCGTCGGCATTAATTTAGGCTGGAGGCCCCCGCCGTATGGCTGGTCCATACCAAGAGGAGGATGTCGATTCACTATTCCTTAGTTTGGTAACCGACTTGAAGTGACCAATACAATGCTCTGAGAGTGAAAAACCTCTGTAGTGGACTGTATGTGTTTGACGGGGTGCCGGTTTTATAGATAACTCAGTTTGTATATTCAAAGTATAAAATTTTATTTCTTAATCGTGCTGATTCCATTTTCTTACAAATATATATAACAATTATTTCATTTTAAGCCTCAAAAGCCTTAAAATTCACAAATTCAATAAAACTTAATACGTAATAAAAATTTCTATAAAAACATCAATTCAAACAATTCAGATAGTGTCGGTGTAGCAGTGGTCCATGCTGCGTTGCTCTTTTCTTACTCCTATAATGAAGAAGAAGAGTTTGGTGGGTGAGTAGGCACGAGACAGTTGTAGTGAGAGCAAATAAATATTGTCTGATCTCGAGAATTAGACTGTTTCCTTGAACTGCTACGTGAGGGTAGTTGGGAAATTCTTTGCTCGGGCTGCTACGTGAGGGCAGTCGAGGTATAATACGGAATGTATTAATTTACGATTATAACAACTTGTATGGCTGCTATATGTGATGTTGATAAACGTAACCAACTATTCTGCTTCTATTGTGCAGTTTTTTGGCGTGCTGCTACGTGAGGGTGTGAAGGCAGCACTGCTGACGTTTATCGTATGCGTACCTTTTCAATTGCAGCAAACTGGAATATAGCTGCGTCTGGGATCGTAATGATGGCACTTGTGACATTTAGTCTTGTGCGCTTTTATGAGTGCAGCGATCTGAGTAGTTCTACGTGTGGGATAGCAGTTCCTTCCACTTTGATCAGAATTAGCTTATGAATGTATTTAGTGCAGAGTTAACCTCTGGAAATAGATCTAGACCAACCTTTGTATAACGTTGTCTAGGCCTTCGGATTAACTCCTGTGTGAGATTTCGTGAGTTAACCTCACCTTTGCATTCCTTAGGATCAACTTCTAGCCGAAGTACTTGAGTTAACCTCAAATAATGTATTTGTTTTAGGATGAACTCCTATATGATAATTTGAGTTAACCTTAAATATTTGTTTGGCCAGAATTAACTTCTGTTTTAGAATTGAGTTATCCTCAAATAGTTGTGACATCCAGAATTAACCTCTGTTTTATGGATTGAGTCAACCTCAGCTATGTAGGATGGCCAGAATTAACTTCTGTGTGTAGGATTGAGTTAACCTCAAATATTTGTTTGACGAGAATTAACTTCTGTTTTGGGATTGAGTCAACCTCAAATATTTACGACGGCTAGAATTAACTTCTGTTTTAGGATTGAGTCAACCTGAATTTGTTGGTGTAGAATTACCTTCTATATGGAATTTCAGAATTAATTTCTGGCTTGGATAAGGATTTTGCTCAGAACAGACTCCAAGGCTTAGGACTTAATCAGATCAACTCTGATTTGGAAATGGGTGCTTTTGATATCTTTCGCCGACTTTTTATAGCTGCTTAAGATGGTCATGTGATGTACTCCTCATGGCGTTGCCATAGCGACGTTTATACCAGTTGCTGCTACGAGAACATCTGGTTGACGTAATGTCAATTGACTGACATGTCAATTTGTGTTTTTACATGTAGATCATGTAATTTAAAGTAAGTTTCATATTGTTTTGTTGAATTTAGTTAATTTTTTAATAATCTTTTGTTCATTTTAGCTTGTGAATCGTCATCGATGGCTTTTGTGTAATTTGTTGGAAGAATTAGAGTACAGCAGCTTTTTAATTATCAGATAAGTAGTTGAGTTTTTGTTCCTATTGAGTGAGTCTTTGTGGATTTTTTTGCTTATTTGCAGGAAGAAGGTAGCTGAATGCGTCGAGGGAAAAATGTTCAGTTGGTGGACTGAACAGAGAGGTTTCCTTAGTTTTTTTGCATTTGGTCAGGCCTTTCTGGACTAAAATGTAGGTACAATTTCGAGTTTACCTTTTGATTTTTCTGGTCGCTCATTTTTGCTTTGCTACAAATGGCGCTGTTATGGAACTATAGTTAGTGATTTTCTTGGGACGTAAAGTCCCGACTGCCAGCATGAGTTGACAGATCACTCGGCGGACAGCGTTGACTGCAGGGTGGCACGCTAGTTCGCCTCAACTATTGGCGGAGAGTGTGGGGGGGGGGGGGGGTTCTACAAAAGACCTGCCGCTGCCGTCAGCCATAATCAAAAAAATTCGTGCCTACCTAACACAAAAAGCCGGCACACATTCGGTCCTGAAGGGACCCTTACGTCACTTACCTGTATGCAAACGAAGGCGCAGATGTTCTTCCTTCCTTGACTGCCCCATCCTCCCATCTGACTCTGAGGGGCATAATTCTTCAGAGTTCCTAGTTGACCTGTAAAAGAGAGAGAGAGAGAGAGACTAGGCGAGCCTAGACGACCTTCATTCCATGAGAGAGGGCTTCAGGATGGTGAAGGAAGAATCAAAACTTTCAGACTTTTATATTTACGTTATAATTTCAGAGAAAAAATATCCTCACTTCAAGGTAAGTACATACATATAAGCCCCTGGCTGAGTATACCATTAACCATATATATATATATATATATAAGTATAGGGTTGAGCGGAATATATGCGTGTAATCTATGAAAATTAGGAATCCAGGTAAGCATATCCTTAAGTTATAAATATACATAAAGGTATAATAGCAAGTTGAACATATATAGGGATATCATACATGTTTCAAAACTAAATTCTATTATCACACTTCTCGTGTTACCTTATTGACATTGTGGCGTCAGTGTTTGAAAAATTAATACTCACAATCTAATTGTGTTTTTGAAAATAACCAGTAAAAGTTTTTGTTGTAAATTTTTGAGATATGAGATATGTTCTACCATCATTTATTAATTATTTTTCAACACAATTTTTCTTATTAGTTCACAAAGAAAAATTTCTGCTAAGATTTTTAAATACACTATAGATAAAAATTATACTGCGGGAATACAAAATATATTGCAATACGTGGAATAAAATGAATTGAAGCTATGTATATGGGGAAATATCAGCAAATCAAAGACATGTATACGTCTAGCTATCATAATCAATTGAAAATCTCATTCATATGTCAAAAAAAAATTCAATATAGATAAAGAATAACAATGAATACTCATAGTTACTCCACGGCATGATGAAGCGCTTCAGCATCCGCTGTTTGGATAAAACAATTTTACGATTGCCCAGCGGCACTCGTATTTACTCTAAAAAGAAATGTTTCTCCACTGTGACTTCAGCTGGAATTCGTTAGAACTTGAGATCTTGTATTCTTTTTGGAAACTATATCCACTTTCTTACTAAATTAGTGACATGAGGCCGTTTTTTTTCTTTTCTTTTTTTTTTAAAAGAATGCAAAATTTTTGTAACTAATAGAAATATAAAAATAATTTATGTAAATGCCATTCGGTACAGGGATTCCACGGAATTATTTATGTAAATCACAGCAGGGCATAGAAAATAATTTCGAAGCCCGTTCAAACTATGTTGCTGCAGTCCTATATCTGCATGCGTATCCTCTTGACACGATTAAGCTATGTTGATGATGTCTTCCACGATCGTGGGCGAGATATTAGATTTTTGTTCTACAAACCATTGTTGTCCTTTTATAATTATAAAGGTTGAAGAAAGGTCACACTTCTATTCCCGTAGGGATTTGTGCTCATCAAATTCTCTCCTCCATTATGTGAAAACACTCATGATCGATAATTTCTTGAATTCAATTCGACATCTGTTGACCAGAGGAAACTTCACTTCCAAGTTACTAATTGATTTGAGAAAACTTTTCGCTAGCTTTATCTTGTTTGAACGCCTGCCACCATTGGTTTCTTGTTGTTTGTGTAGCACAACACAATTGTAGATATTTTTGACGATTGCTTTTCCTTATGAACTTTTTGATGCACTTTTAGATAGATTAGCTCTTAAATTATAATAAGCACCCACTATAAATGTTTGTGATTCGCGGTAAAGTTGATAGAAATCATATATATATCCTGTTATAAGACCCACAGATAAGCGTACTGCAGTTTATCAGGTAATCTCCTAAAAATTTTTACGTATCTCATTTAGCCTAGCGGAATTTATGCAAAAATTTTTGATATAAAAAGTTTCCTGTGGATGTATTTTCACACGGGTACTTCTTTCGAGCGAAACGACAGGAAAAATGGTCTTCTTCTTCCTTGTCACCACTGACGTGTCACAACGAGACCGAGGAACCGCATTTCTCTCGGTCGGGGTGCGTTCATTTTTTTATGCTTGACGCAGCCGGCCTACACGCTTCAGTACGTGTAGCATATTGCTATATGCAATACGCTACGATCATAACAGGGCACCCGTGGTTCAGACAACGCTGAAAAATGGTCGACTGAGCTAGCCGGTCTTGAACATAGGCCTCATCGCTGCGGGCGCTCAATGTGTGTCTCGACCCACGACCCAATGCGTATTCCTCAACACTCTTGCTATATTCACGATGCTTTACTTGACCGAGGACGCATCGAGGACACATCCCTGAAGTCTCGTCAGTCTTTGATCAGACCTCGACATCCCTCTCTGTGTGGGAAGCTAAAGCCACATCGACAAGCTGGTAACCTAAAAAATCCAACCGTTCGATGTCTTTATGCCTTCCCTCACCGAGATGCTGAGGAAGCCTTGCGATCATCAACCCAAAGATCTGATCGCCAAGCTTTCCCGGCGCAACATCTCACCCTGAACTCCGACCGGCGATTGTTCAGGGGTGTGTCTCCAAGGCGTCGTCGAAGTAGTGACATGCTGACAGCCTTATACAGGAATGGATTCCAACAGGTATATCTCACACCACTGACGGGGCAATAAGAGGGCTTCGCGATATCCTATAGTTTACGAGTGAAGCTGGCGGGATGCCTTCTTAAGGCTACCAGGATCTAACGTGACAATAGATAGACGACGTTTCTAGACTGATGATCACTGCCTGATGTCTTTGGCGTGATAGACTCCTAACAGTTTCCCCTGCAGTTCTTCAAGCTCGTATAGGGAGCTTCCTTTCTTGGCTCGAACCCGACATTTGACAAATTTTCGCCCCAGTTTAGCACTAGTCTGCTGTTCGATGTTGCTTTGGACTAAATTACGTCTAAATACCTCTTGACCCAGTTTGAAATCAACAGGCTTCGCCCTGAGATTATAGGCTCGTGAACCCTGTTCGAACGTATGGTGTAAATTTTTCTTGCACTCTCGCACGGATCAATCTCTTCATAGGTGGTCTAAGAATGGTATTGGGAGCCTTCGTTTCCTTAAACACGTCACAGGCGCCTACGTAGTTTCTGACATCAACTATCATTCACGGCCAGTACAAGTGTCTTCTCAGACGTTCCAGTGTTTTCCCTATACCACCATGAGAAGCTAGTGGCGGATCATGAGCCCTTGAAATGACGTCGGTGACAAACCCTCGTGGAATCCAAAGCTTCCAAGCCTCTTCCTCCTGAATCGGATCGCCTCTTCTCGGAACAGTCCGAATGTAAACGAAGGCATCCCTGACGCAAAGATCTGGTAGTTTGCCAGAAGTCGTTTTAACCTTATGCCTCAGTTCCTCATATTCCAACGAGTTGAAATATGGCGCACTAAGTACAACTTCCGGGCCAGGATCTTCGTTTGTGGACAGGCTGTCACAATGAATGCGTGACAGCGCATCAGGGACGACGTTCAGGCTTCCTTTTCTGTGCTCAATAGTGAAGTCGAAGCCCTGAAGCTTCAAACTCCACCTCGCAAGTCTACCGCTGAGGTCCTTTTGTGACATCAGCCACTTCAAGTTCGCATGATCAGTCACTATCTTAAACGGCATGCGTTCTATGAAGGGCCGGAATTTCTGTACGCTCAAGATTGTGGCTAAGCATTCTTGCTCTGTGACGGTGTAATTTCTTCGTGCTGAGTTCAACTTTTTCGAGACGTAGGCTATTGGCTTCTGGTGGCCCTCGTCATCTAGTTGAATCAGCACTCCACCAATACCTTGCTGGCTCGCATCGCACTGTATAACGAATGGTTTGCTGAAGTCTGGACCCACCAACAACGGAGCAGAGGTAAGTTTTTGCTTTAAACGATCAAGAGACGTCTGGGCTTCAGGTGTCCATTGGAACTGACTAGGGTTTTTCAAGGTGTAATGGAGGCAGTCAAGTTAGCATAGTTCGGGATGAACCGTCTATACCATCCCGCCATACCTAGTAGGCGTCGGGCCTGCCGAACAGTTTTAGGTGACGGATAGTCAACTATAGCTGAAATTTTGTCAGAGTAAGTTCTCATACCTCCCCTTCCGACAATAAAACCCAAGTATTTGGTCTATTTGATACAAAACTTGCTCTTCTTGACGTTGATAGTGAGGCCAGCTTTCCTCAAACAATCCGCTACATGGGATAGTAACGTGAGATGCGAGTCAGAGTCTGATGACAGAATTAATAAATCGTCTAGATAGACGAGAACGTTCTCACGAAGATCGAAAGGAATGACTTTATCCATGAGGCGGCACATTGTTTGTGGAGCGTTGCATAGGCCGAATGGCATCACCGTGTACTGATAGAGAGGATGACCAGGCACTGTAAAAGCGGTCTTCTCTCTGGAATCAGTGTCTAGTGGGATCTGCCAGAATGCGTCTTTCATGTCCAGTCTCGTTATGAAGTTTGCCGGAGGAAGTCGACTCAGAAGTGCGTCTATCTGCGGTAGCGGATAGGCATCTTTCTTCGTAACAGAGTTGACCTTCCTGGCATCAAAACAAAGCCGAGCCTTTCCAGGCTTCCTTACCAGAACAACTGGAGAGCTCCAAGGACTCTGGCTTTCCTCTATCACACCCAGTGATAGCATTCGCTCTAATTCAGCATCCATCAAACTTTGTACTGCCGGTGAAATCGGATAAAACCTCTGTTTTATCGGCGTCGCGTCATTCGTTTCAATCTTGTGAGTGATCACCGATGTTCTTCCTAGGCCTAAGGAGGCGAAGAGGGGAAAAGCTGTTTAGTGGCTTCTAAGCGTTGTTGCTCAAGACTAGAAAGAATATGGCAGTCGGTGTCAGAGGTAGCTATTACACTTGGATTCACTTCTGCGACTATACCCAGGACATCTGGAGCCAACCCAAATAGACGACAGAAGTCTATTCCCAGATATAGTGCCTGTGTGAGCCCAGGAACCACGTAAATACGCACGTTATGGGTCTTATCACGGAAAGTGACATCCAAGTCCACATGACCATGCACAGTCGTCATGGCACCATCTGCTACTTGGACCTGTGTCCGATACTACTTCCATCCGACATCTGCTTCTGCAAGCTTCTCTAGAGCTCCATGACCTAGAATACTGACAGTGGCACCACTATCAAGTTCACCCGAGTAGCTGTACTTCGGCGTACGGGCGAATGTCGTCTGGCATCGACACGGAAATCTGTGCCAGTTTTTATCTCTCGAGTCTCATCCGCCGGCATTATTCCCGCCAACGAACGGTAGATCTTTTCTTTTTCGGTCTCATATCCAAGTAAAGAAACATTATTTCGGTTAACTCCGCCACTGAGGAGAAGATTCGTTCTCTTACGGATGTAAAACAGGCTCACGCCCACTCGTCATAACAGAGTTTGGTGGCCGTTTTAATATAGAAATGCCGTGAGGCCAAGCCTCCTGCTCAATAACTTTGTCAGCTTAAAGTGCTGTCGGTCTTATCGGGACATCGAAAATTAAAGACTCTTCCAAGGAAGTGTCTAATAATGTCATAGGCTCCCCAGAAGTGGAAATGGGAGCTTGAGGATCCGCGGAGAAGTCTATCAGGATGTCCGTCTCCATCAGTGAAATGTTCGTACTATCAGGTGTTTTACTGACATCATCAGAATCACTGAATGATATCAGTGGACAATTCAGGGATTCGTCACGGTCTGCTCATGGAGCGGACCTCCCTCCTTGTTCAAGGCTTGAACTGGAGGGTTCGTTGCAGTTCTTGCTTGCGACGTTGACGCTGGTCGGAAAGAGGTGGTGTTATTCCCGACCCGTCTCAAATTTTTCTGTCGACAGTGGCTGCACACAACTTGTCTCTCCTGCCGGCAGTCTTGGTAGAAGTGACCGGACTGGTCACAGTTCCAGCAGGTTACATTCTGAGGGGTTGTAATAGCAGATAACAGGACTTCCTCATTACGTTCAGATGATGTGTACAATTCAGTCTCAGTCTGACGAAATTCATCCACCTCGCTGACCCTTTGGCCGCGATAAGCATTCCAGCTGCTCGCTATCACGATTCGCTGCTGCATCGCCTGTATTTGAGTCACGAGACTCCGTAGTTGTTGCATATTATTAGTGGGATGTAGGCAGATATTTTGCTGAATGTCTGGAAGCAGGTTAGACTTTACGATCCCTTAAAATTCTCCATCCGCCAAGGGACTTCGCAGTTGATCGCGCAACTGTACCAGGTGTTGATGGTACGTAGCAAATGACTCCCCTGCTTTCTGTTAGCGCAACATCAGCTGAACTTTTACCTTAAGGTCATCTTGCGGTTCTCCCCATTCAGCTAATAGAGCTGTCTTCACATACTCCCATGAAGGCGTGGAATTTTGCCTCAGGAGAGACCAGTACCAGTCCATAGCTGGTCCAGAAAGTAAGGTTGTCATGTGCCTTACTAGAAGATAGAAATCTCCTTCTAAGGCGGAATACGTCAAAGCTTCCACTTGAAACACAAATTCGTGGACAGTAAGCCGTGAGCTGTCACCGCTATACGATACATACAGAGCATCCATTGGCATCAATTAAACAGGTATATACATACATGCATGCATCTCTGAATCGATTTCGCTTCACACAGAATTCTAAAATTCATGCATCAATAAAGAAATGCAAACATGTAGATATGTACATACCTACAGCATTCTCATTGCATGCAGAATTACAATTCCCAGCTGCAAGTATAAACATATATCTACAAACATATTTGCGAGTTCAGTAAAGTCACTCGCTACTGGCCTACACCAATTTCTTAATCATATAAAGAAACAAGTGAAGGCAGTGACACAATCCCCTGCGCGCAAGAATTCACACGATGCAATTTGATAACCTTGAGCCAGCGGTAGAACTCAGGTGAACGAAACAACGGTTCACGATGATGTCATAATAGCAGCAAAGCGGCGAACGGTCTGCGGAAGTATTTATGTATGTACATGTGAAAGCGATGAATGCCGTGATGTAATAACCACAAACCGGCAAAATCTTTGCGGAAATTAATTTATGAATGCCACAAAGAAATACTTTGCGGAAATAATAATTATATACGAATAAATGCTGTCATGAAATTAGCTTAGCGTAGTAAGAAAATAAAAATAGTATTAAGTGAAAAACTGTATAAATAAACTGTGATTTTGAATAAAGAAGTTAGTAAGTGAGTTAGTCAGTGAGTAGCAACAGAACACGAGTTGTTTCACTTACCAGGAGTAAAGCTAGTAAGCTGCTCCATTCATCTATACCTAGGAGTAAAGCTAGTAAGCTGCTCCATTCATCTATACTAGGAGTAAAGCTAGTAAGCTGCTCCGTTCACCTATACTAGGAGTAAAGCTAATAAGCTGCTCCATTGAACCGCACTGGGAGTAAAGCTAGTAAGCTGCTCCATACGCATCGCTGCTCTACCTATCTCGGGACAATTAAGTAAAACGTCCAATCATCTTGACGGCACGTAATGTGATTACCGTGCCGTGTTCCAGATCAAAAGGTGCTCAGATGAGAGTACTAGAAGTACTTAATGAACTCAACATATTCCACCTGCGGATAGGACTGCCAGAACGTCGCTGTCCTACGCCTGCAGGGTTACGAATAGGTGGTGGTGGTGGTGGTGGAACAAAATCTGGTCTAGGCTGATTACTAGGCTGACCAAAAGCTGAATGCGGTCTATTTGACGACTGCCTACGCGAGTCGTGAAATTCTTGAGGTGGTCTTGGGTAACCCATGGGCAGATGTGGTCGTGAAATATCCATGGGCGGCATTGCTGCTGAGATCTGTTATCGGACACTAGTTATTAACTCAGTCCGCAAAACATCGAGGCTCTGTTCGAGGCCTTCGCGTACTAGGTCTTGCATTTGCATGCGTAAGCCTGCCATCAAAGCATCCGTAGCTGCTGAGGTATGTCCACTGCCAGAAGGCAGTGGGCTATTTCGTCACGAGTTAGGATTGGTAAAAGTCCTTGAATGTAGATCTGGCATTTCAGGAGAGAGTGATCGTCGACTAGGGGGTGGAACTGTCAAAGGTAGTAAGTCAATTGTTGGCATGGAAGGTAATGGATCGTGACTGATAGTCTTTACGGGCTTTGTCATTTTCGGGACCACACCTGTATACTCAGTAAAGTTATACTGCGTGAGATGAAACCTACAGTTAGGGCAGTTTGATTGCTGCCCAATCCACGTTTTCAGGCATGCCTTGTGAAACACATGTCCACAGACCGTCTTCACTGGCTTCCTCTACCCTGACCAGTCGCCCTCCTGACAGATGGAGCACTGGTCTGGCAACGGTATCGGTACCCCAGTTGCTCGCGGTGGTGTTTGTGCTGTAGCCATTGTAGAATCAGTCGTATTTCAAAACAAAAAAAATCTTCAAACCAAGGGTTTGGGATAGATATCGGAAAAATTTTAAAGAATTCGAAAATCGGAAACTAATAGGCTCTTCAAAAATGAAGAACGAAATACTGGTTTAAAAATTTGAAGGCTGGAAGGATATACTACAATTCCAAAAAAAATTCTTCCCAACCGATCGAAGATTAAGACTAAAATTTCAGAAAAAAAAATTTTTATTATCGAAAATTCGTCTTATCAACAGTTCGGAGAGATTATCAAAAATTTCAAACAAAAAATCAACTATTCGAAGACATTAGCAGAATTTTACTATTCAAGCTACGAGAAATATTGATCGAGCAACAATTTTCGTTCCAAAGTTCGCTTAAAACGTCTCAAAAGAAAATGTCCAAATGATAGAATTTCTCCCTCACCTCCCAGAGCTACCTCTCACCATAAGTATCTAAAGGCCGCTCTCTCTCTTTTCAGGTCAGTGACGTGAATGTGTGCATTAAAAAAAAATGTTTGAGTCCTCACGGAAATCTGGGAAGAGTCGGGTTGGAGAAGCTAGAGAGTGAAAATGATGCTATAGATTCCTCAGCCAGGCAGTTAGCAGTATGCCTACTCCTGATTACTGAAGGTCTCCAGCATAACTTCCATCCTCCAACATCTCTTTCCTTCCTCTTCACCTGATGGTCGTGTCCAGCTGACCTTCCAAATGGGCAGAGCCATGAATCTGACCAACTAGTTAGCTGAGAGCCAAAAAGTCGTCTCACAGATTCACGACTCTGTCCAGCCAATTGGCCAACAGAGACAATTTTTGGTGAGGCCACCTACCATTTCCATGGCCCTTCTGCCTTCTGCGGGAAAGATCAATTTAAAAAAAAATCAAAACTTTCAAACATTTCAAAAAAATCAACTAATTGTTCAGGCTTGAGGCTTGACCAAGGTCAAACCTAAAGTCGAACTTCAACTTCAAACAAAAATCAAAAACTTTCAAACATTACGTTACTTTAATTCAAAATCGAGAAACAAATTTCAAAAACTTTCAAACATTACGTTACTTTAATTCAAAATCGAGAAACAAGATATCAAAAACTTTCAAAAACTCTAACTTTACTTTACAAAAAAAATTCTATTAACAAAACCGTCAAACCTCAGGTCCGCGTGTATTCTCCACTAGATATGAGACTACCGAGTCAGACGATTTAGCTACTAGCCAAATGTCCATATCTCAAGTAGCCCCAGTCCCCAGTGTCAAACACGTTTGAACACCGAAGTTGACTGAGGTGGCCCCGCGTTGGGCGCCAGTTTTGTTATGGAACTATAGTTAGTGATTTGCTTGGGACGTAAAGTCCCGACTGCCAGCATGAGCTGACAGATCACTCGACGGACAGCGTTGACTGCAGGGCGGCACGCTAGCTCGCCTCAACTATTGGCGGAGAGTGTGGGGGGGTTCGACACAAGACCTGCCGCATCCGTCAGCCATAATCAAAAAAATTCGTGCCTACCTAACACAAAAAGCCGGCACACATTCGGTCCTGAAGGGACCCTTACGTCACTTACCTGTATGCAAACGAAGGCGCAGATGTTCTGCCTTCCTTGCCTGCTCCATTCTCCCATCTGACTCTGAGGGGCATAATTCTTCAGAGTCCCTAGTTGACCTGTAAAAGAGAGAGAGAGACTAGGCGAGCCTAGACGACCTTCATTCCATTAGAGAGGGCTTCAGGATGGTGAAGGAAGAATTAAAACTTTCAGACTTTCATATTTACGTTATTATTTCAGAATTTCAGAGAAAAAATATCCTCACTTCAACGTAAGTACATATATATAAGCCCCTGACTGAGTATACCATTAACCATAAATATATATATAACAGTATAGGGTTGAGCGGAATATATGCGTGTATTCTATGAAAATTAGGAATCCAGGTAAGCATATCCTTAAGTTATAAATATATATAAAGGTATAATACTAAGTTGAATATACATAGGTATATCATACATGTTTCAAAACTAAATTCTATTATCACACTTCTTGTGTTACCTTATTGACATTGTGGCGTCAGTGTTTGAAAAATTAATACTCACAATCTAATTGTGTTTTTGAAAATAACCAGTAACATTTTTTGTTGTAAATTGTTGAGATATGAGATATGTTCTACCATCGTTTATTAATTATATTTCAACAAAATTTTTCTTTTTATTTCACAAAGAAAAATTTTTGCTAAGATTTTTAAACACACTCTAGATAAAAATCATACTGCGGGAATACAAAATATATTGCAATACGTGGAATAAAATGAATTGAAGCTATGTATGTGGGGAAATATCAGCAAATCAAAGACATGTATACGTCTATCTATCATACTCAATTGAAAATCTCATTCGTTCCAATGAATTAAAGCTATTTATATGGAGAAATATTAGTAAATCAAATATATATATATGCGTCTACAAACCTCCCAAGGAGCCAAAACTCATACGTATGTAAAAAAAAAAATTCAATATAGATAAAGAATAACAAAGAATACTCACAGTTACTCCACGGCATGATCAAGCCCTTCAGCACCCGCTGTTTGGATAAAAAATTTTTACGATTGCCTAGCGGCACTCGTATGTACTCTAAAAAGAAATGTTTCTCCACTGTGACTTTAGCTGGAATTCGTTAGAACTTCAGATCTTGTATTCTTTTTGTATACGAAATCCACTTTCTTACTAAATTAGTGACATGAGCCCGTTTTTTTTTCTTTTTTTTTTAATTAAAAAATGCAAAATTTTTGTAACTAATAGAAATATAAAAATAATTTATGTAGATGCCATTCGGTACAGGGATTCCACGGCATTATTTATGTAAACCACAGTAGGGCATAGAAAATAATTTCGAAGTCCGTTCGAGCTATGTTGCTGCAGTCCTATATCTGAATACGTATCCTCTTGACACGATTAAGCTATGTTGATGTTGTCTTCCACGATCGTAGGCGAGATATTAGATTTTTGTTCCACAAACCATTGTTGTCCTTTTATAATTATAAAGGTTGAAGAAAGGTCACACTTCTATTCCCGTAGGGATTTGTGCTCATCAAATTCTCTCCTCCATTATGTGAAAACACTCATGATCGATAATTTCTTGAATTCAATTCGACATCTGTTGACCAGAGGAAACTTCACTTCCAAGTTACTAATTGATTTGAGAACACTTCTGCACGTTTAAGATCAATTAGAAGGTTAAATTGAATTTACATTTCGCTAGCTTTATCTTGTTTGAACGCCTGCCACCATTGGTTTCTTGTTGTTTGTGTAGCACAACACAATTGTAGATATTTTTGACGATTGCTTTTCCTTATGAATGTTTTGATGCACTTTTAGATAGATTAGCTCTTAATTTATAATAAGTACCCACTATAAATGTTTGTGATTCGAGGTAAAGTTGATAGAAATCATATATATATATATATCCTGTTATAAGACCCACAGATAAGCGTACTGCAGTTTATCAGGTAATCTCCTAAAAATTTTTACGTATCTCATTTAGCCTAGCGGAATTTATGCAAAAATATTACCTTTTTGGGCTGGATGGCTGAGAGAATTTTTGACATAAAAAGTTTCCTTTGGATGTATTTTCACACGAGTACTTCTTTCGAGCGAAACGACAGGAAAAATGGTCTTCTTCTTCCTTCTTCACCACTGACGTGTCACACCGAGACCGAGGAACCGCATTTCTCTCGGTCGGGGTGCGTTCATTTTTTATGCTTGACGCAGCCGGCCTACACGCTTCAGTACGTGTAGCATATTGCTATATGCAATACGCTACGACCATAACAGCGACCAATCATCGGTTACCTTTCAATGCTTCTTCCAATTAAAATTTCTATCATCTAAAAGCCAAGTCTCTTCATGATTATCGGTATTTCGATTAATGACTACTTTCTTTTTTTGTGAAAGTTTTTTTTTCGTTTCCCTTTCCCTCCTTCGGTGAGGCCGCCTTTTTAACGTTCGTTAGTTTGTGGCTCAGCCAGTTTCCCGAGGAGGTCCGACAAGGCTAAGGGATTGCATGTTCACAGTTCACAGGTGTCTGGTCTTAAATAACTGCAGACTGTTGCTTGCTCCTCATACTTTTTTTACTAGTCCGGTTTTAACAAGGCCGTTAGACTATAGGACACCCAATCTCATTAGCCCCTTTCACATGTATCCTTCAGAAGTGCTCCCCTGTCTGGCAGTAAGCTGACTTTGTGCGTGACACGCACTGGATTTGAGGCCATGGCTTCGGTTTGCGGACGCCAAATCGGCGAGTACCCAACATGGAATATTGGTCAGTGGTATGATTCGAATTAATGCGGCCTCAGTTCTGCCGGCGAGTTGATGAACGATGTTCATCCGTGCGATTTATATGTCCTTGCTGTCAGGATTGTGCCAGCATTTCCGAATAACAAGCTTCAGTAGTAGCCTTGGTCTAAGTGCTCATCTCCTCGGCAGCAAGCGAGCCTTGTGCGTGAGGCGTACCTCATTTGTAGCCAAGCTTCGGCTCGTGGACGCCGAGATGATGACCACTTGGCGGTGTATTTGCCTGACGATCTAGTCAGCTGGGCCAGCCTGGCAAGTTTATGAACGACGTTCATCGTTTTTGACTGTGTCCTTGCCAGATTGTTGCAGCTGGGTAGTCTCATAATGAGATGCATGACTAGTAGCTTGCTGCTTTCTCTTACATACTTCGCGCTTGCGTGGTGCCCCACTCCTGGGATCTTGCTCGGAATAGTTTCGGTGACTCTGATGGGAGGATGGCTGCTGAGCATCCTCTAGATTGGTATCCGACTCGGAGTGATCGAGGCAATACCTGGGTGATGTTTTCGGAGCGGAGTTCCACCCGAGGTGGCGAAGGTTGACCTCCCTTTCCTTGACCCCCCCCCCCCCCCCCCCGCCCCGCCCCCCACATATCATATACCCTGGGGGTGTTTTTTATCTATATCGTTATTAATCACCGCTACGACTTCTCTCTTGAGTACCAGCACCCACTTAATCACCGACTTCTCACCGTACCGTGATTTGTTGACTTCAGTCTCTTGCCAAGTTGATGAACGATGTTCATCCCTCCTGATATTATCCTTGGTTAAGGGAGTGCTTGTCACGATATTGCATTGTAAGACGGGAGCTTTAAGTTCCGTTCGTCGACATTGCAGCAATTCCCTCCCCATTAAACAATCGTTTCCTCTGGGAGACCAGTGTAGTAGAGATTGACCGAAGACTTAGCGACTAGCCTGATTCTGAGCAAGCGGAGAGTGGTGGACGGGGATAGAGAGAGAGAGATAGAGAGAGATAGAGAGAGATAGAGAGAGAGTGGGAGAGAGATAGAGAGAGAGAGAGATTTTATTTTTGCGATTTCAGCAGTGGCTGAACCTTTCATTTTTTTGCGTGTGTTGGAACGAGTGTGTCTCACCTCTCGTCGTGCCGTCATGCCGACGCCCTTCATGAAGGGAAAATATCGACGCTTAATTTTATTATTGACGCTATATATTTATTTCATAAGTTTTATTCACTGGCTCAATCTTAGGTATTATTAGAGTGACGCAATCGAGTTTTATTTACGCGTATCTTGTCATCAATATCACTGTCGTTTTTTTTGCGTTTATTTTCAAAATTTATTTATATGGTTATCGTGATAATTGTCCAGTTCCAGGTGAATTACTTCGACGCAACCCAAGAAGTGCGTACAGTGAGCGAGATTTTATTTTTTTTTCTAGGCATTGTGAATATAAATTTTTTTTCTTTCGTCACTGCTAGTAAACCAGTGATCAAGATAAATAGAACCAACCTCGTGTTTTTTTTATGAGCTATTTAATCCCTGCCTTAGCGCAGAAATTGCCTACTAGAATTTTGCGGAGAAAACTTTTTTATTCTCGGTAGCCCTAAAATGGCATCCGGCAAGCATCACTTGCGAACTACAGTTTATCGCAAACCCTCCTACTGCCTTTTCAGTGGTGGGTGATAAACCTCTTGCACGTTGCTACTAACCAGTTCTGGGTTAGCCTTCATTCGAAGGATTTTACTTTCTTTTCCTTTCTTTAATTTTTTTCCAATAAAAAAGTGTCCCAGCGTCAGCGAGTGTGGATGTAGTGTCTGCGGAGTGTAGGGTTTTATAGTATATTATCTCTAAACTATCAACTTTAAATGGTCTCAGTCCTTGCTACTGACCCCTTCTGGGTTAGCCTTCAGGAAGGGATTCACTTTCCTGTCGCTCCTACAATTTCTTTAGAGCTTGGCATTTCCGCCTTCCTGAGTGAGTCGATAGATGAATTATATCTGTTACGAATCGATATCCTCGCTTGGGATTGCTGGGGTTTCCGGGGTGCTGCGACCGGATTCAGCAGAACACAAAAACGATAAGTAGTGCCGTTTCACCGGCTCATTCGTAGTGTCGAGCACGTACACTTGACACCACTATTACTGATAATAAAACGGCACTCGCCAGACCAGTCATTAGTCTTTTATGTCCGATACTCGTAAGTAAACTTTCTTTGCTCACAACGCGGATGTAAACAAACGACAACAATCTTGTCGTTTGTTCTACCGGTTGCAGCACCTGAGTCGCTTAGTTGTAAACAACACCGAATGGTAGGTGCTCGTGCGAGTAAGACGTTTTAACTATTGCTTCGACATTAGACTGATTTTTCTGCTCAGTTTCTTACTATTAATTAATAAAAGTGTGTCTGGCAGTGCATCTAGTTATAATTAACGCCGGCTATTATTGGTTTAAAAAAATTGTGATACCTTTCTTGACTTTAAATCAAATCTATTTTGCATTTTGTGCAAGTAAAGTGAAGTTAACTGGATTGCATACCAGGACATTTAAATGGGTCCACCTACGACACAGCGAGCTACAAGGGCTACGCATACATCTGGCTCTACCTCTACATCTGGCTCTACCTCTACATCAACAGCAGATATTACAATGGAATTGTCTGCCTTCGCATCACAATTTGAATGTCAGCTATCTTCTCTGTATAATAAATTCCATGAACAGGTCACCAATGTTTTTGGAAGTTTTAAAAGCTCACTGGGAGACTTGGAACGTAAGCTCACGGAAATTATTAATAATAAATTTAATGAGCTAAGCGCCCGAATTGACATTTTGGAATCACAGACAAACCATACTATAGACACACTCGATAAGCTGGAGCGCAGTCAGAAGGCCTGTGATGTTGTTATTACTGGGATTCCGCAATTGGAGAACGAGAATTTGCACGACATCTATTCAATGCTGACAAAATCTATCAGTTTTCATTCTTCTTTTAATCTTCCCAGAATTTTCAGGGTGAGGCCAAGAAACAAAAACTCGAAGGAATCAGTGATAATAATTAAGTTTGATACTCCAAACGATAAAAATTGTTTTCTGATTGCAACTCGTAAAACATTAGCATCCCGCAAACAGAACATAGTCAAAACTCTTAGCCTTACCGACGTTGGCGTTAGTCAAAGCAGGCCAACTGCAATTTATATAAATTAAAGCCTATCGACTCGCAATTATGCAATTCTGCGCAAAACGTTGAGATTGAAAAAGGAAAAGAAGCTGCTGTCTGTTTTTTCAAATGCTGGGTACGTTTATGTTCGCCGCAGTCGTATTTAAAATTTGCGACAGTAAAAGATTATTTTTTGAAAAATTTACTATAGAAAAGGCAATAATTTTTTTGAAAAATTTACTATAGAAAAGACAATCCTCGGCGTATTTAAAATTTGCGACAGTAAAGAATTATTTTTTGAAAAATTTTCTATGGAAAAGGCAATCCCTGGCGTATTTAAAATTTGACAGTAAAAAAATATCTTTTGAAAAATTTACTATAGGAAAGGCAATCCCTGGCGTATTTAAAATTTGCGACCGTAAAAAATGATCCTTTGAAAAATTTACTATAGGAAAGCCATCCCTGGCGTATTTAAAATTTGCGACAGTAAAAAATTATTTTTTTAAAATTTTACTATAGAAGAGGCAATCCACGGCGTATTTAAAATTTGCGACAGTAAAAAATTATTTTTTGAAAAATTTACTATAGAAAAGGCAATCGCTGGCATATTTAAAATTTGCGACAGTAAAAAATTATTTTTTGAAAAATTTACTATAGAAAAGGCAATCGCTGGCATATTTAAAATTTGCGACAGTAAAAAATTATTTTTTGTTTAATTTACTATAGAAAAGGCAATCCTCGGCGTATTTAAAATTTGCGGCAGTAAAAAATTATCTTTTGAAAAATTTACTATAGAAAAGGCAATCCTCGGCGTATTTAAAATTTGCGACAGTAAAAAATTGTCTTTTGAAATATTTACTATAGAAAAGGCAATCCTCGGCGTATTTAAAATTTGCGAACGTAAATAACTATTTTTTGACAAATTTACTATAGAAAAGGCAATACCTGGCATATTTAAAATTTGCGACATTAAAAAATTATTTTTTGAAAAATTTTCTATAGAAAAGGCAATCCCTGGCGTATTTAAAATTTGACAGTAAAAAAATATCTTTTGAAAAATTTACTATGGGAAAGGCAATCTCTGGCGTATTTAAAATTTGCGACAGCAAAAAATTACTTTTTGAAAAATTTACAATAGAAAAGGCAATCGCTGGCATATTTAAAATTTGCGGCAGTAAAAAATTATTTTTTGTTTAATTTACTATATAAAAGGCAATCCTCGTCGTATTTAAAATTTGCGCCAGTAAAAAATTATCTTTTGAAAAATTTACTATAGAAAAGCAATCCTCGGCGTATTTAAAATTTGCGACCGTAAAAAATTATCCTTTGAAAAATTTACTATAGGAAAGCCATCCCTGGCGTATTTAAAATTTGCGACAGTAAAAAATTATTTTTTTAAAATTTTACTATAGAAGAGGCAATCCACGGCGTATTTAAAATTTGCGACAGTAAAAAATTATTTTTTGAAAAATTTACTATAGAAAAGGCAATCGCTGGCATATTTAAAATTTGCGACAGTAAAAAATTATTTTTTGTTTAATTTACTATAGAAAAGGCAATCCTCGGCGTATCTAAAATTTGCGGCAGTAAAAAATTATCTTTTGAAAAATTTACTATAGAAAAGGCAATCCTCGGCGTATTTAAAATTTGCGACAGTAAAAAATTGTCTTTTGAAATATTTACTATAGAAAAGGCAATCCTCGGCGTATTTAAAATTTGCGAACGTAAATAATTATTTTTTGACAAATTTACTATAGAAAAGGCAATCCCTGGCATATTTAAAATTTGCGACATTAAAAAATTATTTTTTGAAAAATTTTCTATAGAAAAGGCAATCCCTGGCGTATTTAAAATTTGACAGTAAAAAAATATCTTTTGAAAAATTTACTATGGGAAAGGCAATCTCTGGCGTATTTAAAATTTGCGACAGCAAAAAATTATTTTTTGAAAAATTTACTATTGAAAAGGCAATCCTCGGCGCATTTAAAATTTGCGATAGTAAAAAATTGTTTTTTGAAAAATTTAAATAGAAAATGCAATCCCAGGCGTATTTAAAATTTGCGACAGTAAAAAATTATTCTTTGAAAATTTTACTATAGGAAAGGCAATCCCTGTCGTATTTAAAATTTGCGACAGTAAAAAATTATTTTTTTTAAAAATTTACTATAGAAAAGGCAATAATCGGCGTGTTTCAAATTTGCGACAGTAAAAAATTATCCTTTGAAAAATTTATTATAGGAAAGCAATCGCTGGCGTATTTAAAATTTGCGACAGTAAAAAATTATTTTTTTAAAAATATACTCTAGAAAAGGCAATCCTCGGCGTATTTAAAATTTGCGACAGTAAAAAATTATCCTTTGAAAAATTTACTATAGGAAAGCACTCCCGGCGTATTTAAAATTTGCGACAGTAAAAGATTATTTTTTGAAAAATATACTATACAAAAGGCAATAATTATTTTTTGAAAAATTTACTATAGAAAAGGCAATCCTCGGCGTATTTAAAATTTCCGACATTAAAAAATTATTTTTTGAAAAATTTACTATAGAAAAGGCAATCCTCGTCGTATTTAAAATTTGCGACAGTAAAAAATTATCTTTTGAAATATTTACTATAGAAAAGGCAATCCTCGGCGTATTTAAAATTTGCGAACGTAAATAATTATTTTTTGACAAATTTACTATAGAAAAGGCAATACCTGGGATATTTAAAATTTGCGACATTAAAAAATTCTTTTTTGAAAAGTTTTCTACAGAAAAGGTAATCCCTGGCGTATTTAAAATTTGACAGTAAAAAAATATCTTTTGAAACATTTACTATAGTAAAGGCAATTCCTGGCGTATTTAAAATTTGCGACATTAAAAAAGTATTTTTTTAAAAATTTACTATAGAAAAGGCAATCCGTGGCGTATTTAAAATTGCGACATTAAAAAATTATTTTTTTAAAAATTTACAATAGAAAAGGCAATCCTCGGCGTATTTAAAATTTGCGACAATAAAAACTTATCTTTTGAAAAATTTACTATAGGAAAGGCAATCATCGGAGTATTTAAAATTTGCGACAGTAAAAAATTATTTTTTTAAAAATTTACTATAGAAAAGGCAATAATCAGCGCATTTAAAATTTGTGACAGTAAAAAATTATCCTTTAAAAAATTTACTATAGGATAGCCATCCCTGCCGTATTTAAAATTTGCGACAGTAAAAAAGTATTTTTTTAAAAATTTACTATAGAAAAGGCAATCCTCGGCGTATTTAAAATTTGCGACAGTAAAAAATTATTTTTTGAAAAATTTACTACAGAAAAGGCAATCGCTGGCATATTTAAAATTTGCGACAGTAAAAAATTATTTTTTGTTTAATTTACTATAGAAAAGGCAATCCTCGGCGTATTTAAAATTTGCGGCAGTAAAAAATTATCTTTTGAAAAATTTACTATAGAAAAGGCAATCCTCGGCGTATTTAAAATTTGCGACAGTAAAAAATTATCCTTTGAAAAATTTACTATAGAAAAGGCAATCCTCGGCGTATTTAAAATTTGCGACAGTAAAAAATTGTCTTTTGAATTATTTACTATAGAAAAGGCAATCCCTGGCGTATTTAAAATTTGCGACATTAAAAAATTATTTTTTTATAAATTTACTATAGAAAAGGCAATCCGTAGCGTATTTAAAATTGCGACATTTAAAAATTATTTTTTTAAAAATTTACTATAGAAAAGGCAATCCTGGGCGTATTTAAAATTTGCGACGAGTATAAAATTATCTTTTGAAACATTTACTATAGAAAAGGCAATCCTCGGCATATTAAAAATTTGCGAAAGTAAATAATTATTTTTTGAAAAATTTATTATAGAAATGGCAATCCCTGGCGTATTTAAAATTTGCGACAGTAAAAAATTAATTTTTTTAAAAATTTACTATAGAAAAGGCAATCCTCGGCGTATTTAAAATTTGCGACAGTAAAAAATTATTTTTTGAAAAATTTACTATAGAAAAGGCAATCCCTGGCGACATTAAAAAATTATTTTTTTATAAATTTACTATAGAAAAGGCAATCCTCGGCGTATTTAAAATTTGCGACAGTAACAAATTATCTTTTGAAAAATTTACTATAGAAAAGGCAATTCCTGGCGTATTTAAAATTTGCGACATTAAAAAATTATTTTTTTATAAATTTACTATAGAAAAGGCAATCCGCAGCGTATTTAAAATTGCGACATTAAAAAATTATTTTTTTAAAAATTTACTATAGAAAAGGCAATCCTGGGCGTATTTAAAATTTGCGACAGTAAAAAATTATCCTTTGAAAAATTTACTATAGGAAAGCCATCCCTGGCGTATTTAAAATTTGCGACAGTAAAAAATTATTTTTCTAAAAATTTACTATAGAAAAGGCAATCCTCGGCGTATTTAAAATTAGGAAAGGAAAGGCGTTCCCTGGCGACAATAAAAAATTATTTTTTTGAAAAATTTACTATTGAAAAGGCAATCCTCGGCGTATTTAAAATATGCGACAGTAAAAAATTATCCTTTGAAAAATTTACTATAGGAAAGCCATCCCTGGCGTATTTAAAATTTGCGACAGCAAAAAAATATTTTTTTAAAAATTTACTATAGAAAAGGCAATCTTCGGCGTATTTAAAATTTGCGACAGTAAAAAATTATTTTTTGAAAAATTTACTATAGAAAAGGCAATCGCTATCATATTTAAAATTTGCGACAGTAAAAAAATATTTTTTGTATAATTTACTATAGAAAAGGCAATCCTCGGCGTATTTAAAATTTGCTGCAGTACAAAATTATCTTTTGAAAAATTTACTATAGAAAAGGCAATACTCGGCGTATTTAAAATTTGCGACGAGTATAAAATTATCTTTTGAAACATTTACTATAGAAAAGGCAATCCTCGGCATATTAAAAATTTGCGAAAGTAAATAATTATTTTTTGAAAAATTTATTATAGAAATGGCAATCCCTGGCGCATTTAAAATTTGCGACACTAAAAAATTATTTTTTTGAAAATTTACTATAGAAAAGGCAATTCTCGGCGTATTTAAAATTTGCGTCAGCAAAAAATTATTTTTTGAAAAATTTACTATAAGAAAGGCAATCATCGGAGTATTTAAAATTTGCGACAGTTAAAAATTATTTTTTTTTAAAATTTACTATAGAAAAGGCAATCTTCGGCGTATTTGAAATGTGCGACAGTAAAAAATTATTTTATGAAAAATTTACTATAGAAAAGGCAATCCTCGGCGTATTTTAAATTTGCGACAGTAAAAAATTATTTTTTGAAAAGTTTGGTATAGAAAAGGCACCCCTGGGCATATTTAAAATTTGCGAGATTAAAACATTATTTTTTTAAAAAATTGCTATAGAAAAGGCAATCCCTGGCGTATTTTAAATTTGCGACAGTAAAACATTATTTTTTGAATAATTTACTATATAAAAGGCAATCCTCGGCGTATTTAAAATTTGCGACAGTAAAAAATTATTTTGTGAAAAATTTACTATAGAAAAGGCACTCCCGGGCGTATTTAAAATTTGCGACAGTAAAAGATTATTTTTTGAAAAATTTACCATAGGAAAGGCAATCCCTGGCGTATTTACAATTTGCGACAGTAAAAAATTATTTTTTTAAAAATTTACTATAGAAAAGGCAATAATCGGCGTATTTAAATTTTGCGACAGTAAAAAATTATCTTTTGTACTATTTACTATAGGAAAGCAATCCCTGGTGTATTTAAAATTTCCGACAGTTAAAAATTACTTTTTTTTAAAATTTACTATAGAAAAGGCAATCCACGGCGTATTTGAAATGTGCGACAGTAAAAAATTATTTTATGAAAAATTTACTATAGAAAAGGCAATCCTCGGCGTATTTAAAATTTGCGACAGTAAAAAATTATTTTTTTAAAAATTTACTATAGAAAAGGCAATCCCTGGCGTATTTAAAATTTGCGACAGTAAAAAATTATTTTTTGAAAAATTTACTATAGAAAAGGCAATCCCTGGCGTATTTAAAATTTGCTACAAAAAAAATTATTTTTTTAAAAATTTACTATAGAAAAGGCAATCCTCGGCGTATTTAAAATTTGCGAACGTAAATATTTATTTTTTGACAAATTTACTATAGAAAAGGCAATCCCTGGCATATTTAAAATGTGCGACATTAAAAAATTATTTTTTGAAAAATTTTCTATAGAATAGGCGTATTTAAAATTTGACAGTAAAAAAATATCTTTTGAAAAATTTACTATATGAAAGGCAATCCCTGGCGAGTTTAAAATTTGCGACAGTAAAAAAATATTTTTTGAAAAATTTACTAAAGAAAAGGCAATGGCTGGCATATTTAAAATTTGCGACAGTAGAAAATAATTTTTTGACAAATTTACTATAGAAAAGGCAATCCCCGACGTATTTTAAATTTGCGACAGTAAAAAATTATTTGTTGAAAAGTTTAGTATAGAAAAGGCACCCCCGAGCATATTTAAAATTTGCGAGATTAAAACATTATTTTTTTAAAAATTTGCTATATAAAAGGCAATCCCTGGCGCATTTTAAATTTGCGACAGTAAAACATTATTTTTTGAATAATTTACTATAAAAAAGGCAATCCTCGGCGTATTTAAAATTTGCGGCAGTAAAAAATTTACTATAGAAAAGGCACTCCCGGGTGTATTTAAAATTTGCGACAGTAAAAGATTAACTTTTGAAAAATTTACTATAGAAAAGGCAATCCCTGGCGTATTTAAAATTTGCGACATTAAAAAATAATTTTTTTAAAAATTTACTATAGAAAAGGCAATCCGTGGCGTATTTAAAATTGCGACATTAAAAAATTATTTTTTTAAAAATTTACTATCGAAAAGGCAATCCTCGGCGTATTTAAAATTTGCGACAGTAAAAAATTATTTTTTTAAAAATTTACTATAGAAAAGGCAATAATCGCCGTATTTAAAATTTGCGACAGTAAAAAATTATCCTTTGAAAAATTTACTATAGGAAAGCCATCCCTGACGTATTTAAAATTTGCGACAGTAAAAAATAATTTTTTTAAAAATTTACTATAGAAAAGGCAATCCTCGGCGTATTTAAAATAAAATTAGCGGCAGTAAAAAATTATTTTTTGAAAAATTTACTATAAAAAAGGCAATCGCTGGCATATTTAAAATTTGCGACAGTAAAAAATTATTTTTTGTAAAATTTACTATAGAAAAGGCAATCCTCGGCGTATTTAAAATTTGTGGCAATAAAAAATTATCTTTTGAAAAATTTACTATAGAAAAGGCAATTCTCGGCGTATTTAAAATTTGCGACAGCAAAGAATTATTTTTTGAAAAATTTACTATAGGAAAGGCAATCATCGGAATATTTAAAATTTGCGACAGTAAAAAATAATTTATTAAAAAATTTACTATAGAAAAGGCAATCGCTGGCATATTTAAAATTTGCGACAGTAAAAAATTATTTTTTGTATAATTTACTCTAGAAAAGGCAATCTTCGGCGTATTTAAAATTTGAGTAAAAAATTATATTTTTAAAAATTTACTATAGAATAGGCAATCCTCGCCGTATTTAAAATTTGCGATTGTAAAAAATTGTTTTTTTAAAAATTTACTATAGAAAAGGCAATAATCGCCGTATTTAAAATTTGCGACAGTAAAAAATTATCCTTTGAAAAATTTACTATAGGAAAGCCATCCCTGACGTATTTAAAATTTGCGACACTAAAAAATAATTTTTTTAAAAATTTACTATAGAAAAGGCAATCCTCGGCGTATTTAAAATTAGCGACAGTAAAAAATTATTTTTTGAAAAATTTACTATAAAAAAGGCAATCGCTGGCATATTTAAAATTTGCGACAGTAAAAAATTATTTTTTGTATAATTTACTATAGAAAAGGCAATCCTCGGCGTATTTAAAATTTGCGGCAGTAAAAAATTATCTTTTGAAAAATTTACTATAGAAAAGGCAATCCTCGGCGTATTTAAAATTTGCGACAGTATAAAATTATCTTTTGAAACAGTTACTATAGAAAAGGAAATCCTCGGCGTATTAAAAATATGCCAAAGTAAATAATTATTTTTTGATAAATTTGTTATAGAAAAGGCAAACCCTGGCGTATTTAAAATTTGCGACACTAAAAATTTATTTTTTTAAAAATTTACTATAGAAAAGGCAATACTCGGCGTATTTAAAATTTGCGACAGCAAAGAATTATTTTTTGAAAAATTTACTATAGGAAAGGCAATCATCGGAATATTTAAAATTTGCATCAGAAAAAAATAATTTTTTAAAAAATTTACTATAGAAAAGGCAATCGCTGGCATATTTAAAATTTGCGACAGTAAAAAATAATTTTTTGTATAATTTACTCTAGAAAAGGCAATCCTCGGCGTATTTAAAATTTGAGTAAAAAATTATATTTTTAAAAATTTACTATAGAATATGCAATCCTCGCCGTATTTAAAATTTGCGATTGTAAAAAATTGTTTTTTGAAAAATTTTGTATAGAAAAAGCAATTCCTGGTGTATATAAAATTTGCGACAGTAAAAAATTATTCTTTGAAAAATTTTCTACCGGAAAGGCAATCCTTGGCGTATTTAAAATTTGCGACAGTAAAAAATTATTTTTTTAAAAATTTACTATCGAAAAGGCAATAATCGACAGTAAAAAAATATCCTTTGAAAAAATTACTATAGGAAAGCCATCCCTGACGTATTTAAAATTTGCGACAGTAAAAAATAATTTTTTTAAAAATTTACTATAGAAAAGGCAATCCTCGGCGTATTTAAAATTAGCGACAGTAAAAAACTATTTTTTGAAAAATTTACTATAGAAAAGGCAATCGCTGGCATATTTAAAATTTGCGACAGTAAAAAATTATTTTTTGTATAAATTACTATAGAAAAGGCAATCCTCGGCGTATTTAAAATTTGCGGCAGTAAAAAATTATCTTTTGAAAAATTTACTATAGAAAAGGCAATCCTCGGCGTATTTAAAATTTGCGACAGTATAAAATTATCTTTTGAAACAGTTACTATAGAAAAGGAAATCCTCGGCGTATTAAAAATTTGCCAAAGTAAATAATTATTTTTTGAAAAATTTATTATACAAAAGGCAATCCCTGGCGTATTTAAAATTTGCGACACTAAAAAATTATTTTTTGAAAAATTTACTATAGAAAAGGCAATCATCGGAGTATTTAAAATTTGCGACAGTAAAAAATAATTTTTTAAAAAATTTACTATACGAAAGGCGATCCTCGGCGTATTTAAAATATGAGTAAAAAATTATATTTTTAAAAATTTACTATAGAATAGGCAATCCTCGCCGTATTTAAAATTTGCGATTGTAAAAAAATTTTTTGAAAAATTTTGTATAGAAAAAGCAATTCCTGGTGTATATAAAATTTGTGACAGTAAAAAATTATTCTTTGAAAAATTTACTACAGGAAAGGCAATCCCTGGCGTATTTAAAATTTGCGACAGTAAAAAATTATTTTTTTAAAAATTTACTATAGAAAAGGCAATAATCGCCGTATTTAAAATTTGCGACAGTAAAAAATTATCCTTTGAAAAATTTACTATAGGAAAGCCATCCCTGACGTATTTAAAATTTGCGATAGTAAAAAATAATTTTTTTAAAAATTTACTATAGAAAAGGCAATCCTCGGCGTATTTAAAATTAGCGACAGTAAAAAATTATTTTTCGAAAAATTTACTATAGAAGGGGCAATCGCTGGCATATTTAAAATTTGCGACAGTAAAAAATTATTTTTTGTATATTTTACTACAGAAAAGGCAATCCTCGGCGTATTCAAAATTTGCGGCAGTAAAAAATTATCTTTTGAAAAATTTACTATAGAAAAGGCAATCCTCGGCGTATTTAAAATTTGCGACAGTATAATATTATCTTTTGAAACAGTTACTATAGAAAAGGAAATCCTCGGCGTATTAAAAATTTGCAAAAGTAAATAATTATTTTTTAAAAAATTTATTATAGAAAAGGCAATCCCTGGCGTATTTAAAATTTGCGACACTAAAAATTTATTTTTTTAAAAATTTACTATAGAAAAGGCAATTCTCGGCGTATTTAAAATTTGCGACAGCAAAGAATTATTTTTTGAAAAATTTACTATAGGAAAGGCAATAATCGGTATATTTAAAATTTGCGACAGTAAAAAATAATTTTTTAAAAAATTTACTATACGAAAAGCAAAACTCGGCGTATTTATAATTTGCGATAGTAAAAAATTATATTTTTAAAAATTTACTATAGAAAAGGCAATCCTCGGCGTATTTAAAATTTGCGATAGCAAAAAATTGTTTTTTGAATAATTTTGTATAGAAAAAGCAATCCCTGGCGTATTTAAAATTTGCGGCAGTAAAAAATTATTCTTTGAAAAATTTACTATAGGAAAGGCAATCCCTGGCGTATTTAAAATTTGCGACAGTAAAAAATTATTTTTTTAAAAATTTACTATAGAAAAGGCAATAATGGGCGTATTTAAAATTTGCGACAGTAAAAAATTATCTTTTGTAATATTTACTATTGGAAAGCAATCCCTAGCGTATTTAAAATTTGCGACAGTAAAAAATTATTTTTTTAAAAATTTACTATAGAAAAGGCAATCCTCGGCGTATTTGAAATGTGCGACAGTAAAAAATTATTTTTTTAAAAATTTACTATAGAAAAGGCAAGCCTCGGCGTATTTAAAATTTGCGACAGTAAAAAATTATTTTTTGAAAAATTTACTATAGAAAAGGCAATCCTCGGCGTATTTAAAATTTGCGACAGTAAAAAATTATCTTTTGAATTATTTACTATAGAAAAGGCGGTCCGCGGCGTATTTAAAATTTGCGAACGTAAATATTTATTTCTTGACAAATTTACTATAGAAAAGGCAATCCCTGTCATATTTAAAATTTGCGACATTAAAAAATTATTTTTTGAAAAATTTTCTATAGAAAAGGCGTATTTAAAATTTGACAGTAAAAAAATATCTTTTGGAAAATTTACTATAGGAAAGGCAATCCCTGGCGAATTTAAAATTTGCGACAGTAAAAAATTGTTTTTTGAAAAATTTACTATAGAAAAGGCAATCCTCGGCGTATTTAAAATTTGTGATAGTAAAAAATTGTTTTTTGAAAAATTTTATATAGAAAATGCAATCCCTGGCGTATTTAAAATTTGCGACAGTAAAAAATTATTCTTTGAAAATTTTACTATAGGAAAGGCAATCCCTGGCGTATTTAAAATATGCTACAGTAAAAAATTATTTTTTTTAAAAATTTACTATAGAAAAGGCAATAATCGGCGTGTTTCAAATTTGCGACAGTAAAATCCTTTGAAAAATTTACTATAGGAAAGCAATCCCTGGCGTATTTAAAATTTGCGACAGTAAAAAATTATTTTTTTAAAAATTTACTATAGAAAAGGCAATCCTCGGCGTATTTAAAATTTGCGAAAGTAAATAATTATTTTTTGAAAAATTTTCTATAGAAAAGGAAATCGCTGGCATATTTAAAATTTGCGACAGTAAAAAATTATTTTTTGTATAAGTTACTATAGAAAAGGCAATCCTCGGCGTATTTAAAATTTGCGGCAGTAAAAAATTATCTTTTGAAAAATTTACTATAGAAAAGGCAATCCTCGGCGTATTAAAAATTTGCCAAAGTAAATAATAATTTTTTGAAAAACTTATTATAGAAAAGGCAATCCCTGGCGTATTTAAAATTTGCGACACTAAAAAATTATTTTTTTAAAAATTTACTATAGAAAAGGCAATTCTCGGCGTATTTAAAATTTGCGACAGCAAAGAATTATTTTTTGAAAAATTTACTATAGGAAAGGCAATCATCGGAATATTTAAAATTTGCGACAGTAAAAAATAATTTTTTAAAAAATTTACTATACGAAAGGCAAACCTCGGCGTATTTTTAATTTGCGATAGCAAAAAATTATATTTTTAAAAATTTACTATAGAAAAGGCAATCCTCGGCGTATTTAAAATTTGCGACACTAAAAAATTATTTTTTTGAAAATTTACTGTAGAAAAGGCAATCCTCGCCGTATTTAAAATTTGCGTCAGCAAAAAATTATTTTTTGAAAAATTTACTATAAGAAAGGCAATCATCGGAGTATTTAAAATTTGCGACAGTAAAAAATAATTTTTTAAAAAATTTACTATACGAAAGGCAATCCTCGGCGTATTTAAAATTTGCGATAGTAAAAAATTATCTTTTGAAAAATTTACTATAGAAAAGGCAATCCCTGGCGTATTTAAAATTTGCGACATTAAAAAATAATTTTTTTAAAAATTTACTACAGAAAAGGCAATCCGTGGCGTATATAAAATTGCGACATTAAAAAATTATTTTTTTAAAAATTTACTATCGAAAAGGCAATCCTCGGCGTATTTAAAATTTGCGACAGTAAAAAATTATCTTTTGAAAAATTTACAACAGAAAAGGCAATCCTCGCCGTATTTAAAATTTGCGTCAGCAAAAAATTATTTTTTGAAAAATTTACTATAAGAAAGGCAATCATCGGAGTATTTAAAATTTGCGACAGTAAAAAATAATTTTTTAAAAAATTTATTATACGAAAGGCAATCCTCGGCGTATTTAAAATTTGCGATAGTAAAAAATTTTATTTTGAAAAATTTACTATAGAAAAGGCAATCCTCGGCGTATTTAAAATTTGCGATAGTAAAAAATTGTTTTTTGAAAAATTTTGTATAGAAAAAGCAATCCCTGGCGTATTTAAAATTTGCGAGAGTAAAAAATTATTTTTTGAAATATTTACTGTAAAAAGGCAATCCCTGGCGTATTTAAAATTTGCGACAGTTAAAAATTATTTTTTTTTTAAATTTACTATAGAAAAGGCAATCCTCGGCGTATTTGAAATGTGCGACAGTAAAAAATTATTTTATGAAAAATTGACTATAGAAAAGGCAATCCTCGGCGTATTTTAAATTTGCGACAGTAAAAAATTATTTTTTGAAAAGTTTAGTATAGAAAAGGCACCCCCGGGCATATTTCAAATTTGTGAGATTAAAACATTATTTTTTTAAAAATTTGCTATAGAAAAGGCAATAATGGGCGTATTTAAAATTTGCGACAGTAAAACATTATTTTTTGAATAATTTACTATATAAAAGGCAATCCTCGGCGTATTTAAACTTGGCGACAGTAAAAAATTATATTTTGAAAAATTTACTATAGAAAAGGCACTCCCGGGCGTAGTTAAAATTTGCGACAGTAAAAGATTATTTTTTGAAAAATTTACTATAGGAAAGGCAATCCCTGGCGTATTTACAATTTGCGACAGTAAAAAATTATTTTTTTAAAAATTTACTATAGAAAAGGCAATAATCGGCGTATTTAAAATTTGCGACAGTAAAAAATTATCTTTTGTAATATTTACTATAGGAAAGCAATTCCTGGCATATTTAATATTTGCGACAGTTAAAAATTATTTTTTTTTAAAATTTACTATAGAAAAGGCAATCCTCGGCGTATTTGAAATGTGCGACAGTAAAATATTATTTTATGAAAAATTTACTATAGAAAAGGCAATCCTCGGCGTATTTAAAATTTGCGACAGTAAAAAATTATTTTTTGAAAAATTTACTATAGAAAAGGCAATCCCTGGCGTATTTAAAATTTGCGACAGTAAAAAATTATTTTTTGAAAAATTTAATATAGAAAAGGCAATCCCTGGCGTATTTAAAATTTGCGACAATAAAAAATTATTTTTTTAAAAATTTACTATAGAAAAGGCAATCCTCGGCGTATTTAAAATTTGCGAACGTAAATATTTATTTTTTGACAAAATTACTATAGAAAAGGCAATCCCTGGCGTATTTTAAATTTGCGACAGTAAAACATTATTTTTTGAATAATTTACTATATAAAAGGCAATCCTCGGCGTATTTAAAATTTGCGACAGTAAAAAATTTTTTTTTGAATAATTTACTATAGAAAAGGCACTCCCGGGCGTATTTAAAATTTGCGACAGTAAAAGATTATTTTTTGAAAAATTTACTATAGAAAAGGCAATCCTCGCCTTTTTTAAAATTTGCGAAAGTAAATAATTATTTTTTGAAAAATTTTCTACAGAAAAGGCAATCCCTGGCGTATTTAAAATTTGCGACATTAAAAAATTAATTTTTTAAAAATTTACTATAAAAAAGGCAATCCTCGGCGTATTTAAAATTTGCGACAGTAAAATATTATCTTTTGAAAAAGTTACTATAGAAAAGGCAATCCCTGGCGTATTTAAAATTTGCGACATTAAAAAATAATTTTTTTAAAAATTTACTATAGAAAAGGCAATCCGTGGCGTATATAAAATTGCGACATTAAAAAATTATTTTTTTAAAAATTTACTTTTGAAAAATTTACTATAGAAAAGGCAATCCTCGGCGTTTTTAAAATTTGTGAAAGTAAATAATTATTTTTTGAAAAATTTTCTACAGAAAAGGCAATCCCTGGCGTATTTAAAATTTGCGACATTAAAAAATCAATTTTTTAAAAATTTACTATAAAAAAGGCAATCCTCGGCGTATTAAAATTTGCGACAGTAAAAAATTATCTTTTGAAAAATTTACTATAGAAAAGGCAATCCCTGGCGTATTTAAAATTTGCGACAGTAAAAAATAATTTTTTGTAAAATTTACTATAGAAAAGGCAATCCCCGACGTATTTTAAATTTGCGACAGTAAAAAATTATTTTTTGAAAAGTTTAGTATAGAAAAGGCACCCCCGGGCATATTTAAAATTTGCGAGATTAAAACATTATTTTTTTAAAAATTTGCTATAGGAAAGGCAATCCCTGGCGTATTTAAAATTTGCGACAGTAAAAAATTATTTTTTTAAAAATTTACTATAGAAAAGGCAATCCTCGCCTTTTTTAAAATTTGCGAAAGTAAATAATTATTTTTTGAAAAATTTTCTACAGAAAAGGCAATCCCTGGCGTATTTAAAATTTGCGACATTAAAAAATTAATTTTTTAAAAATTTACTATAAAAAAGGCAATCCTCGGCGTATTTAAAATTTGCGACAGTAAAATATTATCTTTTGAAAAAGTTACTATAGAAAAGGCAATCCCTGGCGTATTTAAAATTTGCGACATTAAAAAATAATTTTTTTAAAAATTTACTATAGAAAAGGCAATCCGTGGCGTATATAAAATTGCGACATTAAAAAATTATTTTTTTAAAAATTTACTTTCGAAAAGGCAATCCTCGGCGTATTTAAAATTTGCGACAGTAAAAAATTATCTTTTGAAAAATATACAATAGGAAAGCCAATCATCGGAGTATTTAAAATTTGCGACAGTAAAAAATAATTTTTTAAAAAATTTACTATATGAAAGGCAATCCTCGGCGTATTTAAAATTTGAGTAAAAAATTATATTTTTAAAAATTTACTATAGAATAGGCAATCCTCGCCGTATTTAAAATTTGCGATTGTAAAAAATTGTTTTTTGAAAAATTTTGTAGAGAAAAAGCAATCCCTGGCGTATTTAAAATTTGCGGCAGTAAAAAATTATTCTTTGAAAAATTTACTATAGGAAAGGCAATCCCCTGCGTATTTAAAATTTGCGACAGTAAAAGATTATTTTTTGAAAAATTTACTATAGAAAAGGCAATCCTCGGCGTTTTTAAAATTTGTGAAAGTAAATAATTATTTTTTGAAAAATTTTCTACAGAAAAGGCAATCCCTGGCGTATTTAAAATTTGCGACATTAAAAAATCAATTTTTTAAAAATTTACTATAAAAAAGGCAATCCTCGGCGTATTTAAAATTTGCGACAGTAAAAAATTATCTTTTGAAAAATTTACTATAGAAAAGGCAATCCCTGGCGTATTTAAAATTTGCGACAGTAAAAAATAATTTTTTGTAAAATTTACTATAGAAAAGGCAATCCCCGACGTATTTTAAATTTGCGACAGTAAAAAATTATTTTTTGAAAAGTTTAGTATAGAAAAGGCACCCCCGGGCATATTTAAAATTTGCGAGATTAAAACATTATTTTTTTAAAAATTTGCTATAGGAAAGGCAATCCCTGGCGTATTTAAAATTTGCGACAGTAAAAAATTATTTTTTTAAAAATTTACTATAGAAAAGGCAATAATCGCCGTATTTAAAATTTGCGACAGTAAAAAATTATCCTTTTAAAAATTTACTATAGGAAAGCCATCCCTGACGTATTTAAAATTTGCGACAGTAAAAAATTATTTTTTAAAAAATTTACTATAGAAAAGGCAATCCTCGGCGTATTTAAAATTAGCGACAGTAAAAAATTATTTTTTGAAAAATTTACTATAGAAAAGGCAATCGCTGGCATATTTAAAATTTGCGACAGTAAAAAATTATTTTTTGTATAATTTACTATAGAAAAGGCAATCCTCGGCGTATTTAAAATTTGCGGCAGTAAAAATTTATCTTTTGAAAAATTTACTATAGAAAAGGCAATCCTCGGCGTATTTAAAATTTGCGACAGTATAAAATTATCTTTTGAAACAGTTACTATAGAAAAGGAAATCCTCGGCGTATTAAAAATTTGCCAAAGTGAATAATTATTTTTTGAAAAATTTATTATAGAAAAGGCAATCCCTGGCGTATTTAAAATTAGCGACACTTAAAAATTATTTTTTTAAAAATTTACTATAGAAGAGGCAATTCTCGGCGTATTTAAAATTTGCGACAGCAAAGAATTATTTTTTGAAAAATTTACTATAGGAAAAGCAATCATCGGAATATTTAAAATTTGCGACAGTAAAAAATAATTTTTTAAAAAATTTACTAAACGAAAGGCAAACCTCGGCGTATTTATAATATGCGATAGTAAAAAGTTATATTTTTAAAAATTTACTACAGAAAAGGCAATCCTCGGCGTATTTAAAATTTGCGATAGCAAAAAATTGTTTTTTGAATAATTTTGTAGAGAAAAAGCAATCCCTGGCGTATTTAAAATTTGCGGCAGTAAAAAATTATATTTTGAAAAATTTACTATAGGAAAGGCAATCCCTGGCGTATTTAAAATTTGCGACAGTAAAAAATTATTTTTTTAAAAATTTACTATAGAAAAGGCAATAATGGGCGTATTTAAAATTTGCGACAGTAAAAAATTATTCTTTGAAAATTTTACTATAGGAAAGGCAATCCCTAGCGTATTTAAAATTTGCGACAGTAAAAAATTATTTTTTTAAAAATTTACTATAGAAAAGGCAATAATCGGCGTGTTTCAAATTTGCGACAGTAAAAAATTATCCTTTGAAAAATTTACTATAGCAAAGCAATTCCTGGCGTATTTAAAATTTGCGTCAGTAAAAAATTATTTTTTTAAAAATTTACTATAGAAAAGGCAATCCTCGGCGTATTTAAAATTTTCGACAGTAACAAATTATCCTTTGAAAAACTTACTATAAGAAAGCACTCCCGGGCGTATTTAAAATTTGCGACAGTAAAAGATTATTTTTTGAAAAATTTACTATAGAAAAGGCAATCCTCGGCGTTTTTAAAATTTGCGAAAGTAAATAATTATATTTTGAAAAATTTTCTATAGAAAAGGCAATTCCTGGCGTATTTAAAATTTGCGAAAGTAAAAAATTATTTTTTGAAAAATTTTCAATAGAAAAGGCAATCGCTGGCATATTTAAAATTTGCGACAGTAAAAAATTATTTTTTGTATAATTTACTATAGAAAAGGCAATCCTCGGCGTATTTAAAATTTGCGGCAGTAAAAAATTATCTTTTGAAAAATTTACTATAGAAAAGGCAATCCTCGGCGTATTTAAAATTTGCGACAGTATAAAATTATTTTTTGAAAAATTTACTATAGGAAAGGCAATCATCGGAATATTTAAAATTTGCAACAGTAAAAAATAATTTTTTAAAAAATTTACTATACGAAAGGCAAACCTCGGCGTATTTATAATTTGCGATAGTAAAAAATTATATTTTTAAAAATTTTCTATAGAAAAGGCAATCCTCGGCGTATTTAAAATTTGCGATAGCAAAAAATTGTTTTTTGAATAATTTTGTATAGAAAAAGCAATCCCTCGCGTATTTAAAATTTGCGGCAGTAAAAAATTATTCTTTGAAAAATTTACTATAGGAAAGGCAATCCATGGCGTATTTAAAATTTGCGACAGTAAAAAATTATTTTTTTAAAAATTTACTATAGAAAAGGCAATAATGGGCGTATTTAAAATTTGCGACAGTAAAAAATTATTTTTTTAAAAATTTACTATAGAAAAGGCAATCCTCGGCGTATTTAAAATTTGCGACAGTAAAAAATTATTTTTTGAAAAATTTACTATAGAAAAGGCAATCTTCGGCGTATTTAAAATTTGTGATAGTAAAAAATTGTTTTTTGAAAAATTTTATATAGAAAATGCAAAGGCAAACCTCGGCGTATTTATAATTTGCGATAGTAAAAAATTATATTTTTAAAAATTTTCTATAGAAAAGGCAATCCTCGGCGTATTTAAAATTTGCGATAGCAAAAAATTGTTTTTTGAATAATTTTGTATAGAAAAAGCAATCCCTCGCGTATTTAAAATTTGCGGCAGTAAAAAATTATTCTTTGAAAAATTTACTATAGGAAAGGCAATCCATGGCGTATTTAAAATTTGCGACAGTAAAAAATTATTTTTTTAAAAATTTACTATAGAAAAGGCAATAATGGGCGTATTTAAAATTTGCGACAGTAAAAAATTATTTTTTTAAAAATTTACTATAGAAAAGGCAATCCTCGGCGTATTTAAAATTTGCGACAGTAAAAAATTATTTTTTGAAAAATTTACTATAGAAAAGGCAATCTTCGGCGTCTTTAAAATTTGTGATAGTAAAAAATTGTTTTTTGAAAAATTTTATATAGAAAATGCAATCCCTGGCGTATTTAAAATTTGCGACAATAAAAAATTATTCTTTGAAAATTTTACTGTAGGAAAGGCAATTCCTGGCGTATTTAAAATTTGCGACAGTAAAAAATTATTTTTTTAAAATTTACTATAGAAAAGGCAATAATCGGCGTGTTTCAAATTTGCGACAGTAAAAAATTATCCTTTGAAAAATTTACTATAGGAAAGCAATCCCTGGCGTATTTAAAATTTGCGACAGTAAAAAATTATTTTTTTAAAAATTTACTATAGAAAAGGCAATCCTCGGCGTATCTAAAATTTTCGACAGTAACAAATTATCCTTTGAAAAATTTACTATAGGAAAGCACTCCCGGGAGTATTTAAAATTTGCGACAGTAAAAGATGATTTTCTGAAAAATTTACTATAGAAAAGGCAATTCTCGGCGTTTTTAAAATTTGCGAAAGTAAATAATTATTTTTTGAAAAATTTTCTATAGAAAAGGTAATCCATGGAGTATTTAAAATTTGCGAAAGTAAATTATTATTTTTTGAAAAATTTTTTATAGAAAAGGCAATTCCTGGCGAATTTAAAATTTGCGACATTAAAAATTATTTTTTTAAAAATTTACTATAGAAAAGGCAATTCCCGGCGTATTTAAAATTTGCGACAGCAAAGAATTATTTTTTGAAAAATTTACTATAGGAAAGGCAATCATCGGAATATTTAAAATTTGCGACAGTAAAAAATAATTTTTTAAAACATTTACTATACGAAAGGCAAACCTCGGCGTATTTATAATTTGCGATAGTAAAAAATTATATTTTTAAAAATTTACTATAGAAAAGGCAATCCTCGGCGTATTTAAAATTTGCGATAGCAGAAAATTGTTTTTTGAATAATTATGCATAGAAAAAGCAATCCCTGGCGTATTTAAAATTTGCGGCATTAAAAAATTATTCTTTGAAAAATTTACTAAAGGAAAGGCAATAATCGGCGTGTTTCAAATTTGAGACAGTAAAAAATTATCCTTTGAAAAATTTACTATAGGAAAGCAATCCCTGGCGTATTTAAAATTTGCGACAGTAAAAAATTATTTTTTAAAAATTTACTATATAAAAGGCAATCCTCGGCGTATTTAAAATTTTCGACAGTAACAAATTATCCTTTGAAAAATTTACTATAGGAAAGCACTCCCGGGCGTATTTAAAATTTGCGACAGTAAAAGATTATTTTTTGAAAAATTTACTATAGAAAAGGAAATCCTCGGCGTTTTTAAAATTTGCGAAATAAATAATTATTTTTTGAAAAATTTTCTATAGAAAAGGCAATCCCTGGCGTATTTAAAATTTGCGAAAGTAAATAATTATTTTTTGAAAAATTTTCTATAGAAAAGGCAATCGCTGGCATATTTAAAATTTGCGACAGTAAAAAATTATTTTTTGTATAATTTACTATAGAAAAGGCAATCCTCGGCCTATTTAAAATTTGCGGCAGTAAAAAATTATCTTTTGAAAAATTTACTATAGAAAAGGCAATCCTCGGCGTATTTAAAATTTGCGACAGTATAAAATTAGCTTTTGAAACAGTTACTATAGAAAAGGAAATCCTCGGCGTATTTAAAATTTGCGACAATAAAAAATTATTTTTTGAAAAATTTACTATAGAAAAGGCAATCCCTGGCGTATTTAAAATTTGCGACAATAAAAAATTATTTTTTTTAAAAATTTACTATAGAAAAGGCAATCCTCGGCGTATTTAAAATTTGCGAACGTAAATATTTATTTTTTGACAAATTTACTATAAAAAAGGCAATCCCTGGCATATTTAAAATTTGCGACATTAAAAAATTATTTTTTGAAAAATTTTCTATAGAAAAGGCGTATTTAAAATTTGACAGTAAAAAAATATCTTTTAACAAATTTACTATGGGAAAGGCAATCCCTGGCGAATTTAAAATTTGCGACAGTAAAGAATTATTTTTTGAAAAATTTACTAAAGAAAAGGCAATGGCTGGCATATTTAAAATTTGCGACAGTAAAAAATAATTTTTTGTAAAATTTACTATAGAAAAGGCAATCCCCGACGTATTTTAAATTTGCGACAGTAAAAAATTATTTTTTGAATAATTTACTATATAAAAGGCAATCCTCGGCGTATTTAAAATTTGCGACAGTAAAAAATTATTTTTTGAATAATTTACTATAGAAAAGGCACTCCCGGGCGTATTTAAAATTTGCGACAGTAAAAGATTATTTTTTGAAAAATTTACTATAGTAAAGGCAATCCTCGGCGTTTTTAAAATTTGCGAAAGTAAATAATTATTTTTTGAAAAATTTTCTACAGAAAAGGCAATCCCTGGCGTATATAAAATTTGCGATATTAAAAAATTAATTTTTTAAAAATTTACTATAGAAAAGGCAATCCCTGGCGTATTTAAAATTTGCGACATTAAAAAATATTTTTTTTAAAAATTTACTTTAGAAAAGGCAATCCGTGGCGTATATATAATTGCGACATTAAAAAATTATTTTTTTAAAAATTTACTATCGAAAAGGCAATCCTCGGCGTATTTAAAATTTGCGACAGTAAAAAATTATCTTTTGAAAAAATTACAATAGGAAAGGCAATCATCGGAGTATTTAAAATTTGCGACAGTAAAAAATAATTTTTTAAAAAATTTACTGTACGAAAGGCAATCTTCGGCGTATTTAAAATTTGAGTAAAAAATTATATTTTTAAAAATTTACTATAGAATAGGCAATCCTCGCCGTATTTAAAATTTGCGATTGTAAAAAATTGTTTCTTGAAAAATTTTGTATAGAAAAAGCAATTCTTGGTGTATATAAAATTTGCGACAGTAAAAAATTATTCTTTGAAAAATTTACTATAGGAAAGGCAATCCCTGGCGTATTTAAAATATGCGACAGTAAAAAATTATTTTTTTAAAAATTTACTATAGAAAAGGCAATCCTCGGCGTATTTAAAATTAGCGAAAGTAAAAAATTATTTTTGAAAAATTTACTATAGAAAAGGCAATCGCTGGCTTATTTAAAATTTGCGACAGTAAAAAATTATTTTTTGTATAATTTACTATAGAAAAGGCAATCCTCGGCGTATTTAAAATTTGCGGCAGTAAAAAATTATCTTTTGAAAAATTTACTATAGAAAAGGCAATCCTTGGCGTATTTAAAATTTGCGACAGTATAAAATTATCTTTTGAAATAGTTACTATAGAAAAGGAAATCCTCGGCGTATTAAAAATTTGCCAAAGTAAATAATTATTTTTTGAAAAATTTATTATAGAAAAGGCAATCCCTGGCGTATCTAAAATTTGCGACATTAAAAAATTATTTTTTTAAAAATTTACTATAGAAAAGGCAATTCTCGGTGTATTTAAAATTTGAGACACAAAGAATTATTTTTTGAAAAATTTACTATAGGAAAGGCAATCATCGGAATATTTAAAATTTGCGACAGTAAAAAATAATTTTTAAAAAATTTACTATACGAAAGGCAAACCTCGGCGTATTTATAATTTGCGATAGTAAAAAATTATATTTTTAAAAATTTACTATAGAAAAGGCAATCCTCGGCGTATTTAAATTTACGATAGCAAAAAATTGTTTTTTGAATAATTTTGTATAGAAAAAGCAATCCCTGGCGTATTTAAAATTTGCGGCAGTAAAAAATTATTTTTTTAAAAATTTACTATAGAAAAGGCAATCCCTGGCGTATTTAAAATTTGCGACATTAAAAAATATTTTTTTTAAAAATTTACTATAGGAAAGGCAATCCCTGGCGTATTTAAAATTTGCGACATTAAAAAATTATTTTTTTAAAAATTTACTATAGAAAAGGCAATAATGGGCGTATTTAAATTTTGCGACAGTAAAAAGTTATCTTTTGTAATATTTACTATAGGAAAGCAATCCCTGGCGTATTTAAAATTTGCGACAGTAAGAAATTATTTTTTTAAAAATTTACTATAGAAAAGGCAATCCTCGGCGTATTTGAAATGTGCGACAGTAAAAAATTATTTTTTTAAAAATTTACTATAGAAAAGGCAATCCGTGGCGTATATAAAATTGCGACATTAAAAAATTATTTTTTTAAAAATTTACTTTCGAAAAGGCAATCCTCGGCGTATTTAAAATTTGCGACAGTAAAAAATTATCTTTTGAAAAATATACAATAGGAAAGGCAATCATCGGAGTATTTAAAATTTGCGACAGTAAAAAATAATTTTTTAAAAAATTTACTATATGAAAGGCAATCCTCGGCTTATTTAAAATTTGAGTAAAAAATTATATTTTTAAAAATTTACTATAGAATAGGCAATCCTCGCCGTATTTAAAATTTGCGATAGCAAAAAATTGTTTTTTGAATAATTTTGTATAGAAAAAGCAATCCCTGGCGTATTTAAAATTTGCGGCAGTAAAAAAATATTCTTTGAAAAATTTACTATAGGAAAGGCATTCCCTGGCGTATTTAAAATTTGCGACAGTAAAAAATAATTTTTTGAAAAATTTACTAAAGAAAAGGCAATGGCGGGCATATTTAAAATTTGCGACAGTAAAAAATAATTTTTTGTAAAATTTACTATAGAAAAGGCAATCCCCGACGTATTTTAAATTTGCGACAGTAAAAAATTATTTTTTGAAAAGTTTAGTATAGAAAAGGCACCCCCGGGCATATTTAAAATTTGCGAGATTAAAACATTATTTTTTTAAAAATTTGCTATAGAAAAGGCAATCCCTGGCGTATTTTAAATTTGCGACAGTAAAACATTATTTTTTGAATAATTTACTATATAAAAGGCAATCCTCGGCGTATTTAAAATTTGCGACAGTAAAAAATTATTTTTTGAATAATTTACTATAGAAAAGGCACTCCCGGGCGTATTTAAAATTTGCGACAGTAAAAGATTATTTTTTGAAAAATTTACTATAGAAAAGGCAATCCTCGCGTTTTTTAAAATTTGCGACAGTAAAGAATTATTTTTTGAAAAATTTACTAAAGAAAAGGCAATGGCTGGCATATTTAAAATTTGCGACAGTAAAAAATAATTTTTTGTAAAATTTACTATAGAAAAGGCAATCCCCGACGTATTTTAAATTTGCGACAGTAAAAAATTATTTTTTGAAAAGTTTAGTATAGAAAAGGCACCCCGGGCATATTTAAAATTTGCGAGATTAAAACATTATTTTTTTAAAAATTTGCTATAGAAAAGGCAATCCCTGGCGTATTTTAAATTTGCGAGAGTAAAACATTATTTTTTGAATAATTTACTATATAAAAGGCAATCCTCGGCGTATTTAAAATTTGCGACAGTAAAAAACTATTTTTTGAATAATTTACTATAGAAAAGGCACTCCCGGGCGTATTTAAAATTTGCGACAGTAAAAGATTATTTTTTGAAAAATTTACTATAGTAAAGGCAATCCTCGGCGTTTTTAAAATTTGCGAAAGTAAATAATTATTTTTTGAAAAATTTTCTACAGAAAAGGCAATCCCTGGCGTATATAAAATTTACGATATTAAAAAATTAATTTTTTAAAAATTTACTATAGAAAAGGCAATCCCTGGCGTATTTAAAATTTGCGACATTAAAAAATATTTTTTTTAAAAATTTACTTTAGAAAAGGCAATCCGTGGCGTATATAAAATTGCGACATTAAAAAATTATTTTTTTAAAAATTTACTATCGAAAAGGCAATCCTCGGCGTATTTAAAATTTGCGACAGTAAAAAATTATCTTTTGAAAAAATTACAATAGGAAAGGCAATCATCGGAGTATATAAAATTTGCGACAGTAAAAAATAATTTTTTAAAAAATTTACTGTACGAAAGGCAATCCTCGGCGTATTTAAAATTTGAGTAAAAAATTATATTTTTAAAAATTTACTATAGAATAGGCAATCCTCGCCGTATTTAAAATTTGCGATTGTAAAAAATTGTTTCTTGAAAAATTTTGTATAGAAGAAGCAATTCTTGGTGTATATAAAATTTGCAACAGTAAAAAATTATTCTTTGAAAAATTTACTATAGGACAGGCAATCCCTGGCGTATTTAAAATATGCGACAGTAAAAAATTATTTTTTTAAAAATTTACTATAGAAAAGGCAATAATCGCCGTATTTAAAATTTGCGACAGTAAAAAATTATCCTTTGAAAAATTTACTATAGGAAAGCCATCCCTGACGTATTTAAAATTTGCGACAGTAAAAAATTATTTTTTAAAAAATTTACTATAGAAAAGGCAATCCTCGGCGTATTTAAAATTAGCGACAGTAAAAAATTATTTTTTGAAAAATTTACAATAGAAAAGGCAATCGCTGGCTTATTTAAAATTTGCGACAGTAAAAAATTATTTTTTGTATAATTTACTATAGAAAAGGCAATCCTCGGCGTATTTAAAATTTGCGGCAGTAAAAAATTATCTTTTGAAAAATTTACTATAGAAAAGGCAATCCTCGGCGTATTTAAAATTTGCGACAGTATAAAATTATCTTTTGAAACAGTTACTATAGAAAAGGAAATCCTCGGCGTATTAAAAATTTGCCAAAGTAAATAATTATTTTTTGAAAAATTTATTATAGAAAAGGCAATCCCTGGCGTATCTAAAATTTGCGACATTAAAAAATTATTTTTTTAAAAATTTACTATAGAAAAGGCAATTCTCGGCGTATTTAAAATTTGCGACACAAAGAATTATTTTTTGAAAAATTTACTATAGGAAAGGCAATCATCGGAATATTTAAAATTTGCGACAGTAAAAAATAATTTTTTAAAAAATTTACTATACGAAAGGCAAACCTCGGCGTATTTATAATTTGCGATAGTAAAAAATTATATTTTTAAAAATTTACTATAGAAAAGGCAATCCTCGGCGTATTTAAAATTTGCGATAGCAAAAAATTGTTTTTTGAATAATTTTGTATAGAAAAAGCAATCCCTGGCGTATTTAAAATTTGCGGCAGTAAAAAATTATTCTTTGAAAATTTTCTATAGGAAAGGCAATCCCTGGCGTATTTAAAATTTGCGACAGTAAAAAATTATTTTTTTAAAAATTTACTATAGAAAAGGCAATAATGGGCGTATTTAAATTTTGCGACAGTAAAAAGTTATCTTTTGTAATATTTACTATAGGAAAGCAATCCCTGGCGTATTTAAAATTTGCGACAGTAAGAAATTATTTTTTTTAAAATTTACTATAAAAAAGGCAATCCTCGGCGTATTTGAAATGTACGACAGTAAAAAATTATTTTTTTAAAAATTTACTATAGAAAAGGCAATCCGTGGCGTATATAAAATTGCGACATTAAAAAATTATTTTTTTAAAAATTTACTTTCGAAAAGGCAATCCTCGGCGTATTTAAAATTTGCGACAGTAAAAAATTATCTTTTGAAAAATATACAATACGAAAGGCAATCATCGGAGTATTTAAAATTTGCGACAGTAAAAAATAATTTTTTAAAAAATTTACTATATGAAAGGCAATCCTCGGCGTATTTAAAATTTGAGTAAAAAATTTTATTTTTAAAAATTTACTATAGAATAGGCAATCCTCGCCGTATTTAAAATTTGCGATAGCAAAAAATTGTTTTTTGAATAATTTTGTATAGAAAAAGCAATCCCTGGCGTATTTAAAATTTGCGGCAGTAAAAAATTATTCTTTGAAAAATTTACTATAGGAAAGGCAATCCCTGGCGTATTTAAAATTTGCGACAGTAAAAAATAATTTTTTGAAAAATTTACTAAAGAAAAGGCAATGGCGGGCATATTTAAAATTTGCGACAGTAAAAAATAATTTTTTGTAAAATTTACTATAGAAAAGGCAATCCCCGACGTATTTTAAATTTGCGACAGTAAAAAATTATTTTTTGAAAAGTTTAGTATAGAAAAGGCACCCCCGGGCATATTTAAAATTTGCGAGATTAAAACATTATTTTTTTAAAAATTTGCTATAGAAAAGGCAATCCCTGGCGTATTTTAAATTTGCGACAGTAAAACATTATTTTTTGAATAATTTACTATATAAAAGGCAATCCTCGGCGTATTTAAAATTTGCGACAGTAAAAAATTATTTTTTGAATAATTTACTATAGAAAAGGCACTCCCGGGCGTATTTAAAATTTGCGAGAGTAAAAGATTATTTTTTGAAAAATTTACTATAGAAAAGGCAATCCTCGCCTTTTTTAAAATTTGCGAAAGTAAATAATTATTTTTTGAAAAATTTTCGACAGAAAAGGCAATCCCTGGCGTATTTAAAATTTGCGACATTAAAAAATTAATTTTTTAAAAATTTACTATAAAAAAGGCAATCCTCGGCGTATTTAATATTTGCGACAGTAAAATATTATCTTTTGAAAAATTTACTATAGAAAAGGCAATCCCTGGCGTATTTAAAATTTGCGACATTACAAAATATTTTTTTTAAAAATTTACTATAGAAAAGGCAATCCGTGGCGTATATAAAATTGCGACATTAAAAAATTATTTTTTTAAAAATTTACTTTCGAAAAGGCAATCCTCGGCGTATTTAAAATTTGCGACAGTAAAAAATTATCTTTTGAAAAATATACAATAGGAAAGGCAATCATCGGAGTATTTAAAATTTGCGACAGTAAAAAATAATTTTTTAAAAAATTTACTATATGAAAGGCAATCCTCGGCGTATTTAAAATTTGAGTAAAAAATTATATTTTTAAAAATTTACTATAGAATAGGCAATCCTCGCCGTATTTAAAATTTGCGATTGTAAAAAATTGTTTTTTGAAAAATTTTGTAGAGAAAAAGCAATCCCTGGCGTATTTAAAATTTGCGGCAGTAAAAAATTATTCTTTGAAAAATTTACTATAGGAAAGGCAATCCCCTGCGTATTTAAAATTTGCGACAGTAAAAGATTATTTTTTGTAAAATTTACTATAGAAAAGGCAATCCTCGGCGTTTTTAAAATTTGCGAAAGTAAATAATTATTTTTTGAAAAATTTTCTACAGAAAAGGCAATCCCTGGCGTATTTAAAATTTGCGACATTAAAAAATTAATTTTTTAAAAATTTACTATAAAAAAGGCAATCCTCGGCGTATTTAAAATTTGCGACAGTAAAAAATTATCTTTTGAAAAATTTACTATAGAAAAGGCAATCCCTGGCGTATTTAAAATTTGCGACAGTAAAAAATAATTTTTTGTAAAATTTACTATAGAAAAGGCAATCCCCGACGTATTTTAAATTTGCGACAGTAAAAAATTATTTTTTGAAAAGTTTAGTATAGAAAAGGCACCCCCGGGCATATTTAAAATTTGCGAGATTAAAACATTATTTTTTTAAAAATTTGCTATAGGAAAGGCAATCCCTGGCGTATTTAAAATTTGCGACAGTAAAAAATTATTTTTTTAAAAATTTACTATAGAAAAGGCAATAATCGCCGTATTTAAAATTTGCGACAGTAAAAAATTATCCTTTGAAAAATTTACTATAGGAAAGCCATCCCGGGCGTATTTAAAATTTGCGACAGTAAAAAATTATTTTTTAAAAAATTTACTATAGAAAAGGCAATCCTCGGCGTATTTAAAATTAGCGACAGTAAAAAATTATTTTTTGAAAAATTTACTATAGAAAAGGCAATCGCTGGCATATTTAAAATTTGCGACAGTAAAAAATTATTTTTTGTATAATTTAGTATAGAAAAGGCAATCCTCGGCGTATTTAAAATTTGCGGCAGTAAAAAATTATCTTTTGAAAAATTTACTATAGAAAAGGCAATCCTCGGCGTATTTAAAATTTGCGACAGTATAAAATTATCTTTTGAAACAGTTACTATAGAAAAGGAAATCCTCGGCGTATTAAAAATTTGCCAAAGTAAATAATTATTTTTTGAAAAATTTATAATAGAAAAGGCAATCCCTGGCGTATTTAAAATTAGCGACACTTAAAAATTATTTTTTAAAAATTTACTATAGAAAAGGTAATTCTCGGCGTATTTAAAATTTGCGACAGCAAGGAATTATTTTTTGAAAAATTTACTATAAGAAAAGCAATCATCGGAATATTTAAAATTTGCGACAGTAAAAAATAATTTTTTAAAAAATTTACTATACGAAAGGCAAACCTCGGCGTATTTATAATATGCGATAGTAAAAAATTATATTTTTAAAAATTTACTATAGAAAAGGCAATCCTCGGCGTATTTAAAATTTGCGATAGCAAAAAATTGTTTTTTGAATAATTTTGTAGAGAAAAAGCAATCCCTGGCGTATTTAAAATTTGCGGCAGTAAAAAATTATTCTTTGAAAAATTTACTATAGGAAAGGCAATCCCTGGCGTATTTAAAATTTGCGACAGTAAAAAATTATTTTTTTAAGAATTTACTATAGAAAAGGCAATAATGGGCGTATTTAAAATTTGCGACAGTAAAAAATTATTCTTTGAAAATTTTACTATAGGAAAGGCAATCCCTAGCGTATTTAAAATTTGCGACAGTAAAAAATTATTTTTTTAAAAATTTACTATAGAAAAGGCAATAATCGGCGTGTTTCAAATTTGCGACAGTAAAAAATTATCCTTTGAAAAATTTACTATAGCAAAGCAATTCCCGGCGTATTTAAAATTTGCGTCAGTAAAAAATTATTTTTTTAAAAATTTACTATAGAAAAGGCAATCCTCGGCGTATTTAAAATTTTCGACAGTAACAAATTATCCTTTGAAAAATTTACTATAGGAAAGCACTCCCGGGCGTATTTAAAATTTGCGACAGTAAAAGATTATTTTTTGAAAAATTTACTATAGAAAAGGCAATCCTCGGCGTTTTTAAAATTTGCGAAAGTAAATAATTATTTTTTGAAAAATTTTCTATAGAAAAGGCAATTCCTGGCGTATTTAAAATTTGCGAAAGTAAATAATTATTTTTTGAAAAATTTTCAATAGAAAAGGCAATCGCTGGCATATTTAAAATTTGCGACAGTAAAAAATTATTTTTTGTATAATTTACTATAGAAAAGGCAATCCTCGCCGTATTTAAAATTTGCGGCAGTAAAAAATTATCTTTTGAAAAATTTACTATAGAAAAGGCAAACCTCGGCGAATTTAAAATTTGCGACAGTATAAAATTATTTTTTGAAAAATTTACTATAGGAAAGGCAATCATCGGAATATTTAAAATTTGCGACAGTAAAAAATAATTTTTTAAAAAATTTACTATACGAAAGGCAAACCACGGCGTATTTATAATTTGCGATAATAAAATATTATATTTTTAAAAATTTTCTATAGAAAAGGCAATCCTCGGCGTATTTAAAATTTGCGATAGCAAAAAATTGTTTTTTGAATAATTTTGTATAGAAAAAGCAATCCCTCGCGTATTTAAAATTTGCGGCAGTAAAAAATTATTCTTTGAAAAATTTACTATAGGAAAGGCAATCCATGGCGTATTTGAAATTTGCGACAGTAAAAAATTATTTTTTTTAAAATTTACTATAGAAAAAGGCAATAATGGGCGTATTTAAAATTTGCGACAGTAAAAAATTATTTTTTTAAAAATTGACTATAGAAAAGGCAATCCTCGGCGTATTTAAAATTTGCGACAGTAAAAAATTATTTTTTGAAAAATTTACTATAGAAAAGGCAATCCTCGGCGTATTTAAAATTTGCGAGAGTAAAAGATTATTTTTTGAATAATTTACTATAGAAAAAGCACTCCCGGGCGTATTTAAAATTTACGACAGTAAAAGATTATTTTTTGAAAAATTTACTATAGAAAAGGCAATCCTCGCCTTTTTTAAAATTTGCGAAAGTAAATAATAATTTTTTGAAAAATTTTCTACAGAAAAGGCAACCCCTGGCGTATTTAAAATTTGCGACATTAAAAAATTAATTTTATAAAAATTTACTATAAAAAAGGCAATCCTCGGCGTATTTAAAATTTGCGACAGTAAAATATTATCTTTTGAAAAATTTACTATAGAAAAGGCAATCCCTGGCGTATTTAAAATTTGCGACATTAAAAAATATTTTTTTTAAAAATTTACTATAGAAAAGGCAATCCGTGGCGTATATAAAATTGCGACATTAAAAAATTATTTTTTTAAAAATTTACTTTCGAAAAGGCAATCCTCGGCGTATTTAAAATTTGCGACAGTAAAAAATTATCTTTTGAAAAATATACAATAGGAAAGGCAATCATCGGAGTATTTAAAATTTGCGACAGTAAAAAATAATTTTTTAAAAAATTTACTATATGAAAGGCAATCCTCGGCGTATTTAAAATTTGAGTAAAAAATTATATTTTTAAAAATTTACTATAGAATAGGCAATCCTCGCCGTATTTAAAATTTGCGATTGTAAAAAATTGTTTTTTGAAAAATTTTGTAGAGAAAAAGCAATCCCTGGCGTATTTAAAATTTGCGGCAGTAAAAAATTATTCTTTGAAAAATTTACTATAGGAAAGGCAATCCCCTGCGTATTTAAAATTTGCGACAGTAAAAGATTATTTTTTGAAAAATTTACTACAGAAAAGGCAATCCCTGGCGTATTTAAAATTTGCGACATTAAAAAATTAATTTTTTAAAAATTTACTATAAAAAAGGCAATCCTCGGCGTATTTAAAATTTGCGACAGTAAAAAATTATCTTTTGAAAAATTTACTATAGAAAAGGCAATCCCTGGCGTATTTAAAATTTGCGCCAGTAAAAAATAATTTTTTGTAAAATTTACTATAGAAAAGGCAATCCCCGACGTATTTTAAATTTGCGACAGTAAAAAATTATCCTTTGAAAAATTTACTATAGGAAAGCCATCCCTGACGTATTTAAAATTTGCGACAGTAAAAAATTATTTTTTTAAAATTTACTATAGAAAAGGCAATCCTCGGCGTATTTAAAATTAGCGAAAGTAAAAAATTATTTTTTGAAAATTTACTATAGAAAAGGCAAATCGCTGGCTTATTTAAAATTTGCGACAGTAAAAAATTATTTTTTGTATAATTTACTATAGAAAAGGCAATCCTCGGCGTATTTAAAATTTGCGGCAGTAAAAAATTATCTTTTGAAAAATTTACTATAGAAAAGGCAATCCTCGGCGTATTTAAAATTTGCGACAGTATAAAATTATCTTTTGAAATAGTTACTATAGAAAAGGAAATCCTCGGCGTATTAAAAATTTGCCAAAGTAAATAATTATTTTTTGAAAAATTTATTATAGAAAAGGCAATCCCTGGCGTATCTAAAATTTGCGACATTAAAAAATTATTTTTTTAAAAATTTACTATAGAAAAGGCAATTCTCGGCGTATTTAAAATTTGCGACACAAAGAATTATTTTTTGAAAAATTTACTATAGGAAATACAATCATCGGAATATTTAAAATTTGCGACAGTAAAAAATAATTTTTTAAAAAATTTACTATACGAAAGGCAAACCTCGGCGTATTTATAATTTGCGATAGTAAAAAATTATATTTTTAAAAATTTACTATAGAAAAGGCAATCCTCGGCGTATTTAAAATTTGCGATAGCAAAAAATTGTTTTTTGAATAATTTTGTATAGAAAAAGCAATCCCTGGCGTATTTAAAATTTGCGGCAGTAAAAAATTATTCTTTGAAAAATTTACTATAGGAAAGGCAATCCCTGGCGTATTTAAAATTTGCGACAGTAAAAAATTATTTTTTTAAAAATTTACTATAGAAAAGGCAATAATGGGCGTATTTAAATTTTGCGACAGTAAAAAGTTATCTTTTGTAATATTTACTATAGGAAAGCAATCCCTGGCGTATTTAAAATTTGCGACAGTAAGAAATTATTTTTTTAAAAATTTACTATAGAAAAGGCAATCCTCGGCGAATTTGAAATGTGCGACAGTAAAAAATTATTTTATTAAAAATTTACTATAGAAAAGGCAATCCGTGGCGTAATATAAAATTGCGACATTAAAAAATTATTTTTTAAAAATTTACTTTCGAAAAGGCAATCCTCGGCGTATTTAAAATTTGCGACAGTAAAAAATTATCTTTTGAAAAATATACAATAGGAAAGGCAATCATCGGAGTATTTAAAATTTGCGACAGTAAAAAATAATTTTTTAAAAAATTTACTATATGAAAGGCAATCCTCGGCTTATTTAAAATTTGAGTAAAAAATTATATTTTTAAAAATTTACTATAGAATAGGCAATCCCCGCCGTATTTAAAATTTGCGATAGCAAAAAATTGTTTTTTGAATAATTTTGTATAGAAAAAGCAATCCCTGGCGTATTTAAAATTTGCGGCAGTAAAAAATTATTCTTTGAAAAATTTACTATAGGAAAGGCAATCCCTGGCGTATTTAAAATTTGCGACAGTAAAAAATAATTTTTTGAAAAATTTACTAAAGAAAAGGCAATGGCGGGCATATTTAAAATTTGCGACAGTAAAAAATAATTTTTTGTAAAATTTACTATAGAAAAGGCAATCCCCGACGTATTTTAAATTTGCGACAGTAAAAAATTATTTTTTGAAAAGTTTAGTATAGAAAAGGCACCCCCGGGCATATTTAAAATTTGCGAGATTAAAACATTATTTTTTTAAAAATTTGCTATAGAAAAGGCAATCCCTGGCGTATTTTAAATTTGCGACAGTAAAACATTATTTTTTGAATAATTTACTATATAAAAGGCAATCCTCGGCGTATTTAAAATTTGCGACAGTAAAAAATTATTTTTTGAATAATTTACTATAGAAAAGGCACTCCCGGGCGTATTTAAAATTTGCGACAGTAAAAGATTATTTTTTGAAAAATTTACTATAGAAAAGGCAATCCTCGCCTTTTTTAAAATTTGCGACAGTAAAGAATTATTTTTTGAAAAATTTACTAAAGAAAAGGCAATGGCTGGCATATTTAAAATTTGCGACAGTAAAAAATAATTTTTTGTAAAATTTACTATAGAAAAGGCAATCCCCGACGTATTTTAAATTTGCGACAGTAAAAAATTATTTTTTGAAAAGTTTAGTATAGAAAAGGCACCCCGGGCATATTTAAAATTTGCGAGATTAAAACATTATTCTTTTAAAAATTTGCTATAGAAAAGGCAATCCCTGGCGTATTTTAAATTTGCGAGAGTAAAACATTATTTTTTGAATAATTTACTATATAAAAGGCAATCCTCGGCGTATTTAAAATTTGCGACAGTAAAAAATTATTTTTTGAATAATTTACTATAGAAAAGGCACTCCCGGGCGTATTTAAAATTTGCGAGATTAAAACATTATTTTTTTAAAAATTTGCTATAGAAAAGGCAATCCCTGGCGTATTTAAAATTTGCGACAGTAAAAAATAATTTTTTGAAAAATTTACTAAAGGAAAGGCAATGGCGGGCATATTTAAAATTTGCGACAGTAAAAAATAATTTTTTGTAAAGTTTACTATAGAAAAGGCAATCCCCGACGTATTTTAAATTTGCGACAGTAAAAAATTATTTTTTGAAAAGTTTAGTATAGAAAAGGCACCCCCGGGCATATTTAAAATTTGCGAGATTAAAACATTATTTTTTTAAAAATTTGCTATAGAAAAGGCAATCCCTGGCGTATTTAAAATTTGCGACAGTAAAAAATTATTTTTTTGAATAATTTACTATAAAAAAGGCACTCCCGGGCGTATTTAAAATTTGCGACAGTAAAAGATTATTTTTTGAAAAATTTACTATAGAAAAGGCAATCCTCGCCTTTTTTAAAATTTGCGAAAGTAAACAATTATTTTTTGAAAAATTTTCTACAGAAAAGGCAATCCCTGGCGTATTTAAAATTTGCGACATTAAAAAATTAATTTTTAAAAATTTACTATAAAAAAGGCAATCCTCGGCGTATTTAAAATTTGCGACAGTAAAATATTATCTTTTGAAAAATTTACTATAGAAAAGGCAATCCCTGGCGTATTTAAAATTTGCGACATTAAAAAATATTTTTTTTAAAAATTTACTATAGAAAAGGCAATCCGTGGCGTATAAAAAATTGCGACATTAAAAAATTATTTTTTTAAAAATTTACTTTCGAAAAGGCAATCCTCGGCGTATTTAAAATTTGCGACAGTAAAAAATTATCTTTTGAAAAATATACAATAGGAAAGGCAATCATCGGAGTATTTAAAATTTGCGACAGTAAAAAATAATTTTTTAAAAAATTTACTATATGAAAGGCAATCCTCGGCGTATTTAAAATTTGAGTAAAAAATTATATTTTTAAAAATTTACTATAGAATAGGCAATCCTCGCCGTATTTAAAATTTGCGATTGTAAAAAATTGTTTTTTGAAAAATTTTGTAGAGAAAAAGCAATCCCTGGCGTATTTAAAATTTGCGGCAGTAAAAAATTATTCTTTGAAAAATTTACTATAGGAAAGGCAATCCCCTGCGTATTTAAAATTTGCGACAGTAAAAGATTATTTTTTGAAAAATTTACTATAGAAAAGGCAATCCTCGGCGTTTTTAAAATTTGCGAAAATAAATAATTATTTTTTGAAAAATTTTCTACAGAAAAGGCAATCCCTGGCGTATTTAAAATTTGCGACATTAAAAAATTAATTTTTTAAAAATTTACTATAAAAAAGGCAATCCTCGGCGTATTTAAAATTTGCGACAGTAAAAAATTATCTTTTGAAAAATTTACTATAGAAAAGGCAATCCCTGGCGTATTTAAAATTTGCGACAGTAAAAAATAATTTTTTGTAAAATTTACTATAGAAAAGGCAATCCCCGACGTATTTTAAATTTGCGACAGTAAAAAATTATTTTTTGAAAAGTTTAGTATAGAAAAGGCACCCCCGGGCATATTTAAAATTTGCGAGATTAAAACATTATTTTTTTAAAAATTTGCTATAGGAAAGGCAATCCCTGGCGTATTTAAAATTTGCGACAGTAAAAAATTATTTTTTTAAAAATTTACTATAGAAAAGGCAATCCTCGGCGTATTTAAAATTAGCGACAGTAAAAAATTATTTTTGAAAAATTTACTATAGAAAAGGCAATCGCTGGCATATTTAAAATTTGCGACAGTAAAAAATTATTTTTTGTATAATTTAGTATAGAAAAGGCAATCCTCGGCGTATTTAAAATTTGCGGCAGTAAAAAATTATCTTTTGAAAAATTTACTATAGAAAAGGCAATCCTCGGCGTATTTAAAATTTGCGACAGTATAAAATTATCTTTTGAAACAGTTACTATAGAAAAGGAAATCCTCGGCGTATTAAAAATTTGCCAAAGTAAATAATTATTTTTTGAAAAATTTATTATAGAAAAGGCAATCCCTGGCGTATTTAAAATAAGCGACACTTAAAAATTATTTTTTTAAAAATTTACTATAGAAAAGGTAATTCTCGGCGTATTTAAAATTTGCGACAGCAAGGAATTATTTTTTGAAAAATTTACTATAGGAAAAGCAATCATCGGAATATTTAAAATTTGCGACAGTAAAAAATAATTTTTTAAAAAATTTACTATACGAAAGGCAAACATCGGCGTATTTATAATATGCGATAGTAAAAAATTATATTTTTAAAAATTTACTATAGAAAAGGCAATCCTCGGCGTATTTAAAATTTGCGATAGCAAAAAATTGTTTTTTGAATAATTTTGTAGAGAAAAAGCAATCCCTGGCGTATTTAAAATTTGCGGCAGTAAAAAATTATTCTTTGAAAAATTTACTATAGGAAAGGCAATCCCTGGCGTATTTAAAATTTGCGACAGTAAAAAATTATTTTTTTAAAAATTTACTATAGAAAAGGCAATAATGGGCGTATTTAAAATTTGCGACAGTAAAAAATTATTCTTTGAAAATTTTACTATAGGAAAGGCAATCCCTAGCGTATTTAAAATTTGCGACAGTAAAAAATTATTTTTTTAAAAATTTACTATAGAAAAGGCAATAATCGGCGTGTTTCAAATTTGCGACAGTAAAAAATTATCCTTTGAAAAATTTACTATAGCAAAGCAATTCCCGGCGTATTTAAAATTTGCGTCAGTAAAAAATTATTTTTTTAAAAATTTACTATAGAAAAGGCAATCCTCGGCGTATTTAAAATTTTTGACAGTAACAAATTATCCTTTGAAAAATTTACTATAGGAAAGCACTCCCGGACGTATTTAAAATTTGCGACAGTAAAAGATTATTTTTTGAAAAATTTACTATAGAAAAGGCAATCCTCGGCGTTTTTAAAATTTGCGAAAGTAAATAATTATTTTTTGAAAAATTTTCTATAGAAAAGGCAATTCCTGGCGTATTTAAAATTTGCGAAAGTAAATAATTATTTTTTGAAAAATTTTCAATAGAAAAGGCAATCGCTGGCATATTTAAAATTTGCGACAGTAAAAAATTATTTTTTGTATAATTTACTATAGAAAAGGCAATCCTCGGCGTATTTAAAATTTGCGGCAGTAAAAAATTATCTTTTGAAAAATTTACTATAGAAAAGGCAATCCTCGGCGTATTTAAAATTTGCGACAGTATAAAATTATTTTTTGAAAAATTTACTATAGGAAAGGCAATCATCGGAATATTTAAAATTTGCGACAGTAAAAAATAATTTTTTAAAAAATTTACTATACGAAAGGCAAACCTCGGGGTATTTATAATTTGCGATAGTAAAAAATTATATTTTTAAAAATTTTCTATAGAAAAGGCAATCCTCGGCGTATTTAAAATTTGCGATAGCAAAAAATTGTTTTTTGAATAATTTTGTATAGAAAAAGCAATCCCTCGCGTATTTAAAATTTGCGGCAGTAAAAAATTATTCTTTGAAAAATTTACTATAGGAAAGGCAATCCATGGCGTATTTGAAATTTGCGACAGTAAAAAATTATTTTTTTAAAAATTTACTATAGAAAAGGCAATAATGGGCGTATTTAAAATTTGCGACAGTAAAAAATTATTTTTTTAAAAATTTACTATAGAAAAGGCAATCCTCGGCGTATTTAAAATTTGCGACAGTAAAAAATTATTTTTTGAAAAATTTACTATAGAAAAGGCAATCCTCGGCGTATTTAAAATTTGCGAGAGTAAAAAATTATTTTTTGAATAATTTACTATAGAAAAGGCACTCCCGGCGTATTTAAAATTTACGACAGTAAAAGATTATTTTTTGAAAAATTTACTATAGAAAAGGCAATCCTCGCCTTTTTAAAATTTGCGAAAGTAAATAATAATTTTTTGAAAAATTTTCTACAGAAAAGGCAATCCCTGGCGTATTTTAAATTTGCGACAGTAAAAAATTATTTTTGAAAAGTTTAGTATAGAAAAGGCACCCCCGGGCATATTTAAATTTGCGAGATTAAAAACATTATTTTTTAAAAATTTGCTATAGGAAAGGCAATCCCTGGCGTATTTAAAATTTGCGACAGTAAAAAATTATTTTTTAAAAATTTACTATAGAAAAGGCAATAATCGCCGTATTTAAAATTTGCGACAGTAAAAAATTATCCTTTGAAAAATTTACTATAGGAAAGCCATCCCTGACGTATTTAAAATTTGCGACAGTAAAAAATTATTTTTTAAAAAATTTACTATAGAAAAGGCAATCCTCGGCGTATTTAAAATTAGCGACAGTAAAAAATTATTTTTTGAAAAATTTACTATAGAAAAGGCAATCGCTGGCATATTTAAAATTTGCGACAGTAAAAAATTATTTTTTGTATAATTTAGTATAGAAAAGGCAATCCTCGGCGTATTTAAAATTTGCGGCAGTAAAAAATTATCTTTTGAAAAATTTACTATAGAAAAGGCAATCCTCGGCGTATTTAAAATTTGCGACAGTATAAAATTATCTTTTGAAACAGTTACTATAGAAAAGGAAATCCTCGGCGTATTAAAAATTTGCCAAAGTAAATAATTATTTTTTGAAAAATTTATTATAGAAAAGGCAATCCCTGGCGTATTTAAAATTAGCGACACTTAAAAATTATTTTTTTAAAAATTTACTATAGAAAAGGTAATTCTCGGCGTATTTAAAATTTGCGACAGCAAGGAATTATTTTTTGAAAAATTTACTATAGGAAAAGCAATCATCGGAATATTTAAAATTTGCGACAGTAAAAAATAATTTTTTAAAAAATTTACTATACGAAAGGCAAACATCGGCGTATTTATAATATGCGATAGTAAAAAATTATATTTTTAAAAATTTACTATAGAAAAGGCAATCCTCGGCGTATTTAAAATTTGCGATAGCAAAAAATTGTTTTTTGAATAATTTTGTAGAGAAAAAGCAATCCCTGGCGTATTTAAAATTTGCGGCAGTAAAAAATTATTCTTTGAAAAATTTACTATAGGAAAGGCAATCCCTGGCGTATTTAAAATTTGCGACAGTAAAAAATTATTTTTTTAAAAATTTACTATAGAAAAGGCAATAATGGGCGTATTTAAAATTTGCGACAGTAAAAAATTATTCTTTGAAAATTTTACTATAGGAAAGGCAATCCCTAGCGTATTTAAAATTTGCGACAGTAAAAAATTATTTTTTTAAAAATTTACTATAGAAAAGGCAATAATCGGCGTGTTTCAAATTTGCGACAGTAAAAAATTATCCTTTGAAAAATTTACTATAGCAAAGCAATTCCCGGCGTATTTAAAATTTGCGTCAGTAAAAAATTATTTTTTTAAAAATTTAGTATAGAAAAGGCAATCCTCGGCGTATTTAAAATTTTTGACAGTAACAAATTATCCTTTGAAAAATTTACTATAGGAAAGCACTCCCGGACGTATTTAAAATTTGCGACAGTAAAAGATTATTTTTTGAAAAATTTACTATAGAAAAGGCAATCCTCGGCGTTTTTAAAATTTGCGAAAGTAAATAATTATTTTTTGAAAAATTTTCTATAGAAAAGGCAATTCCTGTCGTATTTAAAATTTGCGAAAGTAAATAATTATTTTTTGAAAAATTTTCAATAGAAAAGGCAATCGCTGGCATATTTAAAATTTGCGACAGTAAAAAATTATTTTTTGTATAATTTACTATAGAAAAGGCAATCCTCGGCGTATTTAAAATTTGCGGCAGTAAAAAATTATCTTTTGAAAAATTTACTATAGAAAAGGCAATCCTCGGCGTATTTAAAATTTGCGACAGTATAAAATTATTTTTTGAAAAATTTACTATAGGAAAGGCAATCATCGGAATATTTAAAATTTGCGACAGTAAAAAATAATTTTTTAAAAAATTTACTATACGAAAGGCAAACCTCGGCGTATTTATAATTTGCGATAGTAAAAAATTATATTTTTAAAAATTTTCTATAGAAAAGGCAATCCTCGGCGTATTTAAAATTTGCGATAGCAAAAAATTGTTTTTTGAATAATTTTGTATAGAAAAAGCAATCCCTCGCGTATTTAAAATTTGCGGCAGTAAAAAATTATTCTTTGAAAAATTAACTATAGGAAAGGCAATCCATGGCGTATTTGAAATTTGCGACAGTAAAAAATTATTTTTTTAAAAATTTACTATAGAAAAGGCAATAATGGGCGTATTTAAAATTTGCGACAGTAAAAAATTATTTTTTTAAAAATTTACTATAGAAAAGGCAATCCTCGGCGTATTTAAAATTTGCGACAGTAAAAAATTATTTTTTGAAAAATTTACTATAGAAAAGGCAATCCTCGGCGTATTTAAAATTTGCGAGAGTAAAAAATTATTTTTTGAATAATTTACTATAGAAAAGGCACTCCCGGGCGTAATTAAAATTTACGACAGTAAAAGATTATTTTTTGAAAAATTTACTATAGAAAAGGCAATCCTCGCCTTTTTTAAAATTTGCGAAAGTAAATAATAATTTTTTGAAAAATTTTCTACAGAAAAGGCAATCCCTGGCGTATTTAAAATTTGCGACATTAAAAAATTAATTTTATAAAAATTTACTATAAAAAAGGCAATCCTCGGCGTATTTAAAATTTGCGACAGTAAAATATTATCTTTTGAAAAATTTACTATAGAAAAGGCAATCCCTGGCGTATTTAAAATTTGCGACATTAAAAAATATTTTTTTTAAAAATTTACTATAGAAAAGGCAATCCGTGGCGTATATAAAATTGCGACATTAAAAAATTATTTTTTTAAAAATTTACTTTCGAAAAGGCAATCCTCGGCGTATTTAAAATTTGCGACAGTAAAAAATTATCTTTTGAAAAATATACAATAGGAAAGGCAATCATCGGAGTATTTAAAATTTGCGACAGTAAAAAATAATTTTTTAAAAAATTTACTATATGAAAGGCAATCCTCGGCGTATTTAAAATTTGAGTAAAAAATTATATTTTTAAAAATTTACTATAGAATAGGCAATCCTCGCCGTATTTAAAATTTGCGATTGTAAAAAATTGTTTTTTGAAAAATTTTGTAGAGAAAAAACAATCCCTGGCGTATTTAAAATTTGCGGAAGTAAAAAATTATTCTTTGAAAAATTTACTATAGGAAAGGCAATCCCCTGCGTATTTAAAATTTGCGACAGTAAAAAATTATTTTTTTAAAAATTTACTATAGAAAAGGCAATAATGGGCGTATTTAAAATTTGCGACAGTAAAAAATTATTCTTTGAAAATTTTACTATAGGAAAGGCAATCCTTAGCGTATTTAAAATTTGCGACAGTAAAAAATTATTTTTTTAAAAATTTACTATAGAAAAGGCAATAATCGGCGTGTTTCCAATTTGCGACAGTAAAAAATTATCCTTTGAAAAATATACAGTAGGAAAGGCAATCATCGGAGTATTTAAAATTTGCGACAGTAAAAAATAATTTTTTAAAAAATTTACTATAAAAAAGGCAATCCTCGGCGTATTTAAAATTTGCGACAGTAAAATATTATCTTTTGAAAAATTTACTATAGAAAAGGCAATCCCTGGGGTATTTAAAATTTGCGCCAGTAAAAAATAATTTTTTGTAAAATTTACTATAGAAAAGGCAATCCCCGACGTATTTTAAATTTGCGACAGTAAAAAATTATTTTTTGAAAAGTTTAGTATAGAAAAGGCACCCCCGGGCATATTTAAAATTTGCGAGATTAAAACATTATTTTTTTAAAAATTTGCTATAGGAAAGGCAATCCCTGGCGTATTTAAAATTTGCGACAGTAAAAAATTATTTTTTTAAAAATTTACTATAGAAAAGGCAATAATCGCCGTATTTAAAATTTGCGACAGTAAAAAATTATCCCTTGAAAAATTTACTATAGGAAAGCCATCCCTGACGTATTTAAAATTTGCGACAGAAAAAAATTATTTTTTAAAAAATTTACTATAGAAAAGGCAATCCTCGGCGTATTTAAAATTAGCGACAGTAAAAAATTATTTTTTGAAAAATTTACTATAGAAAAGGCAATCGCTGGCATATTTAAAATTTGCGACAGTAAAAAATTATTTTTTGTATAATTTAGTATAGAAAAGGCAATCCTCGGCGTATTTAAAATTTGCGGCAGTAAAAAATTATCTTTTGAAAAATTTACTATAGAAAAGGCAATCCTCGGCGTATTTAAAATTTGCGACAGTATAAAATTATCTTTTGAAACAGTTACTATAGAAAAGGAAATCCTCGGCGTATTAAAAATTTGCCAAAGTAAATAATTATTTTTTGAAAAATTTATTATAGAAAAGGCAATCCCTGGCGTATTTTTACTATAGAAAAGGTAATTCTCGGCGTATTTAAAATTTGCGACAGCAAGGAATTATTTTTTGAAAAATTTACTATAGGAAAAGCAATCATCGGAATATTTAAAATTTGCGACAGTAAAAAATAATTTTTTAAAAAATTTACTATGCGAAAGGCAAACCTCGGCGTATTTATAATATGCGATAGTAAAAAATTATATTTTTAAAAATTTACTATAGAAAAGGCAATCCTCGGCGTATTTAAAATTTGCGATAGCAAAAAATTGTTTTTTGAATAATTTTGTAGAGAAAAAGCAATCCCTGGCGTATTTAAAATTTGCGGCAGTAAAAAATTATTCTTTGAAAAATTTACTATAGGAAAGGCAATCCCTGGCGTATTTAAAATTTGCGACAGTAAAAAATTATTTTTTTAAAAATTTACTATAGAAAAGGCAATAATGGGCGTATTTATAATTTGCGACAGTAAAAAATTATTCTTTGAAAATTTTACTATAGGAAAGGCAATCCCTAGCGTATTTAAAATTTGCGACAGTAAAAGATTATTTTTTGAAAAATTTACTATAGAAAAGGCAATCCTCGGCGTTTTTAAAATTTGCGAAAGTAAATAATTATTTTTTGAAAAATTTTCTATAGAAAAGGCAATTCCTGGCGTATTTAAAATTTGCGAAAGTAAATAATTATTTTTTGAAAAATTTTCAATAGAAAAGGCAATCGCTGGCATATTTAAAATTTGCGACAGTAAAAAATTATTTTTTGTATAATTTACTATAGAAAAGGCAATCCTCGGCGTATTTAAAATTTGCGGCAGTAAAAAATTATCTTTTGAAAAATTTACTATAGAAAAGGCAATCCTCGGCGTATTTAAAATTTGCGACAGTATAAAATTATTTTTTGAAAAATTTACTATAGGAAAGGCAATTATCGGAATATTTAAAATTTGCGACAGTAAAAAATAATTTTTTAAAAAATTTACTATACGAAAGGCAAACCTCGGCGTATTTATAATTTGCGATAGTAAAAAATTATATTTTTAAAAATTTTCTATAGAAAAGGCAATCCTCGGCGTATTTAAAATTTGCGATAGCAAAAAATTGTTTTTTGAATAATTTTGTATAGAAAAAGCAATCCCTGGCGTATTTAAAATTTGCGGCAGTAAAAATTATTCTTTGAAAATTTACTATAGGAAAGGCAATCCATGGCGTATTTAAAATTTGCGACAGTAAAAAATTATTTTTTTAAAAATTTACTATAGAAAAGGCAATAATGGGCGTATTAAAATTTGCGAAAGTAAAAAATAATTTTTTAAACATTTACTACAGAAAAGGCAATCCTCGGCGTATTTGAAATGTGCGACAGTAAAAAATCATTTTTTAAAATTTACTATAGAAAAGGCAAGCCTCGGCGTATTTAAAATTTGCGACAGTAAAAAATTATCTTTTGAATTATTTACTATAGAAAAGGCGATCCTCGGCATATTTAAAATTGCGAACGTAAATATTTATTTCTTGACAAATTTACTATAGAAAAGGCAATCCCTGTCATATTTAAAATTTGCGACATTAAAAAATTATTTTTTGAAAAATTTTCTATAGAAAAGGCGTATTTAAAATTTGACAGTAAAAAAATATCTTTTGAAAAATTTACTATAGGAAAGGCAATCCCTGGCGAATTTAAAATTTGCGAGATTAAAAAATTGTTTTTTGAAAAATTTACTATACAAAAGGCAATCCTCGGCGTATTTAAAATTTGTGATAGTAAAAAATTGTTTTTTGAAAAATTTTATATTGAAAATGCAATCCCTGGCGTATTTAAAATTTGCGACAGTAAAAAATTATTCTTTGAAAATTTTACAATAGGAAAGGCAATCCCTGGCGTATTTAAAATTTGCGACAGTAAAAAATTATTTTTTTAAAAATTTACTATAGAAAAGGCAATAATCGGCGTGTTTCAAATTTGAGACAGTAAAAAATCATCCTTTGAAAAATTTACTATAGGAAAGCAATCCCTGGCGTATTTAAAATTTGCGACAGTAAAAAATTATTTTTTTAAAAATTTACTATATAAAAGGCAATCCTCGGCGTATTTAAAATTTTCGACAGTAACAAATTATCCTTTGAAAAATTTACTATAGGAAAGCACTCCCGGGCGTATTTAAAATTTGCGACAGTAAAAGATTATTTTTTGAAAAATTTACTATAGAAAAGGAAATCCTCGGCGTTTTTAAAATTTGCGAAATAAATAATTATTTTTTGAAAAATTTTCTATAAAAAAGGCAATCCCTGGCGTATTTAAAATTTGCGAAAGTAAATAATTATTTTTTGAAAAATTTTCTATAGAAAAGGCAATCGCTGGCATATTTAAAATTTGCGACAGTAAAAAATTATTTTTTGTATAATTTACTATAGAAAAGGCAATCCTCGGCCTATTTAAAATTTGCGGCAGTAAAAAATTATCTTTTGAAAAATTTACTATAGAAAAGGCAATCCTCGGCGTATTTAAAATTTGCGACAGTATAAAATTAGCTTTTGAAACAATTACTATAGAAAAGGAAATCCTCGTCGTATTAAAAAGTTGCCAAAGTAAATAATTATTTTTTGAAAAATTTATTATAGAAAAGGCAATCCCTGGCGTATTTAAAACTTGCGACACTAAAAAATAATTTTTTTAAAAATTTACTATAGAAAAGGCAAAACATTATTTTCTGAATAATTTACTATATAAAAGGCAATCCTCGGCGTATTTAAACTTTGCGACAGTAAAAAATTATATTTTGAAAAATTTACTATAGAAAAGGCACTCCCGGGCGTATTTAAAATTTGCGACAGTAAAAGATATTTTTTTGAAAAATTTACTATAGGAAAGGCAATCCCTGGCGTATTTACAATTTGCGACAGTAAAAAACTATTTCTTTAAAAATTTACTATAGAAAAGGCAATAATCGGCGTATTTAAAATTTGCGACAGTAAAAAATTATCTTTTGTAATATTTACTATAGGAAAGCAATCCCTGGCGTATTTAAAATTTGCGACAGTTAAAGTTATTTTTTTTTTAAATTTACTATAGAAAAGGCAATCCTCGGCGTATTTGAAATGTGCGACAGTAAAAAATTATTTTATGAAAAATTTACTATAGAAAAGGCAATCCTCGGCGTATTTAAAATTTGCGACAGTAAAAAATTATTTTTTGAAAAATTTACTATAGAAAAGGCAATCCCTGGCGTATTTAAAATTTGCGACAATAAAAAATTATTTTTTGAAAAATTTACTATAGAAAAGGCAATCCCTGGCGTATTTAAAATTTGCGACAATAAAAAATTATTTTTTTTAAAAATTTACTATAGAAAAGGCAATCCTCGGCGTATTTAAAATTTGCGAACGTAAATATTTATTTTTTGACAAATTTACTATAAAAAAGGCAATCCCTGGCATATTTAAAATTTGCGACATTAAAAAATTATTTTTTGAAAAATTTTCTATAGAAAAGGCGTATTTAAAATTTGACAGTAAAAAAATATCTTTTGACAAATTTACTATGGGAAAGGCAATCCCTGGCGAATTTAAAATTTGCGACAGTAAAGAATTATTTTTTGAAAAATTTACTAAAGAAAAGGCAATGGCTGGCATATTTAAAATTTGCGACAGTAAAAAATAATTTTTTGTAAAATTTACTATAGAAAAGGCAATCCCCGACGTATTTTAAATTTGCGACAGTAAAAAATTATTTTTTGAAAAGTTTAGTATAGAAAAGGCACCCCCGGGCATATTTAAAATTTGCGAGATTAAAACATTATTTTTTTAAAAATTTGCTATAGAAAAGGCAATCCCTGGCGTATTTTAAATTTGCGACAGTAAAACATTATTTTTTGAATAATTTACTATATAAAAGGCAATCCTCGGCGTGTTTAAAATTTGCGACAGTAAAAGATTATTTTTTGAAAAATTTACTATAGAAAAGGCAATCCTCGCCTTTTTTAAAATTTGCGAAAGTAAACAATTATTTTTTGAAAAATTTTCTACAGAAAAGGCAATCCCAGGCGTATTTAAAATTTGCGACATTAAAAAATTAATTTTTTAAAAATTTTCTATAAAAAAGGCAATCCTCGACGTATTTAAAATTTGCGACAGTAAAATATTATCTTTTGAAAAATTTACTATAGAAAAGGCAATCCCTGGCGTATTTAAAATTTGCGACATTAAAAAATATTTTTTTTAAAAATTTACTATAGAAAAGGCAATCCGTGGCGTATATAAAATTGCGACATTAAAAAATTATTTTTTTAAAAATTTACTTTCGAAAAGGCAATCCTCGGCGTATTTAAAATTTGCGACAGTAAAAAATTATCTTTTGAAAAATATACAATAGGAAAGGCAATCATCGGAGTATTTAAAATTTGCGACAGTAAAAAATAATTTTTTTATAAAATTTACTATATGAAAGGCAATCCTCGGCGTATTTAAAATTTGAGTAAAAAATTATATTTTTAAAAATTTACTATAGAATAGGCAATCCTCGCCGTATTTAAAATTTGCGATTGTAAAAAATTGTTTTTTGTAAAATTTTGTAGAGAAAAAGCAATCCCTGGCGTATTTAAAATTTGCGGCAGTAAAAAATTATTCTTTGAAAAATTTACTATAGGAAAGGCAATCCCCTGCGTATTTAAAATTTGCGACAGTAAAAGATTATTTTTTGAAAAATTTACTATAGAAAATGCAATCCTCGGCGTTTTTAAAATTTGCGAAAGTAAATAATTATTTTTTGAAAAATTTTCTACAGAAAAGGCAATCCCTGACTTATTTAAAATTTGCGACATTAAAAAATTAATTTTTTAAAAATTTACTATAAAAAAGGCAATCCTCGGCGTATTTAAAATTTGCGACAGTAAAAAATTATCTTTTGAAAAATTTACTATAGAAAAGGCAATCCCTGGCGTATTTAAAATTTGCGAAAATAAAAAATAATTTTTTGTAAAATTTACTATAGAAAAGGCAATCCCCGACGTATTTTAAATTTGCGACAGTAAAAAATTATTTTTTGAAAAGTTTAGTATAGAAAAGGCACCCCCGGGCATATTTAAAATTTGCGAGATTAAAACATTATTTTTTTAAAAATTTGCTATAGGAAAGGCAATCCCTGGCGTATTTAAAATTTGCGACAGTAAAAAATTATTTTTTTAAAAATTTACTATAGAAAAGGCAATAATCGCCGTATTTAAAATTTGCGACAGTAAAAAATTATCCTTTGAAAAATTTACTATAGGAAAGCCATCCCTGACGTATTTAAAATTTGCGACAGTAAAAAATTATTTTTTAAAAAATTTACTATAGAAAAGGCAATCCTCGGCGTATTTAAAATTAGCGACAGTAAAAAATTATTTTTTGAAAAATTTACTATAGAAAAGGCAATCGCTGGCATATTTAAAATTTGCGACAGTAAAAAATTATTTTTTGTATAATTTAGTATAGAAAAGGCAATACTCGGCGTATTTAAAATTTGCGGCAGTAAACAATTATCTTTTGAAAAATTTACTATAGAAAAGGCAATCCTCGGCGTATTTAAAATTTGCGACAGTATAAAATTATCTTTTGAAACAGTTACTATAGAAAAGGAAATCCTCGGCGTATTAAAAATTTGCCAAAGTAAATAATTATTTTTTGAAAAATTTATTATAGAAAAGGCAATCCCTGGCGTATTTAAAATTAGCGACACTTAAAAATTATTTTTTTAAAAATTTACTATAGAAAAGGTAATTCTCGGCGTATTTAAAATTTGCGACAGCAAGGAATTATTTTTTGAAAAATTTACTATAGGAAAAGCAATCATCGGAATATTTAAAATTTGCGACAGTAAAAAATAATTTTTTAAAAAATTTACTATACGAAAGGCAAACATCGGCGTATTTATAATATGCGATAGTAAAAAATTATATTTTTAAAAATTTACTATAGAAAAGGCAATCCTCGGCGTATTTAAAATTTGCGATAGCAAAAAATTGTTTTTTGAATAATTTTGTAGAGAAAAAGCAATCCCTGGCATATTTAAAATTTGCGGCAGTAAAAAATTATTCTTTGAAAAATTTACTATAGGAAAGGCAATCCCTGGCGTATTTAAAATTTGCGACAGTAAAAAATAATTTTTTTAAAAATTTACTATAGAAAAGGCCATAATGGGCGTATTTAAAATTTGCGACAGTAAATAATTATTCTTTGAAAATTTTACTATAGGAAAGGCAATCCCTAGCGTATTTAAAATTTGCGACAGTAAAAAATTATTTTTTTAAAAATTTACTATAGAAAAGGCAATAATCGGCGTGTTTCAAATTTGCGACAGTAAAAAATTATCCTTTGAAAAATTTACTATAGCAAAGCAATTCCCGGCGTATTTAAAATTTCCGTCAGTAAAAAATTATTTTTTTAAAAATTTACTATAGAAAAGGCAATCCTCGGCGTATTTAAAATTTTTGACAGTAACAAATTATCCTTTGAAAAATTTACTATAGGAAAGCACTCCCGGGCGTATTTAAAATTTGCGACAGTAAAAGATTATTTTTTGAAAAATTTACTATAGAAAAGGCAATCCTCGGCGTTTTTAAAATTTGCGAAAGTAAATAATTATTTTTTGAAAAATTTTCTATAGAAAAGGCAATTCCTGGCGTATTTAAAATTTGCGAAAGTAAATAATTATTTTTTGAAAAATTTTCAATAGAAAAGGCAATCGCTGGCATATTTAAAATTTGCGACAGTAAAAAATTATTTTTTGTATAATTTACTATAGAAAAGGCAATCCTCGGCGTATTTAAAATTTGCGGCAGTAAAAAATTATCTTTTGAAAAATTTACTATAGAAAAGGCAATCCTCGGCGTATTTAAAATTTGCGACAGTATAAAATTATTTTTTGAAAAATTTACTATAGGAAAGGCAATCATCGGAATATTTAAAATTTGCGACAGTAAAAAATAATTTTTTAAAAAATTTACTATACGAAAGGCAAACCTCGGCGTATTTATAATTTGCGATAGTAAAAAATTGTATTTTTAAAAATTTTCTATAGAAAAGGCAATCCTCGGCGTATTTAAAATTTGCGATAGCAAAAAATTGTTTTTTGAATAATTTTGTATAGAAAAAGCAATCCCTCGCGTATTTAAAATTTGCGACAGTAAAAAATTATCTTTTGAAAAATTTACTATAGAAAAGGCAATCCCTGGCGTATTTAAAATTTGCGACAGTAAAAAATAATTTTTTGTAAAATTTACTATAGAAAAGGCAATCCCCGACGTATTTTAAATTTGCGACAGTAAAAAATTATTTTTTGAAAAGTTTAGTATAGAAAACGCACCCCCGGGCATATTTTAAATTTGCGACAGTAAAACATTATTTTTTGAATAATTTACTATATAAAAGGCAATCCTCGGCGTATTTAAAATTTGCGACAGTAAAAAATTATTTTTTGAATAATTTACTATAGAAAAGGCACTCCCGGGCGTATTTAAAATTTGCGACAGTAAAAGATTATTTTTTGAAAAATTTACTATAGAAAAGGCAATCCTCGCCTTTTTTAAAATTTGCGACAGTAAAGAATTATTTTTTGAAAAATTTACTAAAGAAAAGGCAATGGCTGGCATATTTAAAATTTGCGACAGTAAAAAATAATTTTTTGTAAAATTTACTATAGAAAAGGCAATCCCCGACGTATTTTAAATTTGCGACAGTAAAAAATTATTTTTTGACAAGTTTAGTATAGAAAAGGCACCCCGGGCATATTTAAAATTTGCGAGATTAAAACATTATTTTTTTAAAAATTTGCTATAGAAAAGGCAATCCCTGGCGTATTTTAAATTTGCGAGAGTAAAACATTATTTTTTGAATATTTTACTATATAAAAGGCAATCCTCGGCGTATTTAAAATTTGCGACAGTAAAAAATTATTTTTTGAATAATTTACTATAGAAAAGGCACTCCCGGGCGTATTTAAAATTTGCGAGATTAAAACATTATTTTTTTAAAAATTTGCTATAGAAAAGGCAATCCCTGGCGTATTTAAAATTTGCGACAGTAAAAAATAATTTTTTGAAAAATTTACTAAAGAAAACGCAATGGCGGGCATATTTAAAATTTGCGACAGTAAAAAATAATTTTTTGTAAAATTTACTATAGAAAAGGCAATCCCCGACGTATTTTAAATTTGCGACAGTAAAAAATTATTTTTTGAAAAGTTTAGTATAGAAAAGGCACCCCCGGGCATATTTAAAATTTGCGAGATTAAAACATTATTTTTTTAAAAATTTGCTATAGAAAAGGCAATCCCTGGCGTATTCAAAATTTGCGACAGTAAAAAATTATTTTTTTGAATAATTTACTATAAAAAAGGCACTCCCGGGCGTATTTAAAATTTGCGACAGTAAAAGATTATTTTTTGAAAAATTTACTATAGAAAAGGCAATCCTCGCCTTTTTTAAAATTTGCGAAAGTAAACAATTATTTTTTGAAAAATTTTCTACAGAAAAGGCAATCCCAGGCGTATTTAAAATTTGCGACATTAAAAAATTAATTTTTTAAAAATTTACTATAAAAAAGGCAATCCTCGACGTATTTAAAATTTGCGACAGTAAAATATTATCTTTTGAAAAATTTACTATAGAAAAGGCAATCCCTGGCGTATTTAAAATTTGCGACATTAAAAAATATTTTTTTTAAAAATTTACTATAGAAAAGGCAATCCGTGGCGTATATAAAATTGCGACATTAAAAAATTATTTTTTTAAAAATTTACTTTCGAAAAGGCAATCCTCGGCGTATTTAAAATTTGCGACAGTAAAAAATTATCTTTTGAAAAATATACAATAGGAAAGGCAATCATCGGAGTATTTAAAATTTGCGACAGTAAAAAAAAATTTTTTAAAAAATTTACTATATGAAAGGCAATCCTCGGCGTATTTAAAATTTGAGTAAAAAATTATATTTTTAAAAATTTACTATAGAATAGGCAATCCTCGCCGTATTTAAAATTTGCGATTGTAAAAAATTGTTTTTTGAAAAATTTTGTAGAGAAAAAGCAATCCCTGGCGTATTTAAAATTTGCGGCAGTAAAAAATTATTCTTTGAAAAATTTACTATAGGAAAGGCAATCCCCTGCGTATTTAAAATTTGCGACAGTAAAAGATTATTTTTTGAAAAATTTACTATAGAAAAGGCAATCCTCGGCGTTTTTAAAATTTGCGAAAGTAAATAATTATTTTTTGAAAAATTTTCTACAGAAAAGGCAATCCCCGACGTATTTTAAATTTGCGACAGTAAAAAATTATTTTTTGAAAAGTTTAGTATAGAAAAGGCACCCCCGGGCATATTTAAAATTTGCGAGATTAAAACATTATTTTTTTAAAAATTTGCTATAGGAAAGGCAATCCCTGGCGTATTTAAAATTTGCGACAGTAAAAAATTATTTTTTTAAAAATTTACTATAGAAAAGGCAATAATCGCCGTATTTAAAATTTGCGACAGTAAAAAATTATCCTTTGAAAAATTTACTATAGGAAAGCCATCCCTGACGTATTTAAAATTTGCGACAGTAAAAAATTATTTTTTAAAAAATTTACTATAGAAAAGGCAATCCTCGGCGTATTTAAAATTAGCGACAGTAAAAAATTATTTTTTGAAAAATTTACTATAGAAAAGGCAATCGCTGGCATATTTAAAATTTGCGACAGTAAAAAATTATTTTTTGTATAATTTACTATAGAAAAGGCAATCCTCGGCGTATTTAAAATTTGCGGCAGTAAAAAATTATCTTTTGAAAAATTTACTATAGAAAAGGCAATCCTCGGCGTATTTAAAATTTGCGACAGTATGAAATTATCTTTTGAAACAGTGACTATAGAAAAGGAAATCCTCGGCGTATTAAAAATTTGCCAAAGTAAATAATTATTTTTTGAAAAATTTATTATAGAAAAGGCAATCCCTGGCGTATTTAAAATTAGCGACACTTAAAAATTATTTTTTTTAAAAATTTACTATAGAAAAGGTAATTCTCGGCGTATTTAAAATTTGCGACAGCAAGGAATTATTTTTTGAAAAATTTACTATAGGAAAAGCAATCATCGGAATATTTAAAATTTGCGACAGTAAAAAATAATTTTTTAAAAAATTTACTATACGAAAGGCAAACCTCGGCGTATTTATAATATGCGATAGTAAAAAATTATATTTTTAAAAATTTACTATAGAAAAGGCAATCCTCGGCGTATTTAAAATTTGCGATAGCAAAAAATTGTTTTTTGAATAATTTTGTAGAGAAAAAGCAATCCCTGGCGTATTTAAAATTTGCGGCAGTAAAAAATTATTCTTTGAAAAATTTACTATAGGAAAGGCAATCCCTGGCGTATTTAAAATTTGCGACAGTAAAAAATTATTTTTTTAAAAATTTACTATAGAAAAGGCAATAATGGGCGTATTTAAAATTTGCGACAGTAAAAAATTATTCTTTGAAAATTTTACTATAGGAAAGGCAATCCCTAGCGTATTTAAAATTTGCGACAGTAAAAAATTATTTTTTTAAAAATTTACTATAGAAAAGGCAATAATCGGCGTGTTTCAAATTTGCGACAGTAAAAAATTATCCTTTGAAAAATTTACTATAGCAAAGCAATTCCCGGCGTATTTAAAATTTGCGTCAGTAAAAAATTATTTTTTTAAAAATTTACTATAGAAAAGGCAATCCTCGGCGTATTTAAAATTTTCGACAGTAACAAATTATCCTTTGAAAAATTTACTATAGGAAAGCACTCCCGGGCGTATTTAAAATTTGCGACAGTAAAAGATTATTTTTTGAAAAATTTACTATAGAAAAGGCAATCCTCGGCGTTTTTAAAATTTGCGAAAGTAAATAATTATTTTTTGAAAAATTTTCTATAGAAAAGGCAATTCCTGGCGTATTTAAAATTTGCGAAAGTAAATAATTATTTTTTGAAAAATTTTCAATAGAAAAGGCAATCGCTGGCATATTTAAAATTTGCGACAGTAAAAAATTATTTTTTGTATAATTTACTATAGAAAAGGCAATCCTCGGCGTATTTAAAATTTGCGGCAGTAAAAAATTATCTTTTGAAAAATTTACTATAGAAAAGGCAATCCTCGGCGTATTTAAAATTTGCGACAGTATAAAATTATTTTTTGAAAAATTTACTATAGGAAAGGCAATCATCGGAATATTTAAAATTTGCGACAGTAAAAAATAATTTTTTAAAAAATTTACTATACGAAAGGCAAACGTCGGCGTATTTATAATTTGCGATAGTAAAAAATTATATTTTTAAAAATTTTCTATAGAAAAGGCAATCCTCGGCGTATTTAAAATTTGCGATAGCAAAAAATTGTTTTTTGAATAATTTTGTATAGAAAAAGCAATCCCTCGCGTATTTAAAATTTGCGGCAGTAAAAAATTATTCTTTGAAAAATTTACTATAGGAAAGGCAATCCATGGCGTATTTAAAATTTGCGACAGTAAAAAATTATTTTTTTAAAAATTTACTATAGAAAAGGCAATAATGGGCGTATTTAAAATTTGCGACAGTAAAAAATTATTTTTTTAAAAATTTACTATAGAAAAGGCAATCCTCGGCGTATTTAAAATTTGCGACAGTAAAAAATTATTTTTTGAAAAATTTACTATAGAAAAGGCAATCCTCGGCGTATTTAAAATTTGCGAGAGTAAAAAATTATCTTTTGAATTATTTACTATAGAAAAGGCTATCCTCGGCGTATTTAAAATTTGCGAACGTAAATATTTATTTTTTCACAAATTTACTATAGAAAAGGCAATCCCTGTCATATTTAAAATTTGCGACATTAAAAAATTATTTTTTGAAAAATTTTCTATAGAAAAGGCGTATTTAAAATTTGACAGTAAAAATATATCTATTGAAAAATTTACTATAGGAAAGACAATCCCTGGCGAATTTAAAATTTGCGACAGTAAAAAATTATTTTTTGAAAAATTTACTATAGAAAAGGCAATCTTCGGCGTATTTAAAATTTGTGATAGTAAAAAATTGTTTTTTAAAAAATTTTATATAGAAAATACAATCCCTGGCTTATTTAAAATTTGCGACAATAAAAAATTATTCTTTGAAAATTTTACTATAGGAAAGGCAATCCCTGGCGTATTTAAAATTTGCGACAGTAAAAAATTATTTTTTTAAAAATTTACTATAGAAAAGGCAATAATCGGCGTGTTTCAAATTTGCGACAGTAAAAAATTATCCTTTGAAAAATTTACTATAGGAAAGCAATCCCTGGCGTATTTAAAATTTGCGACAGTAAAAAATTATTTTTTTTAAAATTTACTATAGAAAAGGCAATCCTCGGCGTATCTAAAATTTTCGACAGTAACAAATTATCCTTTGAAAAATTTACTATAGGAAAGCACTCCCGGGAGTATTTAAAATTTGCGACAGTAAAAGATGATTTTTTGAAAAATTTACTATAGAAAAGGCAATCCTCGGCGTATTTAAAATTTGCGACAGTAAAAAATTATTTTTTGAAAAATTTACTATAGAAAAGGCAATCCTCGGCGTATTTAAAATTTGCGATAGCAAAAAATTGTTTTTTGAATAATTTTGTAGAGAAAAAGCAATCCCTGGCGTATTTAAAATTTGCGGCAGTAAAAAATTATTCTTTGAAAAATTTACTATAGGAAAGGCAATCCCTGGCGTATTTAAAATTTGCGACAGTAAAAAATTATTTTTTTAAAAATTTACTATAGAAAAGGCAATAATGGGCGTATTTAAAATTTGCGACAGTAAAAAATTATTCTTTGAAAATTTTACTATAGGAAAGGCAATCCCTAGCGTTTTTAAAATTTGCGACAGTAAAAAATTATTTTTTTAAAAATTTACTATAGAAAAGGCAATAATCGGCGTGTTTCAAATTTGCGACAGTAAAAAATTATCCTTTGAAAAATTTACTATAGCAAAGCAATTCCCGGCGTATTTAAAATTTGCGTCAGTAAAAAATTATTTTTTTAAAAATTTACTATAGAAAAGGCAATCCTCGGCGTATTTAAAATTTTCGACAGTAACAAATTATCCTTTGAAAAATTTACTATAGGAAAGCACTCCCGGGCGTATTTAAAATTTGCGACAGTAAAAGATTATTTTTTGAAAAATTTACTATAGAAAAGGCAATCCTCGGCGTTTTTAAAATTTGCGAAAGTAAATAATTATTTTTTGAAAAATTTTCTATAGAAAAGGCAATTCCTGGCGTATTTAAAATTTGCGAAAGTAAATAATTATTTTTTGAAAAATTTTCAATAGAAAAGGCAATCGCTGGCATATTTAAAATTTGCGACAGTAAAAAATTATTTTTTGTATAATTTACTATAGAAAAGGCAATCCTCGGCGTATTTAAAATTTGCGGCAGTAAAAAATTATCTTTTGAAAAATTTACTATAGAAAAGGCAATCCTCGGCGTATTTAAAATTTGCGACAGTATAAAATTATTTTTTGAAAAATTTACTATAGGAAAGGCAATCATCGGAATATTTAAAATTTGCGACAGTAAAAAATAATTTTTTAAAAAATTTACTATACGAAAGGCAAACCTCGGCGTATTTATAATTTGCGATAGTAAAAAATTATATTTTTAAAAATTTTCTATGGAAAAGGCAATCCTCGGCGTATTTAAAATTTGCGATAGCAAAAAATTGTTTTTTGAATAATTTTGTATAGAAAAAGCAATCCCTCGCGTATTTAAAATTTGCGGCAGTAAAAAATTATTCTTTGAAAAATTTACTATAGGAAAGGCAATCCATGGCGTATTTAAAATTTGCGACAGTAAAAAATTATTTTTTTAAAAATTTACTATAGAAAAGGCAATAATCGGCGTGTTTCAAATTTGCGACAGTAAAAAATTATCCTTTGAAAAATTTACTATAGGAAAGCAATCCCTGGCGTATTTAAAATTTGCGACAGTAAAAAATTATTTTTTTAAAAATTTACTATAGAAAAGGCAATAATCGGCGTGTTTCAAATTTGCGACAGTAAAAAATTATCCTTTGAAAAATTTACTATAGGAAAGCAATCCCTGGCGTATTTAAAATTTGCGACAGTAAAAAATTATTTTTTTAAAAATTTACTATAGAAAAGGCAATCCTCGGCGTATCTAAAATTTTCGACAGTAACAAATTATCCTTTGAAAAATTTACTATAGGAAAGCACTCCCGGGAGTATTTAAAATTTGCGACAGTAAAAGATGATTTTTTGAAAAATTTACTATAGAAAAGGCAATTCTCGGCGTTTTTAAATTTGCGAAAGTAAATAATTATTTTTTGAAAAATTTACTATAGAAAAGGCAATTCCCGGCGTATTTAAAATTTGCGACAGCAAAGAATTATTTTTTGAAAAATTTACTATAGGAAAGGCAATCATCGGAATATTTAAAATTTGCGACAGTAAAAAATAATTTTTTAAAACATTTACTATACGAAAGGCAAACCTCGGCGTATTTATAATTTGCGATAGTAAAAATTATATTTTTAAAAATTTACTATAGAAAAGGCAATCCTCGGCGTATTTAAAATTTGCGATAGCAGAAAATTGTTTTTTGAATAATTTTGCATAGAAAAAGCAATCCCTGGCGTATTTAAAATTTGCGGCAGTAAAAAATTATTCTTTGAAAAATTTACTATAGGAAAGGCAATCCCTGGCGTATTTAAAATTTGCGACAGTAAAAAATTATTTTTTTAAAAATTTACTATAGAAAAGGCAATAATGGGCGTATTTAAAATTTGCGACAGTAAAAAATTATCTTTTGTAATATCTACTATAGGAAAGCAATCCCTGGCGTATTTAAAATTTGCGACAGTAAAAAATAATTTTTTTAAACATTTACTACAGAAAAGGCAATCCTCGGCGTATTTGAAATGTGCGACAGTAAAAAATTATTTTTTTAAAAATTTACTATAGAAAAGGCAAGCCTCGGCGTATTTAAAATTTGCGACAGTAAAAAATTATTTTTTGAAAAATGTACTATAGAAAAGGCAATCCTCGGCGTATTTAAAATTTGCGACAGTAAAAAATTATCTTTTGAATTATTTACTATAGAAAAGGCGATCCTCGGCATATTTAAAATTTGCGAACGTAAATATTTATTTCTTGACAAATTTACTATAGAAAAGGCAATCCCTGTCATATTTAAAATTTGCGACATTAAAAAATTATCTTTTGTAATATTTACTATAGGAAAGCAATCCCTGGCGTATTTAAAATTTGCGACAGTTAAAGTTATTTTTTTTTAAAATTTACTATAGAAAAGGCAATCCTCGGCGTATTTGAAATGTGCGACAATAAATAATTATTTTATGAAAAATTTACTATAGAAAAGGCAATCCTCGGCGTATTTAAAATTTGCGACAGTAAAAAATTATTTTTTGAAAAATTTACTATAGAAAAGGCAATCCCTGGCGTATTTAAAATTTGCGACAATAAAAAATAATTTTTTGAAAAATTTACTATAGAAAAGGCAATCCCTGGCGTATTTAAAATTTGCGACAATAAAAAATTTTTTTTTTTAAAAATTTACTATAGAAAAGGCAATCCTCGGCGTATTTAAAATTTGCGAACGTAAATATTAATTTTTTGACAAATTTACTATAAAAAAGGCAATCCCTGGCATATTTAAAATTTGCGACATTAAAAAAATATTTTTTGAAAAATTTTCTATAGAAAAGGCGTATTTAAAATTTGACAGTAAAAAAATATCTTTTGACAAATTTACTATGGGAAAGGCAATCCCTGGCGAATTTAAAATTTGCGACAGTAAAGAATTATTTTTTGAAAAATTTATAAAGAAAAGGCAATGGCTGGCATATTTAAAATTTGCGACAGTAAAAAATAATTTTTTGTAAAATTTACTATAGAAAAGGCAATCCCCGACGTATTTTAAATTTGCGACAGTAAAAAATTATTTTTTGAAAAGTTTAGTATAGAAAAGGCACCCCCGGGCATATTTAAAATTTGCGAGATTAAAACATTATTTTTTTAAAAATTTGCTATAGAAAAGGCAATCCCTGGCGTATTTTAAATTTGCGACAGTAAAACATTATTTTTTGAATAATTTACTATATAAAAGGCAATCCTCGGCGTATTTAAAATTTGCGACAGTAAAAAATTATTTTTTGAATAATTTACTATAGAAAAGGCACTCCCGGGAGTATTTAAAATTTGCGACAGTAAAATGTTATTTTTTGAAAAATTTACTATAGAAAAGGCAATCCTCGGCGTTTTTAAAATTTGCGAAAGTAAATAATTATTTTTTGAAAAATTTTCTACAGAAAAGGCAATCCCTGGCGTATATAAAATTTGCGATATTAAAAAATTAATTTTTTAAAATTTACTATAGAAAAGGCAATCCCTGGCGTATTTAAAATTTGCGACATTAAAAAATATTTTTTTTAAAAATTTACTTTAGAAAAGGCAATCCGTGGCGTATATAAAATTGCGACATTAAAAAATTATTTTTTTAAAATTTACTATGGAAAAGGCAATCCTCGGCGTATTTAAAATTTGCGACAGTAAAAAATTATCTTTTGAAAAAATTACAATAGGAAAGGCAATCATCGGAGTATTTAAAATTTGCGACAGTAAAAAATAATTTTTAAAAAATTTACTATACGAAAGGCAATCCTCGGCGTATTTAAAATTTGAGTAAAAAATTATATTTTTAAAAATTTACTATAGAATAGGCAACCTCGCCGTATTTAAAATTTGCGATTGTAAAAAATTGTTTCTTGAAAATTTTGTATAGAAAAAGCAATTCTTGGTGTATATAAAATTTGCGACAGTAAAAAATTATTCTTTGAAAAATTTACTATAGGAAAGGCAATCCCTGGCGTATTTAAAATATGCGACAGTAAAAAATTATTTTTTTAAAAATTTACTATAGAAAAGGCAATAATCGCCGTATTTAAAATTTGCGACAGTAAAAATTATCCTTTGAAAAATTTACTATAGGAAAGCCATCCCTGACGTATTTAAAATTTGCGACAGTAAAAAATTATTTTTTAAAAAATTTACTATAGAAAAGTCAATCCTCGGCGTATTTAAAATTAGCGACAGTAAAAAATTATTTTTTGAAAAATTTACTATAGAAAAGGCAATCGCTGGCTTATTTAAAATTTGCGACAGTAAAAAATTATTTTTTGTGTAATTTACATAATTTACTATAGAAAAGGCAATCCTCGGCGTATTTAAAATTTGCGGCAGTAAAAAATTATCTTTTGAAAAAATTACTACAGAAAAAGGCAATCCTCGGCGTATTTAAAATTTGCGGCAGTATAAAATTATCTTTGAAACAGTTACTATAGTAAAGGAAATCCTCGGCGTAATAAAAATTTGCCAAAGTAAATAATTATTTTTTGAAAAATTTATTATAGAAAAGGCAATCCCTGGCGTATCTAAAATTTGCGACATTAAAAAATTATTTTTTAAAAATTTACTATAGAAAAGGCAATTCTCGGCGTATTTAAAAATTTGCGACACAAAGAATTATTTTTTGAAAAATTTACTATAGGAAAGGCAATCATCGGAATATTTAAAATTTGCGACAGTAAAAAATAATTTTTTAAAAAATTTACTATACGAAAGGCAAACCTCGGCGTATTTATAATTTGCGATAATAAAAAATTATATTTTTAAAAATTTACTATAGAAAAGGCAATCCTCGGCGTATTTAAAATTTGCGATAGCAAAAAATTGTTTTTTGAATAATTTTGTATAGAAAAAGCAATCCCTGGCGTATTTAAAATTTGCGGCAGTAAAAAATTATTCTTTGAAAAATTTACTATAGGAAAGGCAATCCCTGGCGTATTAAAATTTGCGACAGTAAAAAATTGTTTTTTTAAAAATTTACTATAGAAAAGGCAATAATGGGCGTATTTAAATTTTGCGACAATAAAAAGTTATCTTTTGTAATATTTACTATAGGAAAGCAATCCCGGCGTATTTAAAATTTGCGACTGTAAGAAATTATTTTTTTAAAAATTTACTATAGAAAAGGCAATCCTCGGCGTATTTGAAATGTGCGACAGTAAAAAATTATTTTTTTAAAAATTTACTATAGAAAAGGCAATCCTCGGCGTATTTAAAATTTGCGACAGTAAAAAATTATTTTTTGAAAAATTTACTATAGAAAAGGCAATCCTCGGCGTATTTAAAATTTGCGACAGTGAAAAATTATCTTTTGAATTATTTACTATAGAAAAGGCGATCCCCGGCGTATTTAAAATTTGCGAACGTAAATATTTATTTTTTGACAAATTTACTATAGAAAAGGCAATCCCTGTCATATTTAAAATTTGCGACATTAAAAAATTATTTTTGAAAAATTTACTATAGAAGAGGCAATCCTCGGCGTATTTAAAATTTGTGATAGTAAAAAAATTTTATGTAGAAAATGCAATCCCTGGCGTATTTAAAATTTGCGACAATAAAAAATTATTCTTTGAAAATTTTACTATAGGAAAGGCAATCCCTGGCGTATTTAAAATTTGCGACAGTAAGAAATTATTTTTTTAAAAATTTACTATAGAAAAGGCAATAATCGGCGTGTTTTTTAAATTTGCGACAGTAAAAAATTATCCTTTGAAAAATTTACTATAGCAAAGCAATTCCTGGCGTATTTAAAATTTGCGACAGTAAAAAATTATTTTTTTAAAAATTTACTATAGAAAAGGCAATCCTCGGCGTATTTAAAATTTTCGACAGTAACAAATTATCCTTTGAAAAATTTACTATAGGAAAGTACTCCCGGGCGTATTTAAAATTTGCGACAGTAAAAGATTATTTTTTGAAAAATTTACTATAGAAAAGGCAATCCTCGGGGTTTTTAAAATTTGCGAAAGTAAATAATTATTTTTTGAAAAATTTTCTATAGAAAAGGCAATCCCTGGCGTATTTAAAATTTGCGAAAGTAAATAATTATTTTTTGAAAAATTTTCTATAGAAAAGGCAATCGCTGGCATATTTAAAATTTGCGACAGTAAAAAATGATTTTTTGTATAATTTACTATAGAAAAGGCAATCCTCGGCGTATTTAAAATTTGCGGCAGTAAAAAATTATCTTTTGAAAAATTAACTATAGAAAAGGCAATCCTCGGCGTATTTAAAATTTGCGGCAGTAAAAAATTATCTTTTGAAAAATTTACTATAGAAAAGGAAATCCTCGGCGTATTAAAAATTTGCCAAAGTAAATAATTATTTTTTGAAAAATTTATTATAGAAAAGGCAATCCCTGGCGTATTTAAAATATGCCACACTAAAAAATTATTTTTTGAAAAATTTACTGTAGGAAAGGCAATCCCTGGCGTATTTAAAATTTGCGACAGTAAAAAAATATTTTTTTAAAAATTTATTATAGAAAAGGCAATAATGAGCGTATTTAAAATTTGCGACAGTAAAAAATTATCTTTTGTAATATTTACTATAGGAAAGCAATCCCTGGCGTATTTAAAATTTGCGACAGTAAAAAATTATTTTTTTTAAAATTTACTATAGCAAAGGCAATCCTCGGCGTATTTGAAATGTGCGACAGTAAAAAATTATTTTTTTAAAAATTTACTATAGAAAAGGCAATCCTAGGCGTATTTAAAATTTGCGACAGTAAAAAATTATTTTTTGAAAAATTTACTATAGAAAAGGCAATCCTCGGCGTATTTATAATTCGCGACAGTAAAAAATGATTTTTTGTATAATTTACTATAGAAAAGGCAATCCTCGGCGTATTTAAAATTTGCGGCAGTAAAAAATTATCTTTTGAAAAATTTACTATAGAAAAGGCAAATCTCGGCGTATTTAAAATTTGCGATAGCAAAAAAATATATTTTTAAAAATTTACTATAGAAAAGGCAATCCTCGGCGTATTTAAAATTTGCGATCGCAAAAAATTGTTTTTTGAATAATTTTGTATAGAAAAAGCAATCCCTCGCGTATTTAAAATTTGCGGCAGTAAAAAATTATTCTTTGAAAAATTTAGTATAGGAAAGGCAATCCCTGGCGTATTTAAAATTTGCGACAGTAAAAAAATATTTTTTTAAAAATTTACTATAGAAAAGGCAATAATGGGCGTATTTAAAATTTGCGACAGTAAAAAATTATCTTTTGTAATATTTACTATAGGAAAGCAATCCCTGGCGTATTTAAAATTTGCGACAGTAAAAAATTATTTTTTTAAAAATTTACTATAGCAAAGGCAATCCTCGGCGTATTTGAAATGTGCGACAGTAAAAAATTATTTTTTTAAAAATTTACTATAGAAAAGGCAATCCTAGGCGTATTTAAAATTTGCGACAGTAAAAAATTATTTTTTGAAAAATTTACTATAGAAAAGGCAATCCTCGGCGTATTTATAATTCGCGAACGTAAATATTTATTTTTTGACAAATTTACTATAGAAAAGGCAATCCCTCTCATATTTAAAATTTGCGACATTAAAAAATTATTTTTTGAAAAATTTTCTATAGAAAAGGCGATTTAAAATTTGACAGTAAAAAAATATCTTTTGAAAAATTTACTATAGGAAAGGCAATCCCTGGCGAATTTAAAATTTGCGACAGTAAAAAATTGTTTTTTGAAAAATTTACTATAGAAGAGGCAATCCTCGGCGTATTTAAAATTTGTGATAGTAAAAAAATGTTTTTTGAAAAATTTTATGTAGAAAATGCAATCCCTGGCGTATTTAAAATTTGCGACAATAAAAAATTATTCTTTGAAAATTTTACTATAGGAAAGGCAATCCCTGGCGTATTTAAAATTTGCGACAGTAAGAAATTATTTTTTTAAAAATTTACTATAGAAAAGGCAATAATCGGCGTGTTTTTTAAATTTGCGACAGTAAAAAATTATCCTTTGAAAAATTTACTATAGCAAAGCAATTCCTGGCGTATTTAAAATTTGCGACAGTAAAAAATTATTTTTTTAAAAATTTACTATAGAAAAGGCAATCCTCGGCGTATTTAAAATTTTCGACAGTAACAAATTATCCTTTGAAAAATTTACTATAGGAAAGTACTCCCGGGCGTATTTAAAATTTGCGACAGTAAAAGATTATTTTTTGAAAAATTTACTATAGAAAAGGCAATCCTCGGGGTTTTTAAAATTTGCGAAAGTAAATAATTATTTTTTGAAAAATTTTCTATAGAAAAGGCAATCCCTGGCGTATTTAAAATTTGCGAAAGTAAATAATTATTTTTTGAAAAATTTTCTATAGAAAAGGCAATCGCTGGCATATTTAAAATTTGCGACAGTAAAAAATGATTTTTTGTATAATTTACTATAGAAAAGGCAATCCTCGGCGTATTTAAAATTTGCGGCAGTAAAAAATTATCTTTTGAAAAATTAACTATAGAAAAGGCAATCCTCGGCGTATTTAAAATTTGCGGCAGTAAAAAATTATCTTTTGAAAAATTTACTATAGAAAAGGAAATCCTCGGCGTATTAAAAATTTGCCAAAGTAAATAATTATTTTTTGAAAAATTTATTATAGAAAAGGCAATCCCTGGCGTATTTAAAATATGCCACACTAAAAAATTATTTTTTGAAAAATTTACTGTAGGAAAGGCAATCCCTGGCGTATTTAAAATTTGCGACAGTAAAAAAATATTTTTTTAAAAATTTATTATAGAAAAGGCAATAATGAGCGTATTTAAAATTTGCGACAGTAAAAAATTATCTTTTGTAATATTTACTATAGGAAAGCAATCCCTGGCGTATTTAAAATTTGCGACAGTAAAAAATTATTTTTTTAAAAATTTACTATAGCAAAGGCAATCCTCGGCGTATTTGAAATGTGCGACAGTAAAAAATTATTTTTTTAAAAATTTACTATAGAAAAGGCAATCCTAGGCGTATTTAAAATTTGCGACAGTAAAAAATTATTTTTTGAAAAATTTACTATAGAAAAGGCAATCCTCGGCGTATTTATAATTCGCGACAGTAAAAAATTATCTTTTGAATTATTTACTATAGAAAAGGCGATCCTCGGCGTATTTAAAATTTGCGAACGTAAATATTTATTTTTTGACAAATTTACTATAGAAAAGGCAATCGCTGGCATATTTAAAATTTGCGACAGTAAAAAATGATTTTTTGTATAATTTACTATAGAAAAGGCAATCCTCGGCGTATTTAAAATTTGCGGCAGTAAAAAATTATCTTTTGAAAAATTTACTATAGAAAAGGCAAATCTCGGCGTATTTAAAATTTGCGATAGCAAAAAATTATATTTTTAAAAATTTACTATAGAAAAGGCAATCCTCGGCGTATTTAAAATTTGCGATCGCAAAAAATTGTTTTTTGAATAATTTTGTATAGAAAAAGCAATCCCTCGCGTATTTAAAATTTGCGGCAGTAAAAAATTATTCTTTGAAAAATTTAGTATAGGAAAGGCAATCCCTGGCGTATTTAAAATTTGCGACAGTAAAAAAATATTTTTTTAAAAATTTACTATAGAAAAGGCAATAATGGGCGTATTTAAAATTTGCGACAGTAAAAAATTATCTTTTGTAATATTTACTATAGGAAAGCAATCCCTGGCGTATTTAAAATTTGCGACAGTAAAAAATTATTTTTTTAAAAATTTACTATAGCAAAGGCAATCCTCGGCGTATTTGAAATGTGCGACAGTAAAAAATTATTTTTTTAAAAATTTACTATAGAAAAGGCAATCCTAGGCGTATTTAAAATTTGCGACAGTAAAAAATTATTTTTTGAAAAATTTACTATAGAAAAGGCAATCCTCGGCGTATTTATAATTCGCGACAGTAAAAAATTATCTTTTGAATTATTTACTATAGAAAAGGCGATCCTCGGCGTATTTAAAATTTGCGAACGTAAATATTTATTTTTTGACAAATTTACTATAGAAAAGGCAATCCCTGTCATATTTAAAATTTGCGACATTAAAAAATAATTTTTTGAAAAATTTTCTATAGAAAAGGCGTATTTAAAATTTCACAGTAAAAAAATATCTTTTGATAAATTTACTATAGGAAAGGCAATACCTGGCGAATTTAAAATTTGCTACAGTAAAAAATTATTTTTTGAAAAATTTACTATAGAAAAGGCAATCTTCGGCGTATTTAAAATTTGTGATAGTAAAAAATTGTTTTTTGAAAAATTTTATATAGAAAAGGCAATCCTCGGCGTTTTTAAAATTTGTGAAAGTAAATAATTATTTTTTGAAAAATTTTCTATAGAAAAGGTAATCCATGGAGTATTTAAAATTTGCGAAAGTAAATAATTATTTTTTGAAAAATTTTCTATAGAAAAGGCAATTCCTGCCGAATTTAAAATTTGCGACATTAAAAAATTATTTTTTTTAAAAATTTACTATAGAAAAGGCAATCCTCGGCGTTTTTAAAATTTGCGAAAGTAAATAATTATTTTTTGAAAAATTTTCTATAGAAAGGGCAATCCATATCGTATTTAAAATTTGCGACGGTAAAAAATTATTCTTTGAAAATTTTACTATAGGAAAGGCATTCCCTGGCGTATTTAAAATTTGCGACAGTAAAAAATTATTTTTGAAATATTTACTATAGAAAAGGCAATGCCTGGCGTATTTAAAATTTGCGACAATAAAAAATTATTTTTTTTAAAAATTTACTATAGAAAAGGCAATCCTCGGCGTATTTAAAATTTGCGGCAGTAAAAAATTATCTTTTGAAAAATTTACTATAGAAAAGGCAATCGTCGGCGTATTTAAAATTTGCGACAGTATAAAATTATCTTTTGAAACAGTTACTATAGAAAAGGAAATCCTCGGCGTATTAAAAATTTGACAAAGTAAATAATTATTTTTTGAAAAATTTATTGTAGAAAAGGCAATCCCTGGCGTATTTAAAATTTGCGACACTAAAAAATTATTTTTTTAAAAATTTACTAGAGAAAAGGCAAAACATTATTTTTTGAATAATTTACTATATAAAAGGCAATCCTCGGCGTATTTAAACTTTGCGACAGTAAAAAATTATATTTTGAAAAATTTACTATAGAAAAGGCACTCCCGGGCGTATTTAAAATTTGCGACAGTAAAAGATTATTTTTTGAAAAATTTACTATAGGAAAGGCAATCCCTGGTGTATTTACAATTTGCGACAGTAAAAGATGATTTTTTTAAAAGTTTACTATAGAAAAGGCAATAATCGGCGTATTTAAAATTTGCGACAGTAAAAAATTATCTTTTGTAATATTTACTATAGGAAAGCAATCCCTGGCGTATTTAAAATTTGCGACAGTTAAAAATTATTTTTTTTTAAAATTTACTATAGAAAAGGCAATCCTCGGCGTATTTGAAATGTGCGACAGTAAAAAATTATTTTATGAAAAATTTACTATAGAAAAGGCAATCCTCGGCGTATTTAAAATTTGCGACAGTAAAAATTATTTTTTGAAAAATTTTCTATAGAAAAGGCAATCCCTGGCGTATTTAAAATTTGCGACAGTGAAAAATTATTTTTTGAAAAATTTACTATAGAAAAGGCAATTCCTGGCGTATTTAAAATTTGCGACAATAAAAAATTATTTTTTTTAAAAATTTAGTATAGAAAAGGCAATCCTCGGCGTATTTAAAATTTGCGAACGTAAATATTTATTTTTTGACAAATTTACTATAGAAAAGGCAATCCCTGGCATATTCAAAATTTGCGACATTAAAAAATTATTTTTTGAAAAATTTTCTATTGAAAAGGCGTATTTAAAATTTGACAGTAAAAAAATATCTTTTGACAAATTTACTATAGGAAAGGCAATCCCTGGCGAATTTAAAATTTGCGACAGTAAAAAATTATTTTTTGAAAAATTTACTAAAGAAAAGGCAATGGCTGGTATATTTAAAATTTGCGACAGTAAAAAATAATTTTTTGTAAAATTTACTATAGAAAAGCCAATCCCGACGTATTTTAAATTTGCGACAGTAAAAAATTATTTTTTGAAAAGTTTAGTATAGAAAAGGCACCCCCGGGCATATTTAAAATTTGCGAGATTAAAACATTATTTTTTTAAAAATTTTCTATAGAAAAGGCAATCCCTGGCGTATTTTAAATTTGCGACAGTAAAACATTATTTTTTGAATAATTTACTATATAAAAGGCAATCCTCGGCGTATTTAAAATTTGCGAGAGTAAAAAAATATTTTTTGAATAATTTACTATAGAAAAGGCAATCCTCGGCGTATTTGAAATGTGCGACAGTAAAAAATTATTTTATGAAAAATTTACTATAGAAAAGGCAATCCTCGGCGTATTTAAAATTTGCGACAGTAAAAAATTATTTTTTGAAAAATTTACTATAGAAAAGGCAATCCCTGGCGTATTTAAAATTTGCGACAGTAAAAAATTATTTTTTGAAAATACTATAGAAAAGGCAATCCCTGGCGTATTTAAAATTTGCGACAATAAAAAATTATTTTTTTTAAAATTTTACTATAGAAAAGGCAATCCCCGACGTATTTTAAATTTGCGACAGTAAAAAATTATTTTTTGAAAAGTTTAGTATAGAAAAGGCAATCCCTGGCGTATTTAAAATTTGCGACAGTAAAAAATTATTTTTTTAAAAATTTACTAAAGAAAAGGCAATGGCTGGCATATTTAAAATTTGCGACAGTAAAAAAAATTTTTTTGTAAAATTTACTATAGAAAAGGCAATCCCCGACGTATTTTAAATTTGCGACAGTAAAAAATTATTTTTTGAAAAGTTTAGTATAGAAAAGGCACCGCGGACATATTTAAAATTTGCGAGATTAAAACATTATTTTTTTAAAAATTTACTATAGGAAAGGCAATCCCTGGCGAATTTAAAATTTGCGACAGTAAAAAATTGTTTTTTGAAAAATTTACTATAGAAGAGGCAATCCTCGGCGTATTTAAAATTTGTGATAATAAAAAATTGTTTTTTGAAAAATTTTATATAGAAAATGCAATCCCTGGCGTATTTAAAATTTGCGACAGTAAAAAATTATTCTTTGAAAATTTTACTATAGGAAAGGCAATCCCTGGCGTATTTAAAATTTGCGACAGTAAAAAAATATTTTTTTTAAAAATTTACTATAGAAAAGGCAATAATCGGCGTGTTTCAAATTTGCGACAGTAAAAAATTATCCTTTGAAAAATTTACTATAGCAAAGCAATTCCTGGCGTATTTAAAATTTGCGACAGTAAAAAATTATTTTTTTAAAAATTTACTATAGAAAAGGCAATCCTCGGCGTATTTAAAATTTGCGACAGTAAAAAATTATTTTTGAAATATTTACTATAGAAAAGGCAATCCCTGGCGTATTTAAAATTTGCAACAATAAAAAATTATTTTTTTTAAAAATTTACTATAGAAAAGGCAATCCTCGGCGTATTTAAAATTTGCGAACGTAAATATTTATTTTTTGACAAATTTACTATAGAAAAGGCAATCCCTGGCATATTTAAAATTTGCGACATTAAAAATTTTTTTTTGAAAAATTTTCTATAGAAAAGGCGTATTTAAAATTTGACAGTAAAAAAATATCTTTTGACAAAGTTACTATAGGAAAGGCAATCCTCGGCGTATTTAAAATTTGCGGCAGTAAAAAGTTATCTTTTGAAAAATTTACTATAGAAAAGGCAATCGTCGGCGTATTTAAAATTTGCGACAGTATAAAATTATCTTTTGAAACAGTTACTATAGAAAAGGAAATCCTCGGCGTATTAAAAATTTGCCAAAGTAAATAATTATTTTTTGAAAAATTTATTGTAGAAAAGGCAATCCCTGGCGTATTTAAAATTTGCGACACTAAAAAATTATTTTTTTAAAAATTTACTATAGAAAAGGCAAAACATTATTTTTTGAATAATTTACTATATAAAAGGCAATCCTCGGCGTATTTAAACTTTGCGACAGTAAAAAATTATATTTTGAAAAATTTACTATAGAAAAGGCACTCCCGGGCGTATTTAAAATTTGCGACAGTAAAAGATTATTTTTTGAAAAATTTACTATAGGAAAGCAATCCCTGGCGTATTTAAAATTTGCGACAGTTAAAAATTATTTTTTTTTAAAATTTACTATAGAAAAGGCAATCCTCGGCGTATTTGAAATGTGCGACAGTAAAAAATTATTTTATGAAAAATTTACTATAGAAAAGGCAATCCTCGGCGTATTTAAAATTTGCGACAGTAAAAATTATTTTTTGAAAAATTTTCTATAGAAAAGGCAATCCCTGGCGTATTTAAAATTTGCGACAGTAAAAAATTATTTTTTGAAAAATTTACTATAGAAAAGGCAATTCCTGGCGTATTTAAAATTTGCGACAATAAAAAATTATTTTTTTTAAAAATTTAGTATAGAAAAGGCAATCCTCGGCGTATTTAAAATTTGCGAACGTAAATATTAATTTTTTGACAAATTTACTATAGAAAAGGCAATCCCTGGCATATTCAAAATTTGCGACATTAAAAAATTATTTTTTGAAAAATTTTCTATAGAAAAGGCGTATTTAAAATTTGACAGTAAAAAAATATCTTTTGACAAATTTACTATAGGAAAAGCAATCCCTGGCGAATTTAAAATTTGCGACAGTAAAAAATTATTTTTTGAAAAATTTACTAAAGAAAAGGCAATGGCTGGCATATTTAAAATTTGCGACAGTAAAAAATAATTTTTTGTAAAATTTACTATAGAAAAGCCAATCCCGACGTATTTTAAATTTGCGACAGTAAAAAATTATTTTTTGAAAAGTTTAGTATAGAAAAGGCACCCCCGGGCATATTTAAAATTTGCGAGATTAAAACATTATTTTTTTAAAAATTTGCTATAGAAAAGGCAATCCCTGGCGTATTTTAAATTTGCGACAGTAAAACATTATTTTTTGAATAATTTACTATATAAAAGGCAATCCTCGGCGTATTTAAAATTTGCGAGAGTAAATAATTATTTTTTGAATAATTTACTATAGAAAAGGCAATCCTCGGCGTATTTGAAATGTGCGACAGTAAAAAATTATTTTATGAAAAATTTACTATAGAAAAGGCAATCCTCGGCGTATTTAAAATTTGCGACAGTAAAAAATTATTTTTTGAAAAATTTACTATAGAAAAGGCAATCCCTGGCGTATTTAAAATTTGCGACAGTAAAAAATTATTTTTTGAAAAATTTACTATAGAAAAGGCAATCCCTGGCGTATTTAAAATTTGCGACAATAAAAAATTATTTTTTTTAAAAATTTACTATAGAAAAGGCAATCCCCGACGTATTTTAAATTTGCGACAGTAAAAAATTATTTTTTGAAAAGTTTAGTATAGAAAAGGCAATCACTGGCGTATTTAAAATTTGCGACAGTAAAAAATTATTTTTTTAAAAATTTACTAAAGAAAAGGCAATGGCTGGCATATTTAAAATTTGCGACAGTAAAAAATAATTTTTTGTAAAATTTACTATAGAAAAGGCAATCCCCGACGTATTTTAAATTTGCGACAGTAAAAAATTATTTTTTGAAAAGTTTAGTATAGAAAAGGCACCGCGGACATATTTAAAATTTGCGAGATTAAAACATTATTTTTTTAAAAATTTACTATAGGAAAGGCAATCCCTGGCGAATTTAAAATTTGCGACAGTAAAAAATAGTTTTTTGAAAAATTTACTATAGAAGAGGCAATCCTCGGCGTATTTAAAATTTGTGATAATAAAAAATTGTTTTTTGAAAAATTTTATATAGAAAATGCAATCCCTGGCGTATTTAAAATTTGCGACAGTAAAAAATTATTCTTTGAAAATTTTACTATAGGAAAGGCAATCCCTGGCGTATTTAAAATTTGCGACAGTAAAAAAATATTTTTTTTATAAATTTACTATAGAAAAGGCAATAATCGGCGTGTTTCAAATTTGCGACAGTAAAAAATTATCCTTTGAAAAATTTACTATAGCAAAGCAATTCCTGGCGTATTTAAAATTTGCGACAGTAAAAAATTATTTTTTTAAAAATTTACTATAGAAAAGGCAATCCTCGGCGTATTTAAAATTTGCGACAGTAAAAAATTATTTTTGAAATATTTACTATAGAAAAGGCAATCCCTGGCGTATTTAAAATTTGCGACAATAAAAAATTATTTTTTTTAAAAATTTACTATAGAAAAGGCAATCCTCGGCGTATTTAAAATTTGCGAACGTAAATATTTATTTTTTGACAAATTTACTATAGAAAAGGCAATCCCTGGCATATTTAAAATTTGCGACATTAAAAATTTTTTTTTGAAAAATTTTCTATAGAAAAGGCGTATTTAAAATTTGACAGTAAAAAAATATCTTTTGACAAAGTTACTATAGGAAAGGCAATCCTCGGCGTATTTAAAATTTGCGGCAGTAAAAAATTATCTTTTGAAAAATTTACTATAGAAAAGGCAATCGTCGGCGTATTTAAAATTTGCGACAGTATAAAATTATCTTTTGAAACAGTTACTATAGAAAAGGAAATCCTCGGCGTATTAAAAATTTGCCAAAGTAAATAATTATTTTTTGAAAAATTTATTGTAGAAAAGGCAATCCCTGGCGTATTTAAAATTTGCGACACTAAAAAATTATTTTTTTAAAAATTTACTATAGAAAAGGCAAAACATTATTTTTTGAATAATTTACTATATAAAAGGCAATCCTCGGCGTATTTAAACTTTGCGACAGTAAAAAATTATATTTTGAAAAATTTACTATAGAAAAGGCACTCCCGGGCGTATTTAAAATTTGCGACAGTAAAAGATTATTTTTTGAAAAATTTACTATAGGATAGGCAATCCCTGGTGTATTTACAATTTGCGACAGTAAAAGATGATTTTTTTAAAAGTTTACTATAGAAAAGGCAATAATCGGCGTATTTAAAATTTGCGACAGTAAAAAATTATCTTTTGTAATATTTACTATAGGAAAGCAATCCCTGGCGTATTTAAAATTTGGGACAGTTAAAAATTTTTTTTTTTTATAATTTACTATAGAAAAGGCAATCCTCGGCGTATTTGAAATGTGCGACAGTAAAAAATTATTTTATGAAAAATTTACTATAGAAAAGGCAATCCTCGGCGTATTTAAAATTTGCGACAGTAAAAATTATTTTTTGAAAAATTTTCTATAGAAAAGGCAATCCCTGGCGTATTTAAAATTTGCGACAGTAAAAAATTATTTTTTGAAAAATTTACTATAGAAAAGGCAATTCCTGGCGTATTTAAAATTTGCGACAATAAAAAATTATTTTTTTTAAAAATTTAGTATAGAAAAGGCAATCCTCGGCGTATTTAAAATTTGCGAACGTAAATATTAATTTTTTGACAAATTTACTATAGAAAAGGCAATCCCTGGCATATTCAAAATTTGCGACATTAAAAAATTATTTTTTGAAAAATTTTCTATAGAAAAGGCGTATTTAAAATTTGACAGTAAAAAAATATCTTTTGACAAATTTACTATAGGAAAGGCAATCCCTGGCGAATTTAAAATTTGCGACAGTAAAAAATTATTTTTTGAAAAATTTACTAAAGAAAAGGCAATGGCTGGCATATTTAAAATTTGCGACAGTAAAAAATAATTTTTTGTAAAATTTACTATAGAAAAGCCAATCCCGACGTATTTTAAATTTGCGACAGTAAAAAATTATTTTTTGAAAACTTTAGTATAGAAAAGGCACCCCCGGGCATATTTAAAATTTGCGAGATTAAAAATTTATTTTTTTAAAAATTTGCTATAGAAAAGGCAATCCCTGGCGTATTTTAAATTTGCGACAGTAAAACATTATTTTTTGAATAATTTACTATATAAAAGGCAATCCTCGGCGTATTTAAAATTTGCGAGAGTAAATAATTATTTTTTGAATAATTTACTATAGAAAAGGCAATCCTCGGCGTATTTGAAATGTGCGACAGTAAAAAATTATTTTATGAAAAATTTACTATAGAAAAGGCAATCCTCGGCGTATTTAAAATTTGCGACAGTAAAAAATTATTTTTTGAAAAATTTACTATAGAAAAGGCAATCCCTGGCGTATTTAAAATTTGCGACAGTAAAAAATTATTTTTTGAAAAATTTACTATAGAAAAGGCAATCCCTGGCGTATTTAAAATTTGCGACAATAAAAAATTATTTTTTTTAAAAATTTACTATAGAAAAGGCAATCCCCGACGTATTTTAAATTTGCGACAGTAAAAAATTATTTTTTGAAAAGTTTAGTATAGAAAAGGCAATCCCTGGCGTATTTAAAATTTGCGACAGTAAAAAATTATTTTTTTAAAAATTTACTAAAGAAAAGGCAATGGCTGGCATATTTAAAATTTGCGACAGTAAAAAATAATTTTTTGTAAAATTTACTATAGAAAAGGCAATCCCCGACGTATTTTAAATTTGCGACAGTAAAAAATTATTTTTTGAAAAGTTTAGTATAGAAAAGGCACCGCGGACATATTTAAAATTTGCGAGATTAAAACGTTATTTTTTTAAAAATTTACTATAGGAAAGGCAATCCCTGGCGAATTTAAAATTTGCGACAGTAAAAAATTGTTTTTTGAAAAATTTACTATAGAAGAGGCAATCCTCGGCGTATTTAAAATTTGTGATAATAAAAAACTGTTTTTTGAAAAATTTTATATAGAAAATGCAATCCCTGGCGTATTTAAAATTTGCGACAGTAAAAAATTATTCTTTGAAAATTTTACTATAGGAAAGGCAATCCCTGGCGTATTTAAAATTTGCGACAGTAAAAAAATATTTTTTTTATAAATTTACTATAGAAAAGGCAATAATCGGCGTGTTTCAAATTTGCGACAGTAAAAAATTATCCTTTGAAAAATTTACTATAGCAAAGCAATTCCTGGCGTATTTAAAATTTGCGACAGTAAAAAATTATTTTTTTAAAAATTTACTATAGAAAAGGCAATTCTCGGCGTATTTAAAATTTTCGACAGTAACAAATTATCCTTTCAAAAATTTACTATAGGAAAGCACTCCCGGGCGTATTTAAAATTTGCGACAGTAAAAGATTATTGTTTGGAAAATTTACTATAGAAAAGGCAATCCTCGGCGTTTTTAAAATTTGCGAAAGTAAATAATTATTATTTGAAAAATTTTCTATAGAAAAGGCAATCCCTGGCGTATTTAAAATTTGCGAAAGTAAATAATTATTTTTTGAAAAATTTTCTATAGAAAAGGCAATCGCTGGCATATTTAAAATTTGCGACAGTAAAAAATGATTTTTTGTATAATTTACTATAGAAAAGGCAATCCTCGGCGTATTTAAAATTTGCGGCAGTAAAAAATTATCTTTTGAAAAATTTAGTATAGAAAAGGCACCCCCGGACATATTTAAAATTTGCGAGATTAAAACATTATTTTTTTAAAAATTTACTATAGGAAAGGCAATCCCTGGCGAATTTAAAATTTGCGAGAGTAAAAAATTGTTTTTTGAAAAATTTACTATAGAAGAGGCAATCCTCGGCGTATTTAAAATTTGTGAGAATAAAAAATTGTTTTTTGAAAAATTTTATATAGAAAATGCAATCCCTGGCGTATTTAAAATTTGCGACAGTAAAAAATTATTCTTTGAAAATTTTACTATAGGAAAGGCAATCCCTGGCGTATTTAAAATTTGCGACAGTAAAAAATTATTTTTTTAAAAATTTACTATAGAAAAGGCAATAATCGGCGTGTTTCAAATTTGCGACAGTAAAAAATTATCCTTTGAAAAATTTAATATAGCAAAGCAATTCCTGGCGTATTTAAAATTTGCGACAGTAAAAAATTATTTTTTTAAAAATTTACTATAGAAAAGGCAATCCTCGGCGTATTTAAAATTTTCGACAGTAACAAATTATCCTTTGAAAAATTTACTATAGGAAAGCACTCCCGGGCGTATTTAAAATTTGCGACAGTAAAAGATTATTTTTTGAAAAATTTTCTATCGAAAAGGCAATTCCTGGCGAATTTAGAATTTGCGACATTAAAAAATTATTTTTTTTAAAAATTTACTATGGAAAAGGCAATCCTCGGCGTTTTTAAAATTTGCGAAAGTAAATAATTATTTTTTGAAAAATTTTCTATAGAAAGGGCAATCCCTGGCGTATTTAAAATTTGCGACAGTAAAAAATTATTCTTTGAAAATTTTACTATGGGAAAGGCAATCCCTGGCGTATTTAAAATTTGCGACAGTAAAAAATTATTTTTGAAAAATTTACTATAGAAAAGGCAATCCCTGGCGTATTTAAAATTTGCGACAGTAAAAAATTATTTTTTTAAAAATTTACTATAGAAAAGGCAATCCTCGGCGTATTTAAAATTTTCGACAGTAACAAATTATCCTTTCAAAAATTTACTATAGGAAAGCACTCCCGGGCGTATTTAAAATTTGCGACAGTAAAAGATTATTGTTTGGAAAATTTACTATAGAAAAGGCAATCCTCGGCGTTTTTAAAATTTGCGAAAGTAAATAATTATTATTTGAAAAATTTTCTATAGAAAAGGCAATCCCTGGCGTATTTAAAATTTGCGAAAGTAAATAATTATTTTTTGAAAAATTTTCTATAGAAAAGGCAATCGCTGGCATATTTAAAATTTGCGACAGTAAAAAATGATTTTTTGTATAATTTACTATAGAAAAGGCAATCCTCGGCGTATTTAAAATTTGCGGCAGTAAAAAATTATCTTTCGAAAAATTTAGTATAGAAAAGGCACCCCCGGACATATTTAAAATTTGCGAGATTAAAACATTATTTTTTTAAAAATTTACTATAGGAAAGGCAATCCCTGGCGAATTTAAAATTTGCGAGAGTAAAAAATTGTTTTTTGAAAAATTTACTATAGAAGAGGCAATCCTCGGCGTATTTAAAATTTGTAAGAATAAAAAATTGTTTTTTGAAAAATTTTATATAGAAAATGCAATCCCTGGCGTATTTAAAATTTGCGACAGTAAAAAATTATTCTTTGAAAATTTTACTATAGGAAAGGCAATCCCTGGCGTATTTAAAATTTGCGACAGTAAAAAATTATTTTTTTAAAAATTTACTATAGAAAAGGCAATAATCGGCGTGTTTTCAAATTTGCGACAGTAAAAAATTATCCTTTGAAAAATTAATATAGCAAAGCAATTCCTGGCGTATTTAAAATTTGCGACAGTAAAAAATTATTTTTTTAAAATTTACTATAGAAAAGGCAATCCTCGGCGTATTTAAAATTTTCGACAGTAACAAATTATCCTTTGAAAAATTTACTATAGGAAAGCACTCCCGGGCGTATTTAAAATTTGCGACAGTAAAAGATTATTTTTTGAAAAATTTTACTATGGGAAAGGCAATCCCTGGCGTATTTAAAATTTGCGACAGTAAAAAATTATTTTTGAAAAATTTACTATAGAAAAGGCAATCCCTGGCGTATTTAAAATTTGCGACAATAAAAAATTATTTTTTTTAAAAATTTACTATAGAAAAGGCAATCCTCGGCGTATTTAAAATTTGCGATCGTAAATATTTATTTTTTGACAAATTTACTATAGAAAAGGCAATCCCTGGCTTATTTAAAATTTGCGACATTAAAAAATTATTTTTTGAAAAATTTTCTATAGAAAAGGCGTATTTAAAATTTGACAGTAAAAAAAATATCTTTTGACAAATTTACTATAGGAAAGGCAATCCTCGGCGTATTTAAAATTTGCGGCAGTAAAAAATTATCTTTTGAAAAATTTACTATAGAAAAGGCAATCCTCGGCGTATTTAAAATTTGCGACAGTATAAAATTATATTTTGAAACAGTTACTATAGAAAAGGAAATCCTCGGCGTATTAAAAATTTGCCAAAGTAAATAATTATTTTTTGAAAAATTTATTATAGAAAAGGCAATCCCTGGCGTATTTAAAATTTGCGACACTAAAAAATTATTTTTTTAAAAATTTACTATAGAAAAGGCAAAACATTATTTTTTGAATAATTTACTATATAAAAGGCAATCCTCGGCGTATATAAACTTTGCGACAGTTAAAAATTATAATTTGAAAAATTTACTATAGAAAAGGCACTCCCGGGCGTATCTAAAATTTGCGACAGTAAAAGATTATTTTTTGAAAAATTTACTATAGGAAAGGCAATCCCTGGCGTTATTTACAATTTGCGACAGTAAAAAATGATTTTTTTAAAAATTTACTATAGAAAAGGCAATAATCGGCGTATTTAAAATTTGCGACAGCAAAAAATTATCTTTTGTAATATTTACTATAGGAAAGCAATCCCTGGCGTATTTAAAATTTGCGACAGTTAAACATTTTTTTTTTAAATTTACTATAGAAAAGACAATCCTCGGCGTATTTGAAATGTGCAACAGTAAAAAATTATTTTATGGAAAATTTACTATAGAAAAGGCAATCCTCGGCGTATTTAAAATTTGCGACAGTAAAAAATTATTTTTTGAAAAATTTACTATAGAAAAGGCAATTCCTGGCGTATTTAAAATTTGCGACAGTAAAAAATTATTTTTTGAAAAATTTACTATAGAAAAGCAATCCTGGCGTATTTAAAATTTGCGACAATAAAAAATTATTTTTTTTAAAAATTTACTATAGAAAAGGCAATCCTCGGCGTATTTAAAATTTGCGAACGTAAATATTTATTTTTTGACAAATTTACTATAGAAAAGGCAATCCCTGGCATATTTAAAATTTGCGACATTAAAAATTATTTTTTGAAAAATTTTCTATAGAAAAGGCGTATTTAAAATTTGACAGTAAAAAAATATCTTGTGACAAATTTACTATAGGAAAGGCAATCCCTGGCGAATTTAAAATTTGCGACAGTAAAAAATTATTTTTTGAAAATTTACTAAAGAAAAGGCAATGGCTGGCATATTTAAAATTTGCGACAGTAAAAAATAATTTTTTGTAAAATTTCTATAGAAAAGGCAATACCCGACGTATTTTAAATTTGCGACAGTAAAAAATTATTTTTTGAAAAGTTTAGTATAGAAAAGGCACCCCCGGGCATATTTAAAATTTGCGAGATTAAAACATTATTTTTTAAAAATTTGCTATAGAAAAGGCAATCCCTGGCGTATTTTAAATTTGCGACAGTAAAACATTATTTTTTGAATAATTTACTATATAAAAGGCAATCCTCGGCGTATTTAAAATTTGCGACAGTAAAAAATTATTTTTTGAATAATTTACTATAGAAAAGGCACTCCCGGGCGTATTTAAAATTTGCGACAGTTAAAGATTATTTTTTGAAAAATTTACTATAGAAAAGGCAATCCTCGGCGTTTTAAAAATTTGCGAAAGTAAATAATTATTTTTTGAAAAATTTTCTACAGAAAAGGCAATCCCTGGCGTATTTAAAATTTGCGATATTAAAAAATTAATTTTTTAAAAATTTACTATAGAAAAGGCAATCCCTGGCGTATTTAAAATTTGCGACATTAAAAAATGATTTTTTTAAAAATTTACTATAGAAAAGGCAATCCGTGGCGTATATAAAATTGAGACATTAAAAAATTATTTTTTTTAAAATTTACTATCGAAAAGGCAATCCTCGGCGTATTTAAAATTTGCGACAGTAAAAAATTATCTTTTGAAAAATTTACAATAGGAAAGGCAATCATCGGCGTTTTAAAAATTTGCGAAAGTAAATAATTATTTTTTGAAAAATTTTCTACAGAAGAGGCAATCCCTGGCGTATTTAAAATTTGCGACAGTAAAAAATAATTTTTTAAAAATTTACTATACGAAAGGCAATCCTCGGCGTATTTAAAATTTGAGTAAAAAATTACATTTTTAAAAATTTACTATAGAATAGGCAATCCTCGCCGTATTTCAAATTTGCGATTGTAAAAAATTGTTTCTTGAAAAATTTTGTATAGAAAAAGCAATTCCTGTGTATATAAAATTTGCGACAGTAAAAAATTATTCTTTGAAAAATTTACTATAGGAAAGGCAATCCCTTGCGTATTTAAAATATGCGACAGTAAAAAATTATTTTTTTAAAAATTTACTATAGAAAAGGCAATAATCGCCGTATTTAAAATTTGCGACAGTAAAAAATTATCCTTTGAAAAATTTACTATAGGAAAGCCATCCCTGACGTATTTAAAATTTGCGACAGTAAAAAATTATTTTTTAAAAAATTTACTATAGAAAAGGCAATCCTCGGCGTATTTAAAATTAGCGACAGTAAAAAATTATTTTTTGAAAAATTTACTACAGAAAAGGCAATCGCTGGCTTATTTAAAATTTGCGACAGTAAAAAATTATTTTTTGTATAATTTACTATAGAAAAGGCAATCCTCGGCGTATTTAAAATTTGCGGCAGTAAAAACTATCTTTTGAAAAATTTACTATAGAAAAGGCAATCCTCGGCGTATGTAAAATTTGCGACAGTATAAAATTATCTTTTGAAACAGTTACTATAGAAAAGGAAATCCTCGGCGTATTAAAAATTTGCCAAAGCAAATAATTATTTTTTGAAAAAAATTATTATAGAAAAGGCAATCCGTGGCGTATCTAAAATTTGCGACACTAAAAAATAATTTTTTTAAAAATTTACTATAGAAAAAGGCAATTCTCGGCCTATTTAAAATTTGCGACAGCAAAGAATTATTTTTTGAAAAATTTACTATAGGAAAGGCAATCATCGGAATATTTAAAATTTGCGATAGTAAAAATAATTTTTTAAAAAAATTACTATACGAAAGGCAAACCTCTGCGTATTTATAATTTGCGATAGTAAAAAATTATATTTTTAAAAATTTACTATAGAAAAGGCAATCCTCGGCGTATTTAAAATTTGCGATAGCAAAAAATTGTTTCTTGAATAAGTTTGTATAGAAAAAGCAATCCCTGGCGTATTTAAAATTTGCGACACTAAAAAATTATTTTTTTAAAAATTTACTATAGAAAAGGCAAAACATTATTTTTTGAATAATTTACTATATAAAAGGCAATCCTCGGCGTATTTAAACTTTGCGACAGTTAAAAATTATAATTTGATAAATTTACTATAGAAAAGGCACTCCCGGGAGTATCTAAAATTTGCGACAGTAAAAGATTATTTTTTGAAAAATTTACTATATGAAAGGCAATCCCTGGCGTATTTACAATTTGCGACAGTAAAAAATGATTTTTTTAAAAATTTACTATAGAAAAGGCAATAATCGGCGTATTTAAAATTTGCGACAGTAAAAAATTATCTTTTGTAATATTTACTATAGGAAAGCAATCCCTGGCGTATTTAAAATTTGCGACAGTTAAAATTTTTTTTTTAAATTTACTATAGAAAAGGCAATCCTCGGCGTATTTGTAATGTGCGACAGTAAAAAATTATTTTATGAAAAATTTACTATAGAAAAGGCAATCCTCGGCGTATTTAAAATTTGCAACAGTAAAAAATTATTTTTTGAAAAATTTACTATAGAAAAGGCAATCCCTGTCGTATTTAAAATTTGCGAAAGTAAAAAATTATTTTTTGAAAAATTTACTATAGATAAGGCAATCCCTGGCGTATTTAAAATTTGCGACATTAAAAAATTATTTTTTTTAAAAATTTACTATAGAAAGGCAATCCTCGGCGTATTTAAAATTTGCGAACGTAAATATTAATTTTTTGACAAAATTTACTATAGAAAAGGCAATCCCTGGCATATTTAAAATTTGCGACATTAAAAAATTATTTTTTGAAAAATTTTCCATAGAAAAGGCGTATTTAAAATTTGACAGTAAAACAATATCTTGTGACAAATTTACTATAGGAAAGGCAATCCCTGGCGAATTTAAAATTTGCGACAGTAAAAAATTATTTTTGAAAAATTTACTAAAGAAAAGGCAATGGCTGGCATATTTAAAATTTGCGACAGTAAAAAATAGTTTTTTGTAAAATTTACTATAGAAAAGGCAATACCCAACGTATTTTAAATTTGCGACAGTAAAAAATTATTTTTTTAAAGTTTAGTATAGAAAAGGCACCCCCGGGGCATATTTAAAATTTGCGAGAATAAAACATTATTTTTTTAAAAATTTGCTATAGAAAAAGGCAATCCCTGGCGTATTTTAAATTTGCGAAAGTAAAACATTATTTTTTGAATAATTTACTATATAAAAGGCAATCCTCGGCGTATTTAAAATTTGCGACAGTAAAAAATTATTTTTTGAATAATTTACTATAGAAAAGGCACTCCCGGGCGTATTTAAAATTTGCGACAGTAAAAGATTATTTTTTGAAAAATTTACTATAGAAAAGGCAATCCTCGGCGTTTTTAAAATTTGCGAAAGTAAATAATTATTTTTTGAAAAATTTTCTACAGAAAAGGCAATCCCTGGCGTATTTAAAATTTGCGATATTAAAAAATTAATTTTTTAAAAATTTACTATAGAAAAGGCAATCCCTGGCGTATTTAAAATTTGCGACATTAAAAAATGATTTTTTTAAAAATTTACTATAGAAAAGGCAATCCGTGGCGTATATAAAATTGCGACATTAAAAAATTATTTTTTTAAAAATTTACTATCGAAAAGGCAATCCTCGGCGTATTTAAAATTTGCGACAGTAAAAAATTATCTTTAGAAAAATTTGCAATAGGAAAGGCAATCATCGGAGTATTTAAAATTTGCGACAGTAAAAAATAATTTTTTAAAAAATTTACTATACGAAAGGCAATCCTCAGCGTATTTAAAATTTGAGTAAAAAATTATATTTTTAAAAATTTACTATAGAATAGGCAATCCTCGCCGTATTTAAAATTTGCGATTGTAAAAAATTGTTTCTTGAAAAATTTTGTATAGAAAAAGCAATTCCTGGTGTATATAAAATTTGCGACAGTAAAAAATTATTCTTTGAAAAATCTACTATAGGAAAGGCAATCCCTGGCGTATTTAAAATATGCGACAGTAAAAAATTATTTTTTTAAAAATTTACTATAGAAAAGGCAATAATCGCCGTATTTAAAATTTGCGACAGTAAAAAATTATCCTTTGAAAAATTTACTATAGGAAAGCCATCCCTGACGTATTTAAAATTTGCGACAGTAAAAAATTATTTTTTAAAAAATTTACTATAGAAAAGGCAATCCTCGGCGTATTTAAAATTAGCGACAGTAAAAAATTATTTTTTGAAAAATTTACTATAGAAAAGGCAATCGCTGGCTTATTTAAAATTTGCGACAGTAAAAAATTATTTTTTGTATAATTTACTATAGAAAAGGCAATCCTCGGCGTATTTAAAATTTGCGGCAGTAAAAACTATCTTTTGAAAAATTTACTATAGAAAAGGCAATCCTCGGCGTATGTAAAATTTGCGACAGTATAAAATTATCTTTTGAAACAGTTACTATAGAAAAGGAAATCCTCGGCGTATTAAAAATTTGCCAAAGCAAATAATTATTTTTTGAAAAAATTATTATAGAAAAGGCAATCCCTGGCGTATCTAAAACTTGCGACACTAAAAAATTATTTTTTTAAAAATTTACTATAGAAAAGGCAATTCTCTATTCTATTCTATCCTATTTAAAATTTGCGACAGCAAAGAATTATTTTTGAAAAATTTACTATAGGAAAGGCAATCATCGGAATATTTAAAATTTGCGACAGTAAAAAATAATTTTTTAAAAAATTTACTATACGAAAGGCAAACCCTCGGCGTATTTATAATTTGCGATAGTAAAAAATTATATTTTTAAAAATTTACTATAGAAAAGGCAATCCTCGGCGTATTTAAAATTTGCGATAGCAAAAAATTGTTTCTTGAATAATTTTTATAGAAAAAGCAATCCCTGGCGTATTTAAAATTTGCGGCAGTAAATAATTATTCTTTGAAAAATTTACTATAGGAAAGGCAATCCCTGGCGTATTTAAAATTTGCGATAGTAAAAAATTATTTATTTAAAAATTTACTATAGAAAAGGCAATAATCGGCGTGTTTCAAATTTGCGACAGTAAAAAATTATCCTTTGAAAAATTTACTATAGCATAGCAATTCCTGGCGTATTTAAAATTTGCGACAGTAAAAAATTATTTTTTTAAAAATTTACTATAGAAAAGGCAATCCTCGGCGTATTTAAAATTTTCGACAGTAACAAATTATCCTTTGAAAAATTTACTATAGGAAAGCACTCCCGGGCGTATTTAAAATTTGCGAGAGTATAAAATTATCTTTTGAAACAGTTACTATAGAAAAGGAAATCCTCGGCGTATTAAAAATTTGCCAAAGTAAATAATTATTTTTTGAAAAATTTATTATAGAAAAGGCAATCCCTTGCGTATTTAAAATATGCGACACTAAAAAATTATTTTTTTAAAAATTTACTATAGAAAAGGCAATTCTCGGCGTATTTAAAATTTGCGATAGCAAAAAATTATATTTTTAAAAATTTACTATAGAAAAGGCAATCCTCGGCGTATTTAAAATTTGCGACAGTAAAACGTTATTTTTTGAAAAATTTACTATAGAAAAGGCGTATTTAAAATTTGACAGTAAAAAAATATCTTTTGAAAAATTTACTATAGGAAAGGCAATCCCTGGCGAATTTAAAATTTGCGACAGTAAAAAATTGTTTTTTGAAAAATATACTATAGAAGAGGCAATCCTCGGCGTATTTAAAATTTGTGATAGTAAAAAATTGTTTTTTGAAAAATTTTATATAGAAAATGCAATCCCTGGCGTATTTAAAATTTGCGACAGTAAAAAATTATTCTGTGAAAATTTTACTATAGGAAAGGCAATCCCTGGCGTATTTAAAATTTGCGACAGTAAAAAATTATTTTTTTAAAAATTTACTATAGAAAAGGCAATAATGGGCGTATTTAAAATTTGCGACAGTAAAAAATTATCTTTTGTAATATTTACTACAGGAAAGCAATCCCTGGCGTATTTAAAATTTGCGACATTAAAAAATTATTTTTTTAAAAATTTACTATAGAAAAGGCAATCCTCGGCGTATTTGAAATGTGCGACAGTAAAAAATAATTTTTTTAAAAATTTACTATGAAAAAGGCAATCCTCGGCGTATTTAAAATTTGCGACAGTAAAACATTATTTTTTGAAAAATTTACTATAGAAAAGGCGTATTTAAAATTTGACAGTAAAAAAATATCTTTTGAAAAATTTACTATAGGAAAGGCAATCCCTGGCGAATTTAAAATTTGCGACAGTAAAAAATTGTTTTTTGAAAAATATACTATAGAAGAGGCAATCCTCGGCGTATTTAAAATTTGTGATAGTAAAAAATTGTTTTTTGAAAAATTTTATATAGAAAATGCAATCCCTGGCGTATTTAAAATTTGCGACAGTAAAAAATTATTCTGTGAAAATTTTACTATAGGAAAGGCAATCCCTGGCGTATTTAAAATTTGCGACAGTAAAAAATTATTTTTTTAAAAATTTACTATAGAAAAGGCAATAATCGGCGTGTTTCAAATTTGCGACAGTAAAAAATTATCCTTTGAAAAATTTACTATAGCAAAGCAATTCCTGGCGTATTTAAAATTTGCGACAGTAAAAAATTATTTTTTTAAAAATTTACTATAGAAAAGGCAATCCTCGGCGTATTTAAAATTTTCGACAGTAACAAATTATCCTTTGAAAAATTTACTATAGGAAAGCACTCCCGGGCGTATTTAAAATTTGCGACAGTATAAAATTATCTTTTGAAACAGTTACTATAGAAAAAGGAAATCCTCGGCGTATTAAAAATTTGCCAAAGTAAATAATTATTTTTTGAAAAATTTATTATAGAAAAGGCAATCCCTTGCATATTTAAAATATGCGACACTAAAAAATTATTTTTTTAAAAATTTACTATAGAAAAGGCAATTCTCGGCGTATTTAAAATTTGCGATAGCAAAAAAATTATATTTTTAAAAATTTACTATAGAAAAGGCAATCCTCGGCGTATTTAAAATTTGCGATAGCAAAAAATTGTTTTTTGAATAATTTTGTATAGAAAAAGCAATCCCTCGCGTATTTAAAATTTGCGGCATTAAAAATTATTCTTTGAAAAATTTACTATAGGAAAGGCAATCCCTGGCGTATTTAAAATTTGCGACAGTAAAAAAATATTTTTTTTAAAAATTTACTATAGAAAAAGGCAATAATGGGCGTATTTAAAATTTGCGACAGTAAAAAATTATCTTTTGTAATATTTACTATAGGAAAGCAATCCCCGGCGTATTTAAAATTTGCGACAGTAAAAAATTATTTTTTTAAAAATTTACTATAGAAAAGGCAATCCTCGGCGTGTTTGAAATGTGCGACAGTAAAAAATTATTTTTTTAAAAATTTACTATAGAAAAGGCAATCCCTGGCGTATTTAAAATTTCCGACAGTAAAAAATTATTTTTTGAAAAATTTACTATAGAAAAGGCAATCCTCGGCGTATTTATAATTTGCGACAGTAAAAAATTATCTTTTGAATTATTTACTATAGAAAAGGCGATCCTCGGCGTATTTAAAATTTGCGAACGTAAATAATTATTTTTTGAAAAATTTTCTATAGAAAAGGTAATCCATGGAGTATTTAAAATTTGCGACAGTAAAAAATTATTTTTTTAAAAATTTACTATAGGAAAGGCAATCCCTGGCGTATTTAAAATTTGCGACAGTAAAAAAATATTTTTTTTAAAAATTTACTATAGAAAAGGCAATATGGGCGTATTTAAAATTTGCGACAGTAAAAAATTATCTTTTGTAATATTTACTATAGGAAAGCAATCCCTGGCGTATTTAAAATTTGCGACAGTAAAAAATTATTTTTTTAAAAATTTACTATAGAAAAGGCAATCCTCGGCGTATTTAAAATTTGCGACAGTAAAAAATTATTTTTTGACAAATTTACTATAGAAAAGGCGTATTTAATATTTCACAGTAAAAAAATATCTTTTGAAAAATTTACTATAGGAAAGGCAATACTTGGAGAATTTAAAATTTTCTACAGTAAAAAATTATTTTTTGAAAAATTTACTATAGAAAAGGCAATCTTCGGCGTATTTAAAATTTGTGATAGTAAAAAATTGTTTTTTGAAAAATTTTATATAGAAAAGGCAATCCTCGGCGTTTTTAAAATTTGCGAAAGTAAATAATTATTTTTTGAAAAATTTTCTATAGAAAAGGTAATCCATGGAGAATTTAAAATTTGCGAAAGTAAATAATTATTTTTCGAAAAATTTTCTATAGAAAAGGCAATTCCTGGCGAATTTAAAATTTGCGACATTAAAAAATTATTTTTTAAAAATTTACTATAGAAAAGGCAATCCTCGGCGTTTTTAAAATTTGCGAAAGTAAATAATTATTTTTTGAAAAATTTTCTATAGAAAGGGCAATCCCTGGCGTATTTAAAATTTGCGACAGTAAAAAATTATTTTTCTAAAAATGTACTATAGAAAAGGCAATCCTCGGCGTGTTTCAAATTTGCGACAGTAAAAAATTATCCTTTGAAAAATTTACTATAGCAAAGCAATTCCTGGCGTATTTAAAATTTGCGACAGTAAAAAATTATTTTTTTAAAAATTTACTATAGAAAAGGCAATCCTCGGCGTATTTAAAACTTGCGACACTAAAAAATTATTTTTTTAAAAATTTTCTATAGAAAAGGTAATCCTCGGCGTATTTAAAATTTGCAACAGTAAAAAATTATATTTTGAAAAATTTACTATAGAAAAGGCAATCCTCGGCGTATTTAAAATTTGCGACAGTAAAAAATTATCTGTTGAATTATTTACTATATAAAAGGCGATCCTCGGCGTATTTAAAATTTGCGAACGTAAATATTTATTTTTTGACAAATTTACTATAGAAAAGGCAATCCCTGTCATATTTAAAATTTGCGACATTAAAAAATTATTTTTTGAAAAATTTTCTATAGAAAAGGCGTATTTAAAATTTGACAGTAAAAAAATATCTTTTGAAAAATTTACTATAGGAAAGGCAATCCCTGGCGAATTTAAAATTTGCGACAGTAAAAAATTGTTTTTTGAAAAATTTACTATGGAAGAGGCAATCCTCGGCGTATTTAAAATTTGTGATAGTAAAAAATTGTTTTTTGAAAAATTTTATATAGAAAATGCAATCCCCGGCGTATTTAAAATTTGCGACAGTAAAAAATTATTCTTTGAAAATTTTACTATAGGAAAGGCAATCCCTGGCGTATTTAAAATTTGCGACAGTAAAAAATTATTTTTTTAAAAATTTACTATAGAAAAGGCAATAATCGGCGTGTTTCAAATTTGCGACAGTAAAAAATTATCCTTTGAAAAATTTACTATAGCAAAGCAATTCCTGGCGTATTTAAAATTTGCGACAGTAAAAAATTATTTTTTTAAAAATTTACTATAGAAAAGGCAATCCTCGGCGTATTTAAAATTTGCGACACTAAAAAATTATTTTTTTAAAAATTTACTATAGAAAAGGCAATTCTCGGCGTATTTAAAATTTGCGATAGCAAAAAATTATATTTTTAAAAATTTTCTATAGAAAAGGCAATCCTCGGCGTATTTAAAATTTGCCACAATATAAAATTATCTTTTGAAACAGTTACTATAGAAAAGGAAATCCTCGGCGTATTAAAAATTTGCCAAAGTAAATAATTATTTTTTGAAAAATTTATTATAGAAAAGGCAATCCCTTGCGTATTTAAAATATGCGACACTAAAAAATTATTTTTTTAAAAATTTACTATAGAAAAGGCAATTCTCGGCGTATTTAAAATTTGCGATAGCAAAAAATTATATTTTTAAAAATTTTCTATAGAAAAGGCAATCCTCGGCGTATTTAAAATTTGCGATAGCAAAAAATTGTTTTTTGAATAATTTTGTATAGAAAAAGCAATCCCTCGCTTATTTAAAATTTGCGGCAGTAAAAAATTATTCTTTGAAAAATTTACTATAGGAAAGGCAATCCCTGGCGTATTTAAAATTTGCGACAGTAAAAAAATATTTTTTTTAAAAATTTACTATAGAAAAGGCAATAATGGGCGTATTTAAAATTTGCGACAGTAAAAAATTATCTTTTGTAATATTTACTATAGGAAAGCAATCCCCGGCGTATTTAAAATTTGCTACAGTAAAAAATTATTTTTTTAAAAATTTACTATAGAAAAGGCAATCCTCGGCGTGTTTGAAATGTGCGACATTAAAAAATTATTTTTTCAAAAATTTACTATAGAAAAGGCAATCCCTGGCGTATTTAAAATTTGCGACAGTAAAAAATTATTTTTTGAAAAATTTACTATAGAAAAGGCAATCCTCGGCGTATTTATAATTTGCGACAGTAAAAAATTATCTTTTGAATTATTTACTATAGAAAAGGCGATCCTCGGCGTATTTAAAATTTGCGAACGTAAATAATTATTTTTTGAAAAATTTTCTATAGAAAAGGTAATCCATGGAGTATTTAAAATTTGCGCCAGTAAAAAATTATTTTTTTAAAAATTTACTATAGGAAAGGCAATCCCTGGCGTATTTAAAATTTGCGACAGTAAAAAAATATTTTTTTTAAAAATTTACTATAGAAAAGGCAATAATGGGCGTATTTAAAATTTGCGACAGTAAAAAATTATCTTTTGTAATATTTACTATAGGAAAGCCATCCCTGGCGTATTTAAAATTTGCGACAGTAAAAAATTATTTTTTTAAAAATTTACTATAGAAAAGGCAATCCTCGGCGTATTTAAAATTTGCGACAGTAAAAAATTATTTTTTTAAAAATTTACTATATAAAAGGCAATCCTCGGCGTATTTAAAATTTGCGACAGTAAAAAATTATTTTTTGACAAATTTACTATAGAAAAGGCAATCCCTGTCATATTTAAAATTTGCGACATTAAAAAATTATTTTTTCTAAAAATTTTCTATAGAAAAGGCGTATTTAATATTTCACAGTAAAAAAATATCTTGTGAAAAATTTACTATAGGAAAGGCAATACTTGGCGAATTTAAAATTTGCTACAGTAAAAAATTATTTTTTGAAAAATTTACTATAGAAAAGGCAATCTTCGGCGTATTTAAAATTTGTGATAGTAAAAAATTGTTTTTTGAAAAATTTTATATAGAAAAGGCAATCCTCGGCGTTTTTAAAATTTGCGAAAGTAAATAATTATTTTTTGAAAAATTTTCTATAGAAAAGGTAATCCATGGAGAATTTAAAATTTGCGAAAGTAAATAATTATTTTTCGAAAAATTTTCTATAGAAAAGGCAATTCCTGGCGAATTTAAAATTTGCGACATTAAAAAATTATTTTTTAAAAATTTACTATAGAAAAGGCAATGCTCGGCGTTTTTAAAATTTGCGAAAGTAAAAAATTATTTTTTGAAAAATTTTCTATAGAAAGGGCAATCCCTGGCGTATTTAAAATTTGCGACAGTAAAAAATTATTTTTCTAAAAATTTACTATAGAAAATGCAATCCTCGGCGTATTTGAAATGTGCGACAGTAAAAAATTATTTTTTTAAAAATTTACTATAGAAAAGGCAATCCTCGGCGTATTTAAAATTTGCGACAGTAAAAAATTATATTTTGAAAAATTTACTATAGAAAAGGCAATCCTCGGCGTATTTAAAATTTGCGACAGTAAAAAATTATCTGTTGAATTATTTACTATATAAAAGGCGATCCTCGGCGTATTTAAAATTTGCGAACGTAAATATTTATTTTTTGACAAATTTACTATAGAAAAGGCAATCCCTGTCATATTTAAAATTTGCGACATTAAAAAATTATTTTTTGAAAATTTTTCTATAGAAAAGGCGTATTTAAAATTTGACAGTAAAAAAATATCTTTTGAAAAATTTACTATAGGAAAGGCAATCCCTGGCGAATTTAAAATTTGCGACAGTAAAAAATTGTTTTTTGAAAAATTTACTATAGAAGAGGCAATCCTCGGCGTATTTAAAATTTGTGATAGTAAAAAATTGTTTTTTGAAAAATTTTATATAGAAAATGCAATCCCCGGCGTATTTAAAATTTGCGACAGTAAAAAATTATTCTCTGAAAATTTTACTATAGGAAAGGCAATCCCTGGCGTATTTAAAATTTGCGACAGTAAAAAATTCTTTTTTTAAAAATTTACTATAGAAAAGGCAATAATCGGCGTGTTTCAAATTTGCGACAGTAAAAAATTATCCTTTGAAAAATTTACTATAGCAAAGCAATTCCTGGCGTATTTAAAATTTGCGACAGTAAAAAATTATTTTTTTAAAAATTTACTATAGAAAAGGCAATCCTCGGCGTATTTAAAATTTTCGACAGTAACAAGTTATCCTTTGAAAAATTTACTATAGGAAAGCACTCCCGGGCGTATTTAAAATTTGCGACAGTAAAAGATTATTTTTTGAAAAATTTACTATAGAAAAGGCAATCCTCGGCGTTTTTAAAATTTGCGAAAGTAAATAATTATTATGTGAAAAATTTTCTATAGAAAAGGCAATCCCTGGCGTATTTAAAATTTGCGAAAGTAAATAATTATTTTTTGAAAAATTTTCTATAGAAAAGGCAATCGCTGGCATATTTAAAATTTGCGACAGTAAAAAATTATTCTTTGAAAAATTTACTATAGGAAAGGCAATCCCTGGCGTATTTAAAATTTGCGACAGTAAAAAATTATTTTTTTAAAAATTTACTATAGAAAGGCAATATTCGGCGTATTTAAAATTGGCGATATTAATAAATTGTTTTTTGAAAAATTTTATATAGAAAAGGCAATCCTCGACGTTTTTAAAATTTGCGAAAGTAAATAATTATTTTTTGAAAAATTTTCTATAGAAAAGGTAAACCATGGAGTATTTAAAATTTGCGAAAGTAAATAATTATTTTTTGAAAAATTTTCTATAGAAAAGGCAATTCCTGGCGAATTTAAAATTTGCGACATTAAAAAATTATTTTTTTAAAAATTTACTATAGAAAGGGCAATCCTCGGCGTTTTTAAAATTTGCGAAACTGAATAATTATTTTTTGAAAAATTTTCTGTAGAAAAGGCAATCCCTGGCGTATTTAAAATTTGCGAAAATAAATAATTATTTTTTGAAAAGTTTTCTATAGAAAAGGCAATCGCTGGCATATTTAAAATTTGCGACAGTAAAAAATTATTCTTTGAAAAATTTACTATAGGAAAGGCAATCCCTGGCGTATTTAAAATTTGCGACAGTAAAAAATTATTTTTTTAAAAATTTACTATAGAAATGGCAATATTCGGCGTATTTAAAATTTGCGACAGTAAAAAATTATTTTTTGAAAAATTTACTATAGAAAAGGCAATCCTCGACGTATTTAAAATTTGCGACAGTAAAAAATTATTTCTTGAAAAATTTACTATAGAAAAGCCAATCCCTGGCGTATTTAAAATTTGCGACATTGAAATTTTTTTTTTTTTTGAAAATTTACTATAGAAAAGGCAATCCGTGGCGTATTTAAAATTGTCGACATTAAAAAATTATTTTTTAAAAAAATTACTATAGAAAAGTCACTCCCGGGCTTATTTAAAATTTGCGACAGTAAAAGATTATTTTTTGAAAAATTTACTATAGAAAAGGCAATCCTCGGCGTTTTTAAAATTTGCGAAAGTAAATAATAATTTTTTGAAAAATTTTCTATAGAAAAGGCAATCCCTGGCGTATTTAAAATTTGCGACATTAAAAAATTATTTTTTTAAAAATTTACTATGGAAAAGGCAATCCTCGGCGTATTTAAAACTTGCGACAGTAAAAAATTATTTTTTGAGAAATTTACTATAGAAAAGGCAATCGCTGGCATATTTAAAATTTGCGACAGTAAAAAATAATTTTTTGTAAAATTTACTATAGAAAAGGCAATCCTCGATTTATTTTAAATTTGCGACAGCAAAACATTATTTTTTTAAAAATTTGCTACAGAAAAGGCAATCCCTGGCGTATTTTAAATTTGCGACAGTAAAACATAATTTTTTTAATAATTTTCTATAGAAAAGGCAATCCTCGGCGTATTTAAAATTTGCGATAGTAAAAAATTGTTTTTTGAAAAATTTTATATAGAAAAAGCAATCCCTGGCGTATTTAAAATTTTCGACAGTAAAAAATTATCTTTTGTAATATTTACTATAGGAAAGCCATCCCTGGCGTATTTAAAATTTGCGACAGTAAAAAATTATTTTTTTAAAAATTTACTATAGAAAAGGCAATCCTCGGCGTATTTAAAATTTGCGACAGTAAAAAATTATTTTTTTAAAAATTTACTATATAAAAGGCAATCCTCGGCGTATTTAAAATTTGCGACAGTAAAAAATTATTTTTTGACAAATTTACTATAGAAAAGGCAATCCCTGTCATATTTAAAATTTGCGACATTAAAAAATTATTTTTTCTAAAAATTTTCTATAGAAAAGGCGTATTTAATATTTCACAGTAAAAAAATATCTTGTGAAAAATTTACTATAGGAAAGGCAATACTTGGCGAATTTAAAATTTGCTACAGTAAAAAATTATTTTTTGAAAAATTTACTATAGAAAAGGCAATCTTCGGCGTATTTAAAATTTGTGATAGTAAAAAATTGTTTTTTGAAAAATTTTATATAGAAAAAGCAATCCCTGGCGTATTTAAAATTTTCGACAGTAAAAAATTATCTTTTGTAATATTTACTATAGAAAAGGCAATCCTCGATTTATTTTAAATTTGCGACAGCAAAACATTATTTTTTTAAAAATTTGCTACAGAAAAGGCAATCCCTGGCGTATTTTAAATTTGCGACAGTAAAACATAATTTTTTTAATAATTTCCTATAGAAAAGGCAATCCTCGGCGTATTTAAAATTTGCGATAGTAAAAAATTGTTTTTTGAAAAATTTTATATAGAAAAAGCAATCCCTGGCGTATTTAAAATTTTCGACAGTAAAAAATTATCTTTTGTAATATTTACTATAGGAAAGCCATCCCTGGCGTATTTAAGATTTGCGACAGTAAAAAAATATTTTTTTTAAAAATTTACTATAGAAAAGGCAATAATGGGCGTATTTAAAATTTGCGACAGTAAAAAATTATCTTTTGTAATATTTACTATAGGAAAGCCATCCCTGGCGTATTTAAAATTTGCGACAGTAAAAAATTATTTTTTTAAAAATTTACTATAGAAAAGGCAATCCTCGGCGTATTTAAAATTTGCGACAGTAAAAAATTATTTTTTTAAAAATTTACTATATAAAAGGCAATCCTCGGCGTATTTAAAATTTGCGACAGTAAAAAATTATTTTTTGACAAATTTACTATAGAAAAGGTAATCCCTGTCATATTTAAAATTTGCGACATTAAAAAATTATTTTTTCTAAAAATTTTCTATAGAAAAGGCGTATTTAATATTTCACAGTAAAAAAATATCTTGTGAAAAATTTACTATAGGAAAGGCAATACTTGGCGAATTTAAAATTTGCTACAGTAAAAAATTATTTTTTGAAAAATTTACTATAGAAAAGGCAATCTTCGGCGTATTTAAAATTTGTGATAGTAAAAAATTGTTTTTTGAAAAATTTTATATAGAAAAGGCAATCCTCGGCGTTTTTAAAATTTGCGAAAGTAAATAATTATTTTTTGAAAAATTTTCTATAGAAAAGGTAATCCATGGAGAATTTAAAATTTGCGAAAGTAAATAATTATTTTTCGAAAAATTTTCTATAGAAAAGGCAATTCCTGGCGAATTTAAAATTTGCGACATTAAAAAATAATTTTTTAAAAATTTACTATAGAAAAGGCAATGCTCGGCGTTTTTAAAATTTGCGAAAGTAAAAAATTATTTTTTGAAAAATTTTCTATAGAAAGGGCAATCCCTGGCGTATTTAAAATTTGCGACAGTAAAAAATTATTTTTCTAAAAATTTACTATAGAAAAGGCAATCCTCGGCGTATTTGAAATGTGCGACAGTAAAAAATTATTTTTTTAAAAATTTACTATAGAAAAGGCAATCCTCGGCGTATTTAAAATTTGCGACAGTAAAAAATTATATTTTGAAAAATTTACTATAGAAAAGGCAATCCTCGGCGTATTTAAAATTTGCGACAGTAAAAAATTATCTGTTGAATTATTTACTATATAAAAGGCGATCCTCGGCGTATTTAAAATTTGCGAACGTAAATATTTATTTTTTGACAAATTTACTATAGAAAAGGCAATCCCTGTCATATTTAAAATTTGCGACATTAAAAAATTATTTTTTGAAAAATTTTCTATAGAAAAGGCGTATTTAAAATTTGACAGTAAAAAAATATCTTTTGAAAAATTTACTATAGGAAAGGCAATCCCTGGCGAATTTAAAATTTGCGACAGTAAAAAATTGTTTTTTGAAAAATTTACTATAGAAGAGGCAATCCTCGGCGTATTTAAAATTTGTGATAGTAAAAAATTGTTTTTTGAAAAATTTTATATAGAAAATGCAATCCCCGGCGTATTTAAAATTTGCGACAGTAAAAAATTATTCTCTGAAAATTTTACTATAGGAAAGGCAATCCCTGGCGTATTTAAAATTTGCGACAGTAAAAAATTATTTTTTGAAAAATTTACTATAGAAAAGGCAATCCTCGACGTATTTAAAATTTGCGACAGTAAAAAATTATTTCTTGAAAAATTTACTATAGAAAAGCCAATCCCTGGCGTATTTAAAATTTGCGACATTGAAATTTTTTTTTTTTTTGAAAATTTACTATAGAAAAGGCAATCCGTGGCGTATTTAAAATTGTCGACATTAAAAAATTATTTTTTAAAAAAATTACTATAGAAAAGTCACTCCCGGGCTTATTTAAAATTTGCGACAGTAAAAGATTATTTTTTGAAAAATTTACTATAGAAAAGGCAATCCTCGGCGTTTTTAAAATTTGCGAAAGTAAATAATAATTTTTTGAAAAATTTTCTATAGAAAAGGCAATCCCTGGCGTATTTAAAATTTGCGACATTAAAAAATTATTTTTTTAAAAATTTACTATGGAAAAGGCAATCCTCGGCGTATTTAAAACTTGCGACAGTAAAAAAATTATTTTTTGAGAAATTTACTATAGAAAAGGCAATCGCTGGCATATTTAAAATTTGCGACAGTAAAAAATAATTTTTTGTAAAATTTACTATAGAAAAGGCAAATCCTCGATTTATTTTAAATTTGCGACAGCAAAACATTATTTTTTTAAAAATTTGCTACAGAAAAGGCAATCCCTGGCGTATTTTAAATTTGCGACAGTAAAACATAATTTTTTTAATAATTTCCTATAGAAAAGGCAATCCTCGGCGTATTTAAAATTTGCGATAGTAAAAAAATTGTTTTTTGAAAAATTTTATATAGAAAAAGCAATCCCTGGCGTATTTAAAATTTTCGACAGTAAAAAATTATTCTTTGAAAAATTTACTATAGGAAAGGCAATCCCTGGCGTATTTAAAATTTGCGACAGTAAAAAATTATTTTTTTAAAAATTTACTATAGGAAAGGCAATATTTGGCGTATTTAAAATTGGCGATATTAAAAAATTGTTTTTTGAAAAATTTTATATAGAAAAGGCAATCCTCGGCGTATTGAAAATGTGCGACAGTAAAAAATTATTTTTTGAAAAATTTACTATAGAAAAGGCAATCCTCGGCGTATTTAAAATTTGCGGCAGTAAAAAAATATCTTATGAAAAATTTACTATAGGAAAGGCAATTCCTGGCGTATTTAAAATTTGCGACAGTAAAATTTTTTTTTGTTTTTTTAAATTTACTAAAGATAAGGCATTTCTCGGCGTATTTGAAATTTGCGACATTAAAAAATTATCTTTTAAAACATTTACTATTGGAAAGGGTATCCCTGTCGTATTTAAAATTTCCGACAGTAAAAAATTTACTATAAAAAAGGCAATCGTTGGCGTATGTAAAATTTGCGAAGGTAAATAATTATTTTTTGAAAAATTTACTATAGAAAAGGCAATCCCTGGCCTATTTAAAATTTGCAACAGTAAAAAATTATTTTTTGACAAATTTACTATAGAAAAGGCAATCCGTGGCATATTTAAAATTTGCCATAGTAAAAAATTGTTTTTTGAAAAATTTAGTATAGAAAAAGCATTCCCTGGCGTATTTAAAATATGCGACAGTAAAAATTTTTTTTTTTTAAATTTACTATGGAAAAGGCAATTCTCGGCGTATTTAAAATTTGCGACAGTAAAAAATTATTTTTTGAAAAATTTACTATAGAAAAGGCAATCCTCGACGTATTTAAAATTTGCGACAGTAAAAAATTATTTTTTGAAAAATTTACTATAGGAAAGCCATCCCTGGCGTATTTAAAATTAGCGACAATAAAAAATTATTTTTTTAAAAATTTACTATAGAAAAGGCAATCCTCGGCGTATTTAAAATTTGCGACAGTAAAAAATTATTCTTTGAAAATTTTACAATTGGATAGGCAATCCCTGGCGTATTTAAAATTTGCGACAGTAAAAAATTAATTTTTGAAAAATTTACTATAGAAAAGGCAATCCTAGGCGTTTTTAAAATTTGCGAAAGTAAATAATTATTTTTTGAAAAATTTTCTATAGAAAGGGCAATCCCTGGCGTATTTAAAATTTGCGACATTAAAAAATTAATTTTTTAAAAATTTACTATAGAAAAGGCAATATTCGGCGTATTTAAAATTTGCGACACTATAAAATTATCTTTTGAAAAATTGACTATAGAAAAGCCAATCCCTGGCGTATTTAAAATTTGCGACATTGAAAATTTTTTTTTTTTGAAAATTTACTATAGAAAAGGCAATCCGTGGCGTATTTAAAATTGTCGACATTAAAAATTTATTTTTAAAAAATTTACTATAGAAAAGTCACTCCCGGGCGTATTTAAAATTTGCGACAGTAAAAGATTATTTTTTGAAAAATTTACTATAGAAAAGGCAATCCTCGGCGTTTTTAAAATTTGCGAAAGTAAATAATAATTTTTTGAAAAATTTTCTATAGAAAAGGCAATCCCTGGCGTATTTAAAATTTGCGACATTAAAAAATTATTTTTTTAAAAATTTACTATGGAAAAGGCAATCCCTGGCGTATTTAAAATTTGCGACAGTAAAAAATTATTTATTGAAAAATTTACTATAGAAAAGACAATCCTAGGCGTTTTTAACATTTGCGAAAGTAAATAATTATTTTTTGAAAAATTTTCTATAGAAAGGGCAATCCCTGGCGTATTTAAAATTTGCGACATTAAAAAATTAATTTTTTAAAAATTTACTATAGAAAAGGCAATATTCGGCGTATTTAAAATTTGCGACACTATAAAATTATCTTTTGAAAAATTTACTATAGAAAAGCCAATCCCTGGCGTATTTAAAATTTGCGACATTGAAAATTTTTTTTTTTTTGAAAATTTACTATAGAAAAGGCAATCCGTGGCGTATTTAAAATTGTCGACATTAAAAAATTATTTTTTAAAAAATTTACTATAGAAAAGTCACTCCCGGGCGTATTTAAAATTTGCGACAGTAAAGGATTATTTTTTGAAAAATTTACTATAGAAAAGGCAATCCTCGGCGTTTTTAAAATTTGCGAAAGTAAATAATAATTTTTTGAAAAATTTTCTATAGAGAAGGCAATCCCTGGCGTATTTAAAATTTGCGACATTAAAAAATTATTTTTTTAAAAATTTACTATGGAAAAGGCAATCCTCGGCGTATTTAAAACTTGCGACAGTAAAAAATTATTTTTTGAGAAATTTACTATAGAAAAGGCAATCGCTGGCATATTTAAAATTTGCGACAGTAAAAAATAATTTTTTGTAAAATTTACTATAGAAAAGGCAATCCTCGATTTATTTTAAATTTGCGACAGCAAAACATTATTTTTTTAAAAATTTGCTACAGAAAAGGCAATCCCTGGCGTATTTTAAATTTGCGACAGTAAAACATAATTTTTTTAATAATTTCCTATAGAAAAGGCAATCCTCGGCGTATTTAAAATTTGCGACAGTAAAAAATTATTTTTTGAAAAATTTACTATAGAAAAGGCACTCCCGGGCGAATTTAAAATTTGCGACAGTAAAAGATTATTTTTTGAAAAATTTACTATAGAAAAGGCAATCCGCGGTGTATATAAAATTTGCGAAAGTAAAAAATTATCTTTTGAAAAATTTACTATAGAAAAGGCAATCCTCGGCGTATTTAAAATTTTCGACAGTATAAAATTAACTTTTGAAACATTTACTATAGTAAAGGCAATCCTCGGCGTATTTAAAATTTGCGAAAGTAAATAATTATTTTTTGAAAAATTTACTATAGAAAAGGCAATTCCTGGCGTATTTAAAATTTGCGACATTAAAAACTTATTTCTTTAAAATTTTACTATAGAAAAGGCAATTCTAGGCGCATTTAAAATTTGCGACAGTAAAAAATAATTTTTTGAAAAATTTACTATAGGAAAGGCAACCCTCGGATTATTTAAAATTTGCGACAGTAAAAAATAATTTTTTAAAAAATATACTATACGAAAGGCAATCCTCGGCTTATTTACAATTTGTCATAGTAAAAAATTATATTTTTAAAAATTTACTACAGAAAAGGCAATCCTCGGCGTATTTAAAATTTGCGATAGTAAAAAATTGTTTTTGGAAAAATTTTATATAGAAAAAGCAATCCCTGGCGTATTTAAAATTTTCGACAGTAAAAAATTATTCTTTGAAAAATTTACTAAAGGAAAAGCAATCCCTGGCGTATTTAAAATTTGCGACAGTAAAAAATTATTTTTTTAAAAATTTACTATAGAAAAGGCAATATTTGGCGTATTTAAAATTGGCGATATTAAAAAATTGTTTTTTGAAAAATTTTATATAGAAAAGGCAATCCTCGGCGTATTGAAAATGTGCTACAGTAAAAAATTATTTTTTAAATATATTTTCTATAGAAAAGGCAATCCTCGGCGTATTTAAAATTTGCGGCAGTAAAAAAATATCTTATGAAAAATTTACTATAGGAAAGGCAATTCCTGGCGTATTTAAAATTTGCGACAGTAAAATTTTTTTTTGTTTTTTTAAATTTACTAAAGATAAGGCACTTCTCGGCGTATTTGAAATTTGCGACATTAAAAAATTATCTTTTAAAACATTTACTATTGGAAAGGGTATCCCTGTCGTATTTAAAATTTCCGACAGTAAAAAATTTACTATAAAAAAGACAATCGTCGGCCTATGTAAAATTTGCGAAGGTAAATAATTATTTTTTGAAAAATTTACTATAGAAAAGGCAATCCCTGGCCTATTTAAAATTTGCGACAGTAAAAAATTATTTTTTGACAAATTTACTATAGAAAAGGCAATCCGTGGCATATTTAAAATTTGCCATAGTAAAAAATTGTTTTTTGAAAAATTTAGTATAGAAAAAACATTCCCTGGCGTATTTAAAATATGCGACAGTAAAAAATTTTTTTTTTAAATTTACTATGGAAAAGGCAATTCTCGGCGTATTTAAAATTTGCGACAGTAAAAAATTATTTTTTGAAAAATTTACTATAGAAAAGGCAATCCTCGACGTATTTAAAATTTGCGACAGTAAAAAATTATTTTTTGAAAAATTTACTATAGGAAAGCCATCCCTGGCGTATTTAAAATTTGCGACATTAAAAACTTATTTCTTTAAAATTTTACTATAGAAAAGGCAATTCTAGGCGCATTTAAAATTTGCGACAGTAAAAAATAATTTTTTGAAAAATTTACTATAGGAAAGGCAACCCTCGGATTATTTAAAATTTGCGACAGTAAAAAATAATTTTTTAAAAAATATACTATACGAAAGGCAATCCTCGGCTTATTTACAATTTGTCATAGTAAAAAATTATATTTTTAAAAATTTACTACAGAAAAGGCAATCCTCGGCGTATTTAAAATTTGCGATAGTAAAAAATTGTTTTTGGAAAAATTTTATATAGAAAAAGCAATCCCTGGCGTATTTAAAATTTTCGACAGTAAAAAATTATTCTTTGAAAAATTTACTAAAGGAAAAGCAATCCCTGGCGTATTTAAAATTTGCGACAGTAAAAAATTATTTTTTTAAAAATTTACTATAGAAAAGGCAATATTTGGCGTATTTAAAATTGGCGATATTAAAAAATTGTTTTTTGAAAAATTTTATATAGAAAAGGCAATCCTCGGCGTATTGAAAATGTGCGACAGTAAAAAATTATTTTTTAAATATATTTTCTATAGAAAAGGCAATCCTCGGCGTATTTAAAATTTGCGGCAGTAAAAAAATATCTTATGAAAAATTTACTATAGGAAAGGCAATTCCTGGCGTATTTAAAATTTGCGACAGTAAAATTTTTTTTTGTTTTTTTAAATTTACTAAAGATAAGGCACTTCTCGGCGTATTTGAAATTTGCGACATTAAAAAATTATCTTTTAAAACATTTACTATTGGAAAGGGTATCCCTGTCGTATTTAAAATTTCCGACAGTAAAAAATTTACTATAAAAAAGACAATCGTCGGCCTATGTAAAATTTGCGAAGGTAAATAATTATTTTTTGAAAAATTTACTATAGAAAAGGCAATCCCTGGCCTATTTAAAATTTGCGACAGTAAAAAATTATTTTTTGACAAATTTACTATAGAAAAGGCAATCCGTGGCATATTTAAAATTTGCCATAGTAAAAAATTGTTTTTTGAAAAATTTAGTATAGAAAAAACATTCCCTGGCGTATTTAAAATATGCGACAGTAAAAAATTTTTTTTTTAAATTTACTATGGAAAAGGCAATTCTCGGCGTATTTAAAATTTGCGACAGTAAAAAATTATTTTTTGAAAAATTTACTATAGAAAAGGCAATCCTCGACGTATTTAAAATTTGCGACAGTAAAAAATTATTTTTTGAAAAATTTACTATAGGAAAGCCATCCCTGGCGTATTTAAAATTTGCGACAATAAAAAATTATTTTTTTAAAAATTTACTATAGAAAAGGCAATCCTCGGCGTATTTAAAATTTGCGACAGTAAAAAATTATTTTGTGAATAATTTACTATAGAAAAGGCAATCGTTGGCATATTTAAAATTTGCGATAGTAAAAAATTATTTTTTGAAAAATTTTCTATAGAAAAGGCGTATTTAAAATTTCACAGTAAAAAAATATCTTTTGAAAAATTTACTATAGGAAAGGCAATACCTGGCGAATTTAAAATTTGCTACAGTAAAAAATTATTTTTTGAAAAATTTACTATAGGAAAGGCAATCCTCGGCGTATTTAAAATTTGTGATAGTAAAAAATTGTTTTTTGAAAAATTTTATATAGAAAAGGCAATCCTCGGCGTTTTTAAAATTTGCGAAAGTAAATAATTATTTTTTGAAAAATTTTCTATAGAAAAGGTAATCCATGGAGTATTTAAAATTTGCGAAAGTAAATAATTATTTTTTGAAAAATTTTCTATAGAAAAGGCAATTCCTGGCGAATTTAAAATTTGGGACATTAAAAAATTATTTTTTTAAAAATTTACTATAGAAAGGGCAATCCTCGGCGTTTTTAAAATTTGCGAAAGTGAATAATTATTTTTTGAAAAATTTTCTATAGAAAGGGCAATCCCTGGCGTATTTAAAATTTGCGACAGTAAAAAATTATTCTTTGAAAATTTTACAATAGGAAAGGCAATCCCTGGCGTATTTAAAATTTGCGACAGTAAAAAATTATTTTTTGAAAAATTTACTATAGAAAAGGCAATCCTAGGCGTTTTTAAAATTTGCGAAAGTAAATAATTATTTTTTGAAAAATTTTCTATAGAAAGGGCAATCCCTGGCGTATTTAAAATTTGCGACATTAAAAAATTAATTTTTTAAAAATTTACTATAGAAAAGGCAATATTCGGCGTATTTAAAATTTGCGACACTATAAAATTATCTTTTGAAAAATTTACTATAGAAAAGCCAATCCCTGGCGTATTTAAAATTTGCGACATTGAAAATTTTTTTTTTTTTTGAAAATTTACTATAGAAAAGGCAATCCGTGGCGTATTTAAAATTGTCGACATTAAAAATTTATTTTTAAAAAATTTACTATAGAAAAGTCACTCCCGGGCGTATTTAAAATTTGCGACAGTAAAAGATTATTTTTTGAAAAATTTACTATAGAAAAGGCAATCCTCGGCGTTTTTAAAATTTGCGAAAGTAAATAATAATTTTTTGAAAAATTTTCTATAGAAAAGGCAATCCCTGGCGTATTTAAAATTTGCGACATTAAAAAATTATTTTTTTAAAAATTTACTATGGAAAAGGCAATCCCTGGCGTATTTAAAATTTGCGACAGTAAAAAATTATTTTTGGAAAAATTTACTATAGAAAAGGCAATCCTAGGCGTTTTTAAAATTTGCGAAAGTAAATAATTATTTTTTGAAAAATTTTCTATAGAAAGGGCAATCCCTGGCGTATTTAAAATTTGCGACATTAAAAAATTAATTTTTTAAAAATTTACTATAGAAAAGGCAATATTCGGCGTATTTAAAAATTGCGACACTATAAAATTATCTTTTGAAAAATTTACTATAGAAAAGCCAATCCCTGGCGTATTTAAAATTGGCGACATTGAAAAATTTTTTTTTTTTGAAAATTTACTATAGAAAAGGCAATCCGTGGCGTATTTAAAATTGTCGACATTAAAAAATTATTTTTTAAAAAATTTACTATAGAAAAGTCACTCCCGTTCGTATTTAAAATTTGCGACAGTAAAAGATTATTTTTTGAAAAATTTACTATAGAAAAGGCAATCCTCGGCGTTTTTAAAATTTGCGAAAGTAAATAATAATTTTTTGAAAAATTTTCTATAGAAAAGGCAATCCCTGGCGTATTTAAAATTTGCGACATTAAAAAATTATTTTTTTAAAAATTTACTATGGAAAAGGCAATCCTCGGCGTATTTAAAACTTGCGACAGTAAAAAATTATTTTTTGAGAAATTTACTATAGAAAAGGCAATCGCTGGCATATTTAAAATTTGCGACAGTAAAAAATAATTTTTTGTAAAATTTACTATAGAAAAGGCAATCCTCGATTTATTTTAAATTTGCGACAGCAAAACATAATTTTTTTAAAAATTTGCTACAGAAAAGGCAATCCCTGGCGTATTTTAAATTTGCGACAGTAAAACATAATTTTTTTAATAATTTCCTATAGAAAAGGCAATCCTCGGCGTATTTAAAATTTGCGACAGTAAAAAATTATTTTTTGAAAAATTTACTATAGAAAAGGCACTCCCGGGCGAATTTAAAATTTGCGACAGTAAAAGATTATTTTTTGAAAAATTTACTATAGAAAAGGCAATCCGCGGTGTATATAAAATTTGCGAAAGTAAAAAATTATCTTTTGAAAAATTTACTATAGAAAAGGCAATCCTCGGCGTATTTAAAATTTTCGACAGTATAAAATTAACTTTTGAAACATTTACTATAGTAAAGGCAATCCTCGGCGTATTTAAAATTTGCGAAAGTAAATAATTATTTTTTGCAAAATTTACTATAGAAAAGGCAATTCCTGGCGTATTTAAAATTTGCCACATTAAAAACTTATTTCTTTAAAATTTTACTATAGAAAAGGCAATTCTAGGCGTATTTAAAATTTGCGACAGTAAAAAATAATTTTTTGAAAAATTTACTATAGGAAAGGCAACCCTCGGATTATTTAAAATTTGCGACAGTAAAAAATAATTTTTTAAAAAATATACTATACGAAAGGCAATCCTCGGCTTATTTACAATTTGTCATAGTAAAAAATTATATTTTTAAAAATTTACTACAGAAAAGGTAATCCTCGGCGTATTTAAAATTTGCGATAGTAAAAAATTGTTTTTTGAAAAATTTTATATAGAAAAAGCAATCCCTGGCGTATTTAAAATTTTCGACAGTAAAGAATTATTCTTTGAAAAATTTACTATAAGAAAGGCAATCCCTGGCGTATTTAAAATTTGCGACAGTAAAAAATTATTTTTTTAAAAATTTACTATAGAAAAGGCAATATTCGGCGTATTTAAAATTGGCGATATTAAAAAATTGTTTTTTGAAAAATTTTATATAGAAAAGGCAATCCTCGGCGTATTGAAAATGTGCGACAGTAAAAAATTATTTTTTGAAAAATTTACTATAGAAAAGGCAATCCTCGGCGTATTTAAAATTTGCGGCAGTAAAAAAATATCTTATGAAAAATTTACTATAGGAAAGGCAATTCCTGGCGTATTTAAAATTTGCGACAGTAAAATTTTTTTTTGTTTTTTTAAATTTACTAAAGATAAGGCATTTCTCGGCGTATTTGAAATTTGCGACATTAAAAAATTATCTTTTAAAACATTTACTATTGGAAAGGGTGTCCCTGGTGTATTTAAAATTTCCGACAGTAAAAAATTTACTATAAAAAAGGCAATCGTCGGCGTATGTAAAATTTGCGAAGGTAAATAATTATTTTTGAAAAATTTACTATAGAAAAGGCAATCCCTGGCCTATTTAAAATTTGCGACAGTAAAAAATTATTTTTTGACAAATTTACTATAGAAAAGGCAATCCGTGGCATATTTAAAATTTGCGATAGTAAAAAATTGTTTTTTGAAAAATTTAGTATAGAAAAAGCATTCCCTGGCGTATTTAAAATATGCGACAGTAAAAATTTTTTTTTTTTTTTTAAATTTACTATGGAAAAGGCAATCGTTGGCATATTTAAAATATGCGATAGTAAAAAATTATTTTTTGTAAAATTTACTATAGAAAAGGCAATCCTCGGCGTATTTAAAATTCGCGACAGTAAAAAATTATCTTTTGAAAAATTTACTATAGAAAATGCAAAACCTGGCGTATTTAAAATTTGCAACATTAAAAAATTATTTTTTTAAAAATTTACTATAGAAAAGGCAATTCTCGGCGTATTTAAAATTTGCAACAGCAAAAAATTATTTTTTGAAAAATTTACTATAGGAAAGGCAATCATTGGAGTATTTAAAATTTGCGGCAGTAAAAAATTATATTTTGAAAAATTTACTATAGAAAATGCAAAACCTGGCGTATTTAAAATTTGCAACATTAAAAAATTATTTTTTTAAAAATTTACTATAGAAAAGGCAATTCTCGGCGTATTTAAAATTTGCAACAGCAAAAAATTATTTTTTGAAAAATTTACTATAGGAAAGGCAATCATTGGAGTATTTAAAATTTGCGACAGTAAAAAATTATTTTTTAAAGAATTTATTAAAAAAAAGGCAATCCTCGGCGTATTTAAAATGTGCGACAGTAAAAAATTATTTTTTGAAAAATTTACTATAGAAAAGGCAATCCTCGGCGTATTTAAAATTTGCGACAGTAAAAAATTATTTTTTGAAAAATTTATTACAGAAAAGGCATTCCTCGGCGTATTTAAAATTTGCGAAAGTATAAAATTATCTTTTGAAACATTTACTATAGAAAAGGCAATCCTCGGCGTATTTAAAATTTGCGAAAGTAAATATATTTTTTTGAAAAATTTACTATAGAAAAGGCAATTCCTGGCGTATTTAAAATTTGCGACATTAAAAACTTATTTCTTTAAACTTTTACTATAGAAATGGCAATTATCGGCGTATTTAAAATTTGCGACAGTAAAAATTATTTTTTGAAAAATTTACTATAGGAAAGGCAATCCTCGGAGTATTTAAAATTTGCGACAGTAAAAAATAATTTTTTTAAAAATATACTATACGAAAGGCAATCCTAGGCGTATTTAAAATTTGCGATAGTAAAAAATTATATTTTTAAAAATTTACTATAAAAGGGCAATTCCTGGCGAATTTAAAATTTGCGACATTAAAAAATTATTTTTTTAAAAATTTACTATAGAAAGGGCAATCCTAGGCGTTTTTAAAATTTGCGAAAGTGAATAATTATTTTTGAAAAATTTTCTATAGAAAGGGCAATCCCTGGCGTATTTAAAATTTGCGACAGTAAAAAATTATTCTTTGAAAATTTTACAATAGGAAAGGCAATCCCTGGCGTATTTAAAATTTGCGACAGTAAAAAATTATTTTTTGAAAAATTTACTATAGAAAAGGCAATCCTAGGCGTTTTTAAAATTTGCGAAAGTAAATAATTATTTTTTGAAAAATTTTCTATGGAAAGGGCAATCCCTGGCGTATTTAAAATTTGCGAAATTAAAAAATTAATTTTTTAAAAATTTACTATAGAAAAGGCAATATTCGGCGTATTTAAAATTTGCGACACCTTTTGAAAAATTTACTATAGAAAAGCCAATCCCTGGCGTATTTAAAATTTGCGACATTGAAAATTTTTTTATTTTTGAAAATTTACTATAGAAAAGGCAATCCGTGGCGTATTTAAAATTGTCGACATTAAAAAATTATTTTTTAAAAAATTTACTATAGAAAAGTCACTCCCGGGCGTATTTAAAATTTGCGACAGTAAAAGATTATTTTTTGAAAAATTTACTATAGAAAAGGCAATCCTCGGCGTTTTTAAAATTTGCGAAAGTAAATAATAATTTTTTGAAAAATTTTCTATAGAAAAGGCAATCGCTGGCGTATTTAAAATTTGCGACATTAAAAAATTATTTTTTTAAAAATTTACTATGGAAAAGGCAATCCTCGGCGTATTTAAAACTTGCGACAGTAAAAAATTATTTTTTGAGAAATTTACTATAGAAAAGGCAATCGCTGGCATATTTAAAATTTGCGACAGTAAAAAATAATTTTTTGTAAAATTTACTATAGAAAAGGCAATCCTCGATTTATTTTAAATTTGCGACAGCAAAACATTATTTTTTTAAAAATTTGCTACAGAAAAGGCAATCCCTGGCGTATTTTAAATTTGCGACAGTAAAACATAATTTTTTTAATAATTTCCTATAGAAAAGGCAATCCTCGGCGTATTTAAAATTTGCGACAGTAAAAAATTATTTTTTGAAAATTTACTATAGAAAAGGCACTCCCGGGCGAATTTAAAATTTGCGACAGTAAAAGATTATTTTTTGAAAAATTTACTATAGAAAAGGCAATCCGCGGTGTATATAAAATTTGCGAAAGTAAAAAATTATCTTTTGAAAAATTTACTATAGAAAAGGCAATCCTCGGCGTATTTAAAATTTTCGACAGTATAAAATTAACTTTTGAAACATTTACTATAGTAAAGGCAATCCTCGGCGTATTTAAAATTTGCGAAAGTAAATAATTATTTTTTGAAAAATTTACTATAGAAAAGGCAATTCCTGGCGTATTTAAAATTTGCGACATTAAAAACTTATTTCTTTAAACTTTTACTATAGAAATGGCAATTATCGGCGTATTTAAAATTTGCGACAGTAAAAAATTATTTTTTGAAAAATTTACTATAGGAAAGGCAATCCTCGGAGTATTTAAAATTTGCGACAGTAAAAAATAATTTTTTTAAAAATATACTATACGAAAGGCAATCCTAGGCGTATTTAAAATTTGCGATAGTAAAAAATTATATTTTTAAAAATTTACTATAAAAGGGCAATTCCTGGCGAATTTAAAATTTGCGACATTAAAAAATTATTTTTTTAAAAATTTACTATAGAAAGGGCAATCCTAGGCGTTTTTAAAATTTGCGAAAGTGAATAATTATTTTTTGAAAAATTTTCTATAGAAAGGGCAATCCCTGGCGTATTTAAAATTTGCGACAGTAAAAAATTATTCTTTGAAAATTTTACAATAGGAAAGGCAATCCCTGGCGTATTTAAAATTTGCGACAGTAAAAAATTATTTTTTGAAAAATTTACTATAGAAAAGGCAATCCTAGGCGTTTTTAAAATTTGCGAAAGTAAATAATTATTTTTTGAAAAATTTTCTATGGAAAGGGCAATCCCTGGCGTATTTAAAATTTGCGAAATTAAAAAATTAATTTTTTAAAAATTTACTATAGAAAAGGCAATATTCGGCGTATTTAAAATTTGCGACACCTTTTGAAAAATTTACTATAGAAAAGCCAATCCCTGGCGTATTTAAAATTTGCGACATTGAAAATTTTTTTATTTTTGAAAATTTACTATAGAAAAGGCAATCCGTGGCGTATTTAAAATTGTCGACATTAAAAAATTATTTTTTAAAAAATTTACTATAGAAAAGTCACTCCCGGGCGTATTTAAAATTTGCGACAGTAAAAGATTATTTTTTGAAAAATTTACTATAGAAAAGGCAATCCTCGGCGTTTTTAAAATTTGCGAAAGTAAATAATAATTTTTTGAAAAATTTTCTATAGAAAAGGCAATCGCTGGCGTATTTAAAATTTGCGACATTAAAAAATTATTTTTTTAAAAATTTACTATGGAAAAGGCAATCCTCGGCGTATTTAAAACTTGCGACAGTAAAAAATTATTTTTTGAGAAATTTACTATAGAAAAGGCAATCGCTGGCATATTTAAAATTTGCGACAGTAAAAAATAATTTTTTGTAAAATTTACTATAGAAAAGGCAATCCTCGATTTATTTTAAATTTGCGACAGCAAAACATTATTTTTTTAAAAATTTGCTACAGAAAAGGCAATCCCTGGCGTATTTTAAATTTGCGACAGTAAAACATAATTTTTTTAATAATTTCCTATAGAAAAGGCAATCCTCGGCGTATTTAAAATTTGCGACAGTAAAAAATTATTTTTTGAAAAATTTACTATAGAAAAGGCACTCCCGGGCGAATTTAAAATTTGCGACAGTAAAAGATTATTTTTGAAAAATTTACTATAGAAAAGGCAATCCGCGGTGTATATAAAATTTGCGAAAGTAAAAAATTATCTTTTGAAAAATTTACTATAGAAAAGGCAATCCTCGGCGTATTTAAAATTTTCGACAGTATAAAATTAACTTTTGAAACATTTACTATAGTAAAGGCAATCCTCGGCGTATTTAAAATTTGCGAAAGTAAATAATTATTTTTTGAAAAATTTACTATAGAAAAGGCAATTCCTGGCGTATTTAAAATTTGCGACATTAAAAACTTATTTCTTTAAAATTTTACTATAGAAAAGGCAATTCTAGGCGTATTTAAAATTTGCGACAGTCAAAAATAATTTTTTGAAAAATTTACTATAGGAAAGGCAACCCTCGGATTATTTAAAATTTGCGACAGTAAAAAATAATTTTTTAAAAAATATACTATACGAAAGGCAATCCTCGGCTTATTTACAATTTGTCATAGTAAAAAATTATATTTTTAAAAATTTACTACAGAAAAGGCAATCCTCGGCGTATTTAAAATTTGCGATAGTAAAAAATTGTTTTTTGAAAAATTTTATATAGAAAAAGCAATCCCTGGCGTATTTAAAATTTTCGACAGTAAAGAATTATTCTTTGAAAAATTTACTATAGGAAAGGCAATCCCTGGCGTATTTAAAATTTGCGACAGTAAAAAATTATTTTTTTAAAAATTTACTATAGAAAAGGCAATCCTCGGCGTATTTAAAATTTCCGGCAGTAAAAAAATATCTTATGAAAAATTTACTATAGGAAAGGCAATTCCTGGCGTATTTAAAATTTGCGACAGTAAATTTTTTTTTTGTTTTTTTAAATTTACTAAAGATAAGGCATTTCTCGGCGTATTTGAAATTTGCGACATTAAAAAATTATCTTTTAAAACATTTACTATTGGAATGGGTATCCCTGGCGTATTTAAAATTTCCGACAGTAAAAAATTTACTATAAAAAAGGCAATCGTCGGCGTATGTAAAATTTGCGAAGGTAAATAATTATTTTTTGAAAAATTTACTATAGAAAAGGTAATCCCTGGCCTATTTAAAATTTGCGACAGTAAAAAATTATTTTTTGACAAATTTACTATAGAAAAGGCAATCCGTGGCATATTTAAAATTTGCGATAGTAAAAAATTGTTTTTTGAAAAATTTAGTATAGAAAAAGCATTCCCTGGCGTATTTAAAATATGCGACAGTAAAAAAATTTTTTTTTTTTAAATTTACTATGGAAAAGGCAATTCTCGGCGGATTTAAAATGTGCGACAGTAAAAAATTATTTTTTGAAAAATTTACTGTAGAAAAGACAATCCTCGACGTATTTAAAATTTGCGACAGTAAAAAATTATTTTTTGAAAAATTTACTATAGGAAAGCCATCCCTGGCGTATTTAAAATTTGCGACAGTAAAAAATTATTTTTTTAAAAATTTACTATAGAAAAGGCAATCCTCGGCGTATTTAAAATTTGCGACAGTAAAAAATTATTTTGTGAAAAATTTACTATAGAAAAGGCAATCGTTGGCATATTTAAAATTTGCGATAGTAAAAAATTATTTTTTGTAAAACTTACTATAGAAAAGGCAATCCTCGGCGTATTTAAAATTCGCGACAGTAAAAAATTATCTTTTGAAAAATTTACTATAGAAAATGCAAAACCTGGCGTATTTAAAATTTGCAACATTAAAAAATTATTTTTTTAAAAATTTACTATAGAAAAGGCAATTCTCGGCGAATTTAAAATTTGCAACAGCAAACAATTATTTTTTGAAAAATTTACTATAGGAAAGGCAATCATTGGAGTATTTAAAATTTGCGGCAGTAAAAAATTATATTTTGAAAAATTTACTATAGGAAAGCAATCCCTGGCGTATTTAAAATTTGCGACCGTAAAAAATTATTTTTTAAAAAATTTATTAAAAAAAAGGCAATCCTCGGCGTATTTAAAATGTGCGACAGTAAAAAATTATTTTTTGAAAAATTTACTATAGAAAAGGCAACCCTCGGCGTATTTAAAATTTGCGACAGTAAAAAATTATTTTTTGAAAAATTTATTACAGAAAAGGCAATCCTCGTCGTATTTAAAATTTGCGACAGTAAAAAATTATCTTTTGAAATATTTACTATAGAAAAGGCAATCCTCGGCGTATTTAAAATTTGCGAAAGTAAATAATTATTTCTTGAAAAATTTACTATAGAAAAGGCACTCCCGGGTGTATTTAAAATTTGCGACAGTAAAAGATTATTTTTTTAAAAATTTACTATAGAAAAGGCAATTCTCGGCGTATTTAAAATTTGCGAAAGTATAAAATTATCTTTTGAAACATTTACTATAGAAAAGGCAATCCTCGGCGTATTTAAAATTTGCGAAAGTAAATAATTATTTTTTGAAAAATTTACTATAGAAAAGGCAATTCCTGGCGTATTTAAAATTTGCGACATTAAAAACTTATTTCTTTAAAATTTTACTATAGAAAAGGCAATTCTCGGCGTATTTAAAGTTTGCGACAGTAAAAAATTATTTTTTGAAAAATTTACTATAGGAAAGGCCATCCTCGGAGTATTTAAAATTTGCGACAGTAAAAAATAATTTTTTTAAAAATATACTATACGAAAGGCAATCCTAGGCGTATTTAAAATTTGCGATAGTAAAAAATTATATTTTTAAAAATTTACTATAGAAAGGGCAATCCCTGGCGTATTTAAAATTTGCGACATTAAAAAATTAATTTTTTAAAAATTTACTATGGAAAAGGCAATCCTCAGCATATTTCAAACTTGCGACAGTAAAAAATTATCCTTTGAAAAATTTACTATAGAAAAGGCAATCCTCGGCGTATTTAAAATTTTCGACAGTAAAAAATTATCCTTTGAAAAATTTACTATAGGAAAGCACTCCCGGGCGTATTTAAAATTTGCGACAGTAAAAGATTAATTTTTGAAAAATTTACTATAGAAAAGGCCATCCTCGGCGTTTTTAAAATTTGCGAAAGTAAATAATAATTTTTTGAAAAATTTTCTATAGAAAAGGCAAACCCTGGCGTATTTAAAATTTGCGAAAGTAAATAATTATTTTTGGAAAAATTTTCTATAGAAAAGGCAATTCCTGGCGAAATTAAAATTTGCGACATTAAAAAATTATTTTTTTAAAAATTTACTATAGAAAAGGCAATCCTCGGCGTATTTAAAATTTGCGACAGTAAAAAATTATTTTTTGAGAAATTTACTACAGAAAAGGCAATCGCTGGCATATTTAAAATTTGCGACAGTAAAAAATAATTTTTTGAAAAAATTTACTATAGAAAAGGCAATCCCGGGCGTATTTAAAATTTGCGACAGTACAAAATTATTTTTTGAAAAATTTACTATAGAAAAGGCAATCCTAGGCGTTTTTAAAATTTGCGAAAGTAAATAATTATTTTTTGAAAAATTTTCTATAGAAAGGGCAATCCCTGGCGTATTTAAAATTTGCGACATTAAAAAATTAATTTTTTAAAAATTTACTATGGAAAAGGCAATCCTCGGCATATTTCAAACTTGCGACAGTAAAAAATTATTTTTTGAGAAATTTACTATAGAAAAGGCAATCGCTGGCATATTTAAAATTTGCGACAGTAAAAAATAATTTTTTGTAAAATTTACTATAGAAAAGGTAATCCTCGACGTATTTTAAATTTGCGACAGTAAAAAATTATTTTTTGAAAAGTTTAGTATAGAAAGGGCACCCCTGGGCGTATTTAAAATTTGCGAGATTAAAACATTATTTTTTTAAAAATTCGCTACAAAAAAGGCAATCCCTGGCGTATTTTAAATTTGCGAAAGTAAAACATTATTTTTTGAATAATTTCCTATAGAAAAGGCAATCCTCGGCGTATTTAAAATTTGCGACAGTAAAAAATTATTTTTTGAAAAATTTACTATAGAAAAGGCACTCCCGGGCGAATTTAAAATTCGCGACAGTAAAAGATTATTTTTTGAAAAATTTACTATAGAAAAGGCAATCCTCGGCGTACATAAAATTTGCGAAAGTAAATAGTTATTTTTTGAAAAATTTACTATAGAAAATGCAATCCCTGGCGTATTTAATATTTGCGACATTAAAAAAGTATTTTTTTAAAAATTTACTATAGAAAAGGCAATCCTCCGCGTATTTAAAATTTGCGACAGTAAAAAATTATTTTTTGAAAAATTTACTATAGAAAAGGCAATCCTCGGCGTATTTAAAATTTGCGACAGTATAAAATTATCTTTTGAAACATTTACTATAGAAAAGGCAATCCTCGGCGTATTTAAAATTTGCGAAAGTAAATAATAATTTTTTGAAAAATTTTCTATAGAAAAGGCAATTCCTGGCGTATTTAAAATTTGCGACATTAAAAACTTATTTCTTTAAAATTTTACTGTAGAAAAGGCAATTCTAGGCGTATTTAAAATTTGCGACAGTAAAAAATAATTTTTTGAAAAATTTACTATAAGAAAGGCAAACCTCGGAGTATTTAAAATTTGCGACAGTAAAAAATATTTTTTTTAAAAAATATACTATACGAAAGGCAATCCTCGGCGTATTTAAAATTTGTCATAGTAAAAAATTATATTTTTAAAAATTTACTACAGAAAAGGCAATCCTCGGCGTATTTAAAAATTGCGATAATAAAAAATTGTTTTTTGAATTATTTTATATAGAAAAAGCAATCCCTGGCGTATTTAAAATTTGCGACAGTAAAAAATTATTCTTTGAAAAATTTACTATAGGAAAGGCAATCCCTGGCGTATTTAAAATTTGCGACAGTAAAAAATTATTTTTTTAAAAATTTATTATAGAAAAGGCAATAATCGGCGTATTTAAAATTTGCGACAGTAAAAAATTATCCTTTTAAAAATTTACTGTAGGAAAGCAATCCCTGGCGTATTTAAAATTTGCTACAGTGAAAAAGTATTTTTTTAAAAATTTACTATATAAAAGGCAATCCTCGGCGTATTTAAAATTTGCGGCAGTAAAAAATTATGCTTTGAAAAATTTACAATAGGAAAGGCAATCCCTGGCGTATTTAAAATTTTGCGACATTAAAAAATAATTTTTTTAAAATTTTACTACAGAAAAAGCAAGTCTCGGTGTACTTAAAATTTGCGACAGTAAAAAATTATTTTTTTAAAAATTTAATATAGGAAAGGCAATACTCGGAGTAACTAAAATTTGCGACAGTAAAAAATATACTATAAGAAAGGCAATCCTCGGCGTATTTAAAATTTGCGATAGTAAAAAATTATATATTTAAAAATTTACTATAGAAAAGGCAATCCTCTGCGAATTTAAAATTGGCGATATTAAAAAATTGTTTTTTGAAAAATTTTATATAGAAAAAACCAATCCCTGGCGTATTTAAAATTTGCGACAGTAAAAAATTATTCTTTGAAAAATTTACTATAGGAAAGGCAATCCCTGGCGTATTTAAAATTTGCGACAGTAAAAATTTATTTTTTTAAAAACTGACTATAGAAAAGGCAATAATCGGCGTATTTAAAATTTGCGACAGTAAAAAATTATCCTTTGAAAAATTTACTATAGGAAAGCATTACCTGGCGTATTTAAAATTTGCGACAGTAAAGAATTATTTATTTGAAAAATTTACTATAGAAAAGGCAATCCGTGGCGTATTTAAAATTTGCGATAGTAAAAAATTGGTTTTTGAAAAATTTAGTATAGAAAAAGCAACCCGTGGCGTATTTAAAATTTGCGACAGTAAAAAATTATTTTTTGAAAAATTTACTATAGAAAAGGCAATACCTGGCGTATTTAAAATTTGCGACTGTAAAAAATTATTTTTTAAAAAAATTACTATAGAAAAGGCAATCCTCGGCGTATTGAAAATGTGCGACAGCAAAAAATTATTTTTTGAAAAATTTACTATAGAAAAGGCAATTCTCGGCGTATTTAAAATTTGCAACAGTAAAAAATTATTTTTTGAAAAATTTACTATAGGAAAGGCAATCATTGGAGTATTTAAAATTTGCGGCAGTAAAAAATTATATTTTGAAAAATTTACTATAGGAAAGCAATCCCTGGCGTTTTTAAAATTTGCGACAGTAAAGAATTATTTTTTAAAAAATTTATTATAGAAAAGGCAATCCTCGGCGTATTTAAAATGTGCGACAGTAAAAAATTATTTTTTGAAAAATTTACTATAGAAAAGGCAATCCTCGGCGTATTTAAAATTTGCGACAGTAAAAAGTTATTTTTTGAAAAATTTATTACAGAAAAGGCAATCCTCGGCGTATTTAAAATTTGCGACAGTAAAAAATTATCTTTTGAAATAATTACTATAGAAAAGGCAATCCTCGGCGTATTTAAAATTTGCGAAAGTAAATAATTATTTTTTGAAAAATTTACTATAGAAAAGGTAATCCTCGACGTATTTTAAATTTGCGACAGTAAAAAAATATTTTTTGAAAAGTTTAGTATAGAAAAGGCACCCCTAGGCGTATTTAAAATTTGCGAGATTAAAACATAATTTTTTTAAAAATTTGCTACAGAAAAGGCAATCCCTGGCGTATTTTAAATTTGCGAAAGTAAAACATTATTTTTTGAATAATTTCCTACAGAAAAGGCAATCCTAGTCGTATTTAAAATTTGCGACAGTAAAAAATTATTTTTTGAAAAATTTACTATAGAAACGGCACTCCCGGGCGAATTTAAAATTTGCGACAGTAAATGATTATTTTTTGAAAAATTTACTATAGAAAAGGCAATCCTCGGCGTATATAAAATTTGCGAAAGTAAATAATTATTTTTTGAAAAATTTACTATAGAAAATGCAATCCCTGGCGTATTTAATATTTGCGACATTAAAAAATAATTTTTTTAAAAATTTACTATAGAAAAGGCAATCCTCCGCGTATTTAAAATTTGCGACAGTAAAAAATTTACTATAGAAAAGGCAATCCTCGGCGTATTTAAAATTTGCGACAGTATAAAATTATCTTTTGAAACATTTACTATAGAAAAGGCAATCCTCGGCGTATTTAAAATTTGCGAAAGTAAATAATTATTTTTTGAAAAATTTTCTATAGAAATGGGAATTCCTGGCGTATTTAAAATTTGCGACATTAAAAACTTATTTCTTTAAAATTTTACTGTAGAAAAGGAAATTCTAGGCGTATTTAAAATTTGCGACAGTAAAAAATAATTTTTTGAAAAATTTACTATAAGAAAGACAACCCTCGGAGTATTTAAAATTTACGACAGTAAAAAATATTTTTTTTAAAAAATATAATATACGAAAGGCAATCCTCGGCGTATTTAAAATTTGTCATAGTAAAAAATTATATTTTTAAAAATTTACTACAGAAAAGGCAATCCTCGGCGTATTTAAAATTTGCGATAGTAAAAAATTGTTTTTTGAAAAATTTTATATAGAAAAAGCAATCCCTGGCGTATTTAAAATTTGCGACAGGGAAAAATTATTCTTTGAAAAATTTACTATAGGAAAGGCAATCCCTGGCGTATTTAAAATTTGCGACAGTAAAAAATTATTTTTTTTAAAAATTTACTATAGAAAAGGCAATAATCGGCGTATTTAAAATTTGCGACAGTAAAAAATTATCCTTTTAAAAATTTACTATAGGAAAGCAATCCCTGGCCTATTTAATATTTGCTACAGTAAAAAAAGTATTTTTTTAAAAATTTACTATAAAAAAGGCAATCCTCGGCGTATTTAAAATTTGCGACAGTAAAAAATTATGCTTTGAAAAATTTACTATAGGAAAGGCAATCCCTGGCGTATTTAAAATTTTGCGACATTAAAAAATTATTTTTTTAAAATTTTACTACAGAAAAAGCAATTCTCGGCGTATTTAAATTTGCGACAGTAAAAAATTATTTTTTAAAAAAATTACTATAGAAAAGACAATCCTCGGCGTATTGAAAATGTGCGACAGCAAAAAATTATTATTATTATTAGCAATCCCTGGCGTTTTTAAAAGTTGCGACAGTAAAAAATTATTTTTTAAAAAATTTACTATAAAAAAGGCAATCCTCGGCGTATTTAAAATTTGCGATAGTAAAAATTTTTTTTTGAAAAATTTAGTATAGAAAAAGCATTCCCTGGCGTATTTAAAATTTGCGACATTGAAAAATTTTTTTTTTTGAAAATTTACTATAGAAAAGGCAATCCGTGGCGTATTTAAAATTGTCGACATTAAAAAATTATTTTTTAAAAAATTTACTATAGAAAAGTCACTCCCGGGCGTATTTAAATTTTGCGACAGTAAAAGATTATTTTTTGAAAAATTTACTATAGAAAAGGCAATCCTCGGGGTTTTTAAAATTTGCGAAAGTAAATAATAATTTTTTGAAAAATTTTCTATAGAAAAGGCAATCCCTGGCGTATTTGAAATTTGCGACATTAAAAAATAATTTTTTTAAAAATTTACTATGGAAAAGGCAATCCTCGGCGTATTTAAAACTTGCGACAGTAAAAAATTATTTTTTGAGAAATTTACTATAGAAAAGGCAATCGCTGGCATATTTAAAATTTGCGACAGTAAAAAATAATTTTTTGTAAAATTTACTATAGAAAAGGCAATCCTCGATTTATTTTAAATTTGCGACAGCAAAACATTATTTTTTTAAAAATTTGCTACAGAAAAGGCAATCCCTGGCGTATTTTAAATTTGCGACAGTAAAACATAATTTTTTTATTAATTTCCTATAGAAAAGGCAATCCTCGGCGTATTTAAAATTTGCGACAGTAAAAAATTATTTTTTGAAAAATTTACTATAGAAAAGGCACTCCCGGGCGAATTTAAAATTTGCGACAGTAAAAGATTATTTTTTGATAAATTTACTATAGAAAAGGCAATCCGCGGTGTATATAAAATTTGCGAAAGTAAAAAATTATCTTTTGAAAAATTTACTATAGAAAAGGCAATCATCGGCGTATTTAAAATTTTCGACAGTATAAAATTAACTTTTGAAACATTTACTATAGTAAAGGCAATCCTCGGCGTATTTAAAATTTGCGAAAGTAAATAATTATTTTTTGAAAAATTTACTATAGAAAAGGCAATTCCTGGCTTATTTAAAATTTGCGACATTTAAAACTTATTTCTTAAAAATTTTACTATAGAAAAGGCAATTCTAGGCGTATTTAAAATTTGCGACAGTAAAAAATAATTTTTTGAAAAATTTACTATAGGAAAGGCAACCCTCGGATTATTTAAAATTTGCGACAGTAAAAAATAATTTTTTAAAAAATACACTATACGAAAGGCAATCCTCGGCTTATTTACAATTTGTCATAGTAAAAAATTATATTTTAAAAAATTTACTACAGAAAAGGCAATCCTCGGCGTATTTAAAATTTGCGATAGTAAAAAATTGTTTTTTGAAAAATTTTATATAGAAAAAGCAATCCCTGGCGTATTTAGAATTTTCGACAGTAAAGAATTATTCTTTGAAAAATTTACTATAGGAAAGGCAATCCCTGGCGTATTTAAAATTTGCGACAGTAAAAAATTATTTTTTTAAAAATTTACTATAGAAAAGGCAATCCTCGGCGTATTTAAAATTTGCGGCAGTAAAAAAATATCTTATGAAAAATTTACTATAGGAAAGGCAATTCCTGGCGTATTTAAAATTTGCGACAGTAAATTTTTTTTTTGTTTTTTTAAATTTACTAAAGATAAGGCATTTCTCGGCGTATTTGAAATTTGCGACATTAAAAAATTATCTTTTAAAACATTTACTATTGGAAAGGGTATCCCTGGCGTATTTAAAATTTCCGACAGTAAAAAATTTACTATAAAAGAGGCAATCGTCGGCGTATGTAAAATTTGCGAAGGTAAATAATTATTTTTTGAAAAATTTACTATAGAAAAGGCAATCCCTGGCCTATTTAAAATTTGCGACAGTAAAAAATTATTTTTTGACAAATTTACTATAGAAAAGGCAATCCGTGGCATATTTAAAATTTGCGATAGTAAAAAATTGTTTTCTGAAAAATTTAGTATAGAAAAAGCATTCCCTGGCGTATTTAAAATATGGGACAGTAAAAAATTATTTTGTGAAAAATTTACTATAGAAATGGCAATCGTTGGCATATTTAAAATTTGCGATAGTAAAAAATTATTTTTTGTAAAATTTACTATAGAAAAGGCAATCCTCGGCGTATTTAAAATTCGCGACAGTAAAAAATTATCTTTTGAAAAATTTACTATAGAAGATGCAAAACCTGGCGTATTTAAAATTTGCAACATTAAAAAATTATTTTTTTAAAAATTTACTATAGAAAAGGCAATTCTCGGCGTATTTAAAATTTGCAACAGCAAAAAATTATTTTTTGAAAAATTTACTATAGGAAAGGCAATCATTGGAGTATTTAAAATTTGCGGCAGTAAAAAATTATATTTTGAAAAATTTACTATAGGAAAGCAATCTCTGGCGTATTTAAAATTTGCGACAGTAAAAAATTATTTTTTAAAAAATTTATTATAGAAAAGGCAATCCTCGGCGTATTTAAAATGTGCGAAAGTAAAAAATTATTTTTTGAAAAATTTACTATAGAAAAGGCAATCCTCGGCGTATTTAAAATTTGCGACAGTAAAAGATTATTTTTTTAAAAATTTACTATAGGAAAGCCATCCCTGGCGTATTTAAAATTTGCGACAGTAAAAAATTATTTTTTTAAAAATTTACTATAGAAAAGGCAATCCTCGGCGTATTTAAAATTTGCGACAGTAAAAAATTATTTTGTGAAAAATTTACTATAGAAAAGGCAATCGTTGTCATATTTAAAATTTGCGATATTAAAAAATTATTTTTTGTAAAATTTACTATAGAAAAGGCAATCCTCGGCGTATTTAAAATTCGCGACAGTAAAAAATTATCTTTTGAAAAATTTACTATAGAAGATGCAAAACCTGGCGTATTTAAAATTTGCAACATTAAAAAATTATTTTTTTAAAAATTTACTATAGAAAAGGCAATTCTCGGCGTATTTAAAATTTGCAACAGCAAAAAATTATTTTTTGAAAAATTTACTATAGGAAAGGCAATCATTGGACTATTTAAAATTTGCGGCAGTAAAATTTATATTTTGAAAAATTTACTATAGGAAAGCAATCCCTGGCGTATTTAAAATTTGCGACAGTAAAAAATTATTTTTTAAAAAATTTATTATGGAAAAGGCAATCCTCGGCGTATTTAAAATGTGCGACAGTAAAAAATTATTTTTTGAAAAATTTACTATAGAAAAGGCAATCCTCGGCGTATTTAAAATTTGCGACAGTAAAAGATTATTTTTTTAAAAATTTACTATAGAAAAGGCAATCCTCGGCGTATTTAAAATTTGCGAAAGTATAAAATTATCTTTTGAAACATTTACTATAGAAAAGGCAATCCTCGGCGTATTTAAAATTTGCGAAATTAAAAGATTATTTTTTTAAAAATTTACTATAGAAAAGGCAATCCTCGGCGTATTTAAAATTTGCGAAAGTATAAAATTATCTTTTGAAACATTTACTATAGAAAAGGCAATCCTCGGCGTATTTAAAATTTGCGAAATTAAATAATTATTTTTTGAAAAATTTACTATAGAAAAGGCAATTCCTGGCGTATTTAAAATTTGCGACATTAAAAACTTATTTCTTTAAAATTTTACTATAGAAAAGGCAATTCTCGGCGTATTTAAAATTTGCGACAGTAAAAAATAATTTTTTGAAAAATTTACTATAGGAAAGGCAATCCTCGGAGTATTTAAAATTTGCGACAGTAAAAAATAATTTTTTTAAAAATATACTATACGAAAGGCAATCCTAGGCGTATTTAAAATTTGCGATAGTAAAAAATTATATTTTTAAAAATTTACTATAGAAAGGGCAATCCCTGGCGTATTTAAAATTTGCGACATTAAAAAATTAATTTTTTAAAAATTTACTATGGAAAAGGCAATCCTCGGCATATTTCAAACTTGCGACAGTAAAAAATTATCCTTTGAAAAATTTGCTATAGAAAAGGCAATCCTCGGCGTATTTAAAATTTTCGACAGTAAAAAATTATCCTTTGAAAAATTTACTATAGGAAAGCCCTCCCGGGCGTATTTAAAATTTGCGACAGTAAAAGATTAATTTTTGAAAAATTTACTATAGAAAAGGCCATCCTCGGCGTTTTTAAAATTTGCGAAAGTAAATAATAATTTTTTGAAAAATTTTCTATAGAAAAGGCAATCCCTGGCGTATTTAAAATTTGCGAAAGTAAATAATTATTTTTGGAAAAATTTTCTATAGAAAAGGCAATTCCTGGCGAAATTAAATTTTGCGACATTAAAAAATTATTTTTTTAAAAATTTACTATAGAAAAGGCAATCCTCGGCGTGTTTAAAATTTGCGACAGTAAAAAATTATTTTTTGAGAAATTTACTATAGAAAAGGCAATCGCTGGCATATTTAAAATTTGCGACAGTAAAAAATAATTTTTTGAAAAAATTTACTATAGAAAAGGCAATCCCGGGCGTATTTAAAATTTGCGACAGTACAAGATTATTTTTTGAAAAATTTACTATAGAAAAGGCAATCCTAGGCGTTTTTAAAATTTGCGAAAGTAAATAATTATTTTTTGAAAAATTTTCTATAGAAAGGGCAATCCCTGGCGTATTTAAAATTTGCGACATTAAAAAATTAATTTTTTAAAAATTTACTATGGAAAAGGCAATCCTCGGCATATTTCAAACTTGCGAAAGAAAAAAATTATTTTTTGAGAAATTTACTATAGAAAAGGCAATCGCTGGCATATTTAAAATTTGCGACAGTAAAAAATAATTTTTTGTAAAATTTACTATAGAAAAGGTAATCCTCGACGTATTTTAAATTTGCGACAGTAAAAAATAATTTTTTGAAAAGTTTAGTATAGAAAAGGCACCCCTGGGCGTATTTAAAATTTGCGAGATTAAAACATTATTTTTTTAAAAATTTGCTACAGAAAAGGCAATCCCTGGCGTATTTTAAATTTGCGAAAGTAAAACATTATTTTTTGAATAATTTCCTATAGAAAAGGCAATCCTCGGCGTATTTAAAATTTGCGACAGTAAAAAATTATTTTTTGAAAAATTTACTATAGAAAAGGCACTCCCGGGCGAATTGAAAATTTGCGACAGTAAAAGATTATTTTTTGAAAAATTTACTATAGAAAATGCAATCCTCGGCGTATATAAAATTTGCGAAAGTAAATAATTATTTTTTGAAAAATTTACTATAGAAAATGCAATCCCTGGCGTATTTAATATTTCCGACATTAAAAAAGTATTTTTTTAAAAATTTACTATAGAAAAGGCAATCCTCCGCGTATTTAAAATTTGCGACAGTAAAAAATTATCTTTTGAAAAATTTACTATAGAAAAGGCAATCCTCGGCGTATTTAAAATTTGCGACAGTATAAAATTATCTTTTGAAACATTTACTATAGAAAAGGCAATCCTCGGGGTATTTAAAATTTGCGAAAGTAAATAATAATTTTTTGAAAAAATTTCTATAGAAAAGGCAATTCCTGGCGTATTTAAAATTTGCGACATTAAAAACTTATTTCTTTAAAATTTTACTGTAGAAAAGGTAATTCTAGGCGTATTTAAAATTTGCGACAGTAAAAAATAATTTTTTGAAAAATTTACTATAAGAAAGGCAACCCTCGGAGTATTTAAAATTTGCGACAGTAAAAAATATTTTTTTTAAAAAATATACTATACGAAAGGCGATACTCGGCGTATTTAAAATTTGTCATAGTAAAAAATTATATTTTTAAAAATTTACTACAGAAAAGGCAATCCTCGGCGTATTTAAAAATTGCGATAGTAAAAAATTGTTTTTTGAATTATTTTATATAGAAAAAGCAATCCCTGGCGTATTTAAAATTTGCGACAGTAAAAAATTATTCTTTGAAAAATTTACTATAGGAAAGGCAATCCCTGGCGTATTTAAAATTTGCGACAGTAAAAAATTATTTTTTTAAAAATTTATTATAGAAAAGGCAATAATCGGCGTATTTAAAATTTGTGACAGTAAAAAATTATCCTTTTAAAAATTTACTGTAGGAAAGCAATCCCTGGCGTATTTAAAATTTGCTACAGTAAAAAAGTATTTTTTTAAAAATTTGCTATATAAAAGGCAATCCTCGGCGTATTTAAAATTTGCGGCAGTAAAAAATTATGCTTTGAAAAATTTACAATAGGAAAGGCAATCCCTGGCGTATTTAAAATTTTGCGACATTAAAAAATTATTTTTTTAAATTTTACTACAGAAAAAGCAATTCTCGGCGTACTTAAAATTTGCGACAGTAAAAAATTATTTTTTTTATAAATTTAATATAGGAAAGGCAATCCTCGGAGTAACTAAAATTTGCGACAGTAAAAAATATACTATACGAAAGGCAATCCTCGGCGTATTTAAAATTTGCGATAGTAAAAAATTATATTTTTAAAAATTTACTATAGAAAAGGCAATCCTCTGCGAATTTAAAATTGGCGATATTAAAAAATTGTTTTTTGAAAAATTTTATATAGAAAAAACCAATCCCTGGCGTATTTAAAATTCGCGACAGTAAAAAATTATTCTTTGAAAAATTTACTATAGGAAAGGCAATCCCTGGCGTATTTAAAATTTGCGACAGTAAAAAATTATTTTTTTAAAAATTGACTATAGAAAAGGCAATAATCGGCGTATTTAAAATTTGCGACAGTAAAAAATTATCCTTTGAAAAATTTACTATAGGAAAGCATTACCTGGCGTATTTAAAATTTGAGACAGTAAAGAATTATTTATTTGAAAAATTTACTATAGAAAAGGCAATCCGTGGCGTATTTAAAATTTGCGATAGTAAAAAATTGTTTTTTGAAAAATTTAGTATAGAAAAAGCAATCCTTGGCGTATTTAAAATTTGCGAGAGTAAAAAATTATTTTTTGAAAAATTTACTATAGAAAAGGCAATCCCTGGCGTATTTAAAATTTGCGACAGTAAAAAATTATTTTTTAAAAAAATTACTATAGAAAAGGCAATCCTCGGCGTATTGAAAATGTGCGACAGCAAAAAATTATTTTTTGAAAAATTTATTACAGAAAAGGCAATCCTCGGCGTATTTAAAATTTGCGACAGTAAAAAATTATCTTTTGAAATATTTACTGGCAATCCTCGGCGTATTTAAAATTTGCGAAAGTAAATAATTATTTTTTGAAAAATTTACTATAGGAAAGGCAATCATTGGAGTATTTAAAATTTGCGGCAGTAAAAAATTATATTTTGAAAAATTTACTATAGGAAAGCAATCCCTGGCGTTTTTAAAATTTGCGACAGTAAAAAATTATTTTTTAAAAAATTTATTATAGAAAAGGCAATCGTCGGCGTATTTCAAATGTGCGACAGTAAAAAATTATTTTTTGAAAAATTTACTATAGAAAAGGCAATCCTCGGCGTATTTAAAATTTGCGACAGTAAAAAATTATTTTTTGAAAAATTTATTACAGAAAAGGCAATCCTCGGCGTATTTAAAATTTGCGACAGTAAAAAATTATCTTTTGAAATATTTACTGGCAATCCTCGGCGTATTTGAAATTTGCGAAAGTAAATAATTATTTTTTGAAAAATTTACTATAGAAAAGGTAATCCTCGACGTATTTTAAATTTGCGACAGTAAAAAATTATTTTTTGAAAAGTTTAGTATAGAAAAGGCACCCCTAGGCGTATTTAAAATTTGCGAGATTAAAACATTATTTTTTTAAAAATTTGCTACAGAATAGGCAATCCTCGTCGTATTTAAAATTTGCGACAGTAAAAAATTATTTTTTGAAAAATTTACAATAGAAACGGCACTCCCGGGCGAATTTAAAATTTGCGACAGTAAAAGATTATTTTTTGAAAAATTTACTATAGAAAAGGCAATCCTCGGCGTATATAAAATTTGCGAAATTAAATAATTATTTTTTGAAAAATTTACTATAGAAAATGCAATCCCTGGCGTACTTAATATTTGGGACATTAAAAAATTATTTTTTTAAAAATTTACTATAGAAAAGGCAATCCTCCGCGTATTTAAAATTTGCGACAGTAAAAAATTTACTATAGAAAAGGCAATCCCCGGCGTATTTAAAATTTGAGACAGTATAAAATTATCTTTTGAAACATTTACTATAGAAAAGGCAATCCTCGGCGTATTTAAAATTTGCGAAAGTAAATAATTATTTTTTGAAAAATTTTCTATAGAAAAGGCAATTCCTGGCGTATTTAAAATTTGCGACATTAAAAACTTATTTCTTTAAAATTTTACTGTAGAAAAGGCAATTCTAGGCGTATTTAAAATTTGCGACAGTAAAAAATAATTTTTTGAAAAATTTACTATAAGAAAGGCAACCCTCGGAGTATTTAAAATTTGCGACAGTAAAAAATATTTTTTTTAAATATATACTATACGAAAGGCAATCCTCGGCGTATTTAAAATTTGTCATAGTAAAAAATTATATTTTTAAAAATTTACTACAGAAAAGGCAATCCTCAGCGTATTGAAAATGTGCGACAGCAAAAAATTATTTTTTGAAAAATTTACTATAGAAAAGGCAATTCTCGGCGTATTTAAAATTTGCAACAGTAAAAAATTATTTTTTGAAAAATTTACTATAGAAAAGGCAATCCTCTGCGAATTTAAAATTGGCGATATTAAAAAATTGTTTTTTGAAAAATTTTATATAGAAAAAACCAATCCCTGGCGTATTTAAAATTTGCGACAGTAAAAAATTATTCTTTGAAAAATTTACTATAGGAAAGGCAATCGCTGGCGTATTTAAAATTTGCGACAGGAAAAAATTATTTTTTTAAAAATTGACTATAGAAAAGGCAATAATCGGCGTATTTAAAATTTGCGACAGTAAAAAGTTATCTTTTGAAAAATTTACTATAGGAAAGCATTACCAGGCGTATTTAAAATTGGCGACAGTAAAGAATTATTTATTTGAAAAATTTACTATAGAAAAGGCAATCCGTGGCGTATTTAAAATTTGCGATAGTAAAAAATTGTTTTTCGAAAAATTTTGTATAGAAAAAGCAATCCTTGGCGTATTTAAAATTTGCGACAGTAAAAAATTATTTTTTGAAAAATTTACTATAGAAGAGGCAATCCCTGGCGTATTTAAAATTTGCGACAGTAAAAAATTATTTTTAAAAAATTACTATAGAAAAGACAATCCTCGGCGTATTGAAAATGTGCGACAGCAAAAAATTATTATTATTATTAGCAATCCCTGGCGTTTTTAAAAGTTGCGACAGTAAAAAATTATTTTTTAAAAAATTTACTATAAAAAAGGCAATCCTCGGCGTATTTAAAATTTGCGATAGTAAAAAATTTTTTTTGAAAAATTTAGTATAGAAAAAGCATTCCCTGGCGTATTTAAAATATGCGACAGTAAAAAATTTTTTTTTTTAAAATTTACTATGGAAAAGGCAATCCTCGGCGTATTTAAAATTTGCAACAGTAAAAAATTATTTTTTGAAAAATTTACTATAGGAAAGGCAATCATTGGAGTATTTAAAGTTTGCGGCAGTAAAAAATTATATTTTGAAAAATTTACTATAGGAAAGCAATCCCTGGCGTTTTTAAAATTTGCGACAGTAAAAAATTATTTTTAAAAAAATTTATTATAGAAAAGGCAATCCTCGGCGTTTTTAAAATTTGCGAAAGTAAAACATTATTTTTTGAATAATTTCCTATAGAAAAGGCAATCCTCGGCGTATTTAAAATTTGCGACAGTAAAAAATTATTTTTTGAAAAATTTACTATAGAAACGGCACTCCCGGGTGAATTTAAAATTTGCGACAGTAAAAGATTATTTTTTGAAAAATTTACTATAGAATAGGCAATCCTCGGCGTATATAAAATTTGCGAAAGTAAATAATTATTTTTTGAAAAATTTACTATAGAAAATGCAATCCCTGGCGTATTTAATATTTGCGACATTAAAAAATTATTTTTTTAAAAATTTACTATAGAAAAGGCAATCCTCCGCGTATTTAAAATTTGCGACAGTAAAAATTATCTTTTGACAAATTTACTATAGGAAAGGCAATCCTCGGCGTATTTAAAATTTGCGACAGTATAAAATTATCTTTTGAAACATTTACTATAGAAAAGGCAATCCTCGGCGTATTTAAAATTTGCGAAAGTAAATAATTATTTTTTGAAAAATTTTATATAGAAAAGGCAATTCCTGGCGTATTTAAAATTTGCGACATTAAAAACTTATTTCTTTAAAATTTTACTGTAGAAAAGGCAATTCTAGGCGTATTTAAAATTTGCGACTGTAAAAAATAATTTTTTGAAAAATTTACTATAAGAAAGGCAACCCTCGGAATATTTAAAATTTGCGACAGTAAAAAATATTTTTTTTAAAAAATATACTATACGAAAGGCAATCCTCGGCGTATTTAAAATTTGTCATAGTAAAAAATTATATTTTTAAAAATTTACTACAGAAAAGGCAATCCTCGGCGTATTTAAAATTTGCGATAGTAAAAAATTGTTTTTTGAAAAATTTTATATAGAAAAAGCAATCCCTGGCGTATTTAAAATTTGCGACAGTAAAAAATTATTCTTTGAAAAATTTACTATAGGAAAGGCAATCCCTGGCGTATTTAAAATTTGCGACAGTAAAAAATTATTTTTTTAAAAATTTACTAT